>NW_011626644.1:459286-479303 GCF_000204515.1 Acromyrmex echinatior
GGAAAGAGGGAGAAAAATAACTGCAATTTGTCGTCGATTGAAAATGAAAACTAGAAATTGTTTTTTCATTTATTCTATAATCTAAATATTTCATCACATAAATGCATTTTATCACCGATTAAAGTCTTAATTCGACTTTGCAATATTATTAAATTTCAGTAATTTCTTCTGTCTACATTGCTTGCTAATCGATCAGCGATGTAACAAAAATTATTTCAAAAGAGAGAACGAGAGAAAGAGAGGGAGGAAAATAACTGCAATTTAGAGAAATAACGCCAATTAGAAATGAAAACTAGAAATGGATTTTTCAATATTCTATGATCTCTATATTTGATCCTAAATGTTTTTTATCAGCGGCCAAAATTCGAATTCGAATTCCTTCCTATCTACAGCTGTATAATCGATAAGATGTGTATCAAAAATTATTCGGCAATACAAAGAATAGACAAAATGATATGAATAATTAGAAAATATTTTAATACATATTCTAATCTCGTTTGATAATCACATATAATGCTTGAGTTACAAATATAACGTTGTGTTATTCTTTAGCAGAGCATCTTCCAATTGCTCATATAAATGACGTTAGAAGAGGAAATTTTCTTCTCACTCCATTTTCCAAAATTGTCCTTTGTACCTTGAACTTCAATACTTTTCAATGTAATCGTCTGATTTAAATATCATTTATAAATTTGAAGAGCAGAATGAAAAACAGATTTCCTCTTCAAATATCTTAAGTAACTGAAAGATGTCTGTTACAAGAATGATGTAACATTATACCATTATATTATACATTGTAGCAGTTGCTATATTATTCAAGCATGTACAACATTATTCCAACAAGGATAAAACTTGTGCATTAAAGATAAACGCTGGCTAATTTCTTATTAATGAAACAAGTAGATAGTATATTTCTCCGGTGTTCACATTGTTTTGTCGCTTATACCCGGGAAAAAACCGTTATATATATGGGCATGTTATATAATTATACATAATTGTATGTAAAATGTTAATTTTGAAAATAATTATATACAATTTTATATATATATAATTTTATAATATTATATAATTATATAATTACATATAATTATATATGAAACATTTTTTTCTCGAGATAGCTGCAATCTCATCGATTAGAAAAAACTTTTCCATCTATTCTATACTACATTTGATTTTATAAATTTCTTTTCGGCAATGAAAATTTTAATTCCCGACCTTGAATCTTCTGAACTAATTACGAATGTCTGCGTTGGTCCAACTATTGAAAAGAGTTGCGTAAGAAATTTAATTAGAATTTGGCTAGAATTCGCGAATAATGGTGTACGCATCTTAAAGAGAGCATCCTGAAAAGAGGTATTTTTTCTTTTCAAATCGGGTTAAAATTTCAATGTGAAAGGCACGTTGCGTCCCGCCTCGCTTCAGTCTCGAGTCCTCCGGTGCCGTTTCCAATGAAACGGAATATCAATTATCCGCGCAATTACAGCAATTAATACTCATCCGGCTAGAGGCCGAGTCGCGCCGTAAAGGCGACGCAAGGATTACTTTGAGAGTAATCGGGAGGGAGAGGGAGGGGAGGTGTAGCTTCATACGTCCGGGAACAAATAAAAGTCCTCATCCGGAATCTCTGCGCCGCGGTCCATTGTACGCAGCCCATCGGCCCTTGGACTGTTTTTATTATAAAGGGCGCGTATTAATTATCTCCGCAATTAAAGCAATTAATAGCGATCGCCCGCAGGATCGGCGTGCACGCGCGCCGCGTCTACACGTTGCGTAAAGACCCGCCCGTTTAAACGGGCTTCCCTCTTGAAAGGGGGTGGGCTTCTCTTTTCGAGGGGAGAAATTTTATTTCTCCGACATATTCCCGGGGTAGCCGCGTTAAACTCGTCCTTTTTTCTATTTGCTTATTAAAGGAAATTGCCTTCGTGAAGTACGATCACCCCCCCCCCCCCCCCGCCCGAAACGCGATTCATTTAATACGAGAGAAATGTATCCTTCGGTATTAATTCCCCCATCTTTGCGAGCATCGTATTAACATTATTTCCGCAGCTGTACGGCGGCGTAGAATATCTCGGTTTACATCAACGCGAACTTTCATCTGACTCGCGGTACATCCAACGTTTCTCTTATCAAATATTCTAAGGCACTCACGACTGTCAGCCGGATCAAGAAATTCCCGTGTGATAATTCGATAATCGCGCGGGGAACAATCGGGGGGAAAGATTGCGCGATGGAATGCGTAAAGTGGGCTAAGGTCGATTCGCGAACTATTTGGCGTTCGTCCAGAAAGAGAGAGAAAGAGGGTGAAAGAGACACGAAGCGCGGACTTATTTTTTTTTACTTTTATTTCATCGTGCCTTTCGTGTCCCGCGATTACACGCGAGGCGCGATCGCGATGCGATAAAAGGGCTGTGGACGTCATTAGCACAGTATAAGCAGGAATAGTAGATTCATTCTGTGTCGGCACCTTTGATCTAAATGTTAAACGACCGCCATGTTGTTGGTTGTGCGCAGGCAACTTGTAAAAGCAGATTTGGCGAAGCTTCTTCACTCTTATCGATTGGTTTTCTAAGTCCAATTGTAACTCTTTACTTCCTTAGAAGGAACTGATTGGCGAATCATCATAATCGCCATGTTGTAGAGTCCCAGAAAATCAGAGATTCATAAAAAGGATATGATTTAATTGGTTGTTAACGATTATGTGTTCTAAAATTCACTGCCAGCGCTGAAAATCTATAATTTACGTCACATGCTCTACATAGATTCCAAACGATTTTCGACAGAGTGAACCTACCGTTTTTAATTACATTGTCTCTTTAGGGCAGCTTCGATAGATTTTTCTCGCTTATGAAACAAAATGCCAATCGTTTCCACTTCATTGCTCCGCCTCGGAATTTCGCGGGCGGAGGCTGTGACCAGATCATATTACTCTCGCGGGCATTTCCACGGGGATCTTTGATCATCGCTTAAACGCGAGATTGTCGCGTCGAGCGTGGTTCCCCTCAACTGTTTGGCATAGTTCCCAGCCGTAAGCTTCGCACACGAGGCCAATACTATCGGCTGATGTTAACAGCTACGCACTCGTTTCTCATCAATGTCGAAAGACACTTCTCTGAGAATCTTAAACGCGAATTCGTCGCTTTTTTACACTCTAAATTTCTTACAGCGAAATCTCACTCCAAGAAAGTGAAAATACAATCACCGTTGAAAAAAGAAGTGAAAATGAGTGACAATTTTCACTCTTTTTAGAGTGAATTTTCACTTCAAAGGAGTGAAATGTCATTTAAAAAAAGATTTCACTCTAAAAAGAGTGAAAATTGTCACCCATTTTCAAGAAGTGAAAATACAATCATCCTTGAAAATGAGTGACAGTTTTCACTCTTTTTAGAGTGAATTTTCACTTCAAAGGAGTGAAATGTCATTTAAAAAAAGTGCGATTCACTCTAAAAAGAGTCAAGATCGTCACTTTATTTCAAAAAGTGAAATATTTTCACTTTTTTTCGAGGGAGGTTGCATTTTCGCTCTCTTGGAGTGAGATTTCACTGCAAGAAATTTAGAGTGTATTAGGTAACATATTCAGCAAATTTTATATCAGGATAAATGTCTGAATTAATAAGAAGATATTAATTTTATTAATTCTAAATTCATAATTAATTATTAATTAGTGACATTATACAAAAGGAATTAATATCATTATAAATCTACAAAAAAATACCATTATAAATCTAAAAAGACATATTTCTAAATAAAATTTCATTTTCTCAAAGTAACTTTGTGGGATTATCAAACTAATTACATATAACTCTCAATCGTAAATGTTGCGAAAAGTTTTGAGCAACCAGTTTAAGCGTCCTATATAATTATTTTGACGGTCCAAAATTATTTTCAGGTCTGTACTTTACTAAATTTTTGGATACCTCAGTAAAATCCTCTTCATGTATCGTAGTAATTAATATATTAAGAGCGATATTTTTAGATCTGTACGAATTGTAATAAGTAACTTTTCAAATTAGACATTCTATTCATTCACACATTCGCGTTCACATGCACCGCACAATACACAGCAAATTACAGTACATTCGATTCGGCAAATTTACTCGTTTATTTCAATCGAATGTTTTGCCACTTAGCGGCCCGAGTTCTTAATGAAAACGATCTGGGCATCGCCGCTTCTGATTAAATCAATCCGATTAAGCCATTCTTTCGGTCCGTTCCGATTGACTTTCAAACCGAAAATATTCATGAAATAGAATGTCAGGCTAATAGGTAACGCGTGATTCCTGTGCACGATTCTACAATCGCATTCCGGATTATTCCGTTCTATGAAATATCGTTCCAATAATCCGGCCGATCGGGCGGACTCGTCGAGATTTATCAAATTTGATGCGAACGACAAACACACGTGTGCGTCGCGCCGCGGCCTTACGCGCGTGCCGCGGTCGAAAAAAAAAAAAAAAAAATTGATCATTAAGAGTGAGGAAGATATGCAAAATTCACAGGCGACAATTTTGCGAATCAAGCTATACACTTTTCATTGTTCCGCATCTGCCTGTAATTGTAATCGTAGTTCGCAATAGCCGCGGACGTAACGAGATGTGGAGCTCGCGATTTTCCGAGTTTGATTCCGCGGATTGACTGCATTAATGGACATCATTGTTTTTTTTTTGTTTTTTTTTTTTTCAATTCCTCATCGGTCCAATAACGCGTCTTTTAGATTACGATTGAGTCACTCGAGTTGGCTGTTCTTTAATCGTTTTACCATTTTCCCGGTTAATGCGCTTGTCAAAAACGTTCAATTCCGTTTAACATTCGTGCAGTCTATTAATTAAAAAAAAAAATGAATCGATTATATATGAATTTAATTGTGTACGTAAGTATATATTATTTTTGCAATAATAAATAAGTGTGTAAAATAAATAATAGCAAAACATAAATTTCTTCGTAGTACTGAAATAAATGGCGGTTTACTCAAAAATTAATTGTCTAAAGTATAAACAGTTTTCGAAAAGAAGAATTCTTAACTGAAATCTAATAACAAGTTTGGACATCGTTCGATATTTTCAGGTTAACTATAATATGCTTTTCAGACCATTCAAATTAATTTAATATTTGAGCTGTTTATTCATACAAAAATAAATCTAATTGAGTAGTTTATATCGAAATTTGTCGAATTTTGTATTGTGTGTGGATTGTGTTTCAAATATATATTAATCTTTAGAAAAATACCATCAGTTGAATTTAATTATTTAGAAAAAAAATGGCATATAAAGGAAAAAACGACGTAAGCAAAAATAAGGATAGCTTTTAGGATTAACACAATATTTTAATAAAATTAATATTGGCATTATTTCTAGAGAAATGTAACAAGCAATTTGTGTGATTAGTTCTAACAATAAAGCATCTGTTTAATATTACTGCCGTAATAATAATTAATTTCAAAATATGCAATTTTTTCTCTCCTAATTTTGTATTTTTACTTTCTTTCATTCCTTCTTTATTTCTTTTTTTGGAGTGCGACATGTAAAAATATTATTATCATTATAATAAGTCTGTAAAATAAATATTAGCGTAATAATAATAAATCTAAATTTCTTCGTAGTAATTCTGAAACAAATGAATCGATTAAAAATTGTCCAAACGGTATTCTTATCTAAAGAACTCTAAGTTTGGACACTGTCCGATATTTCCAGACTAACTATAGTACGTTTTTAAAAATATTTGAATCAGTTAAAAATCTGCACTTTATTAATCCAAAAATGAACTTAATTTAATTATATACGCATATCAATATTATTATTACAATAATAAATGATGAGACTCTAAAATAAATAATAAATCTCTAAATATACTCTAAAACATTCTAAACACTCTAAAATAAATATAAAATATACATTTTTTCGTAGTAAGCCTGAATCAAATGATGGAGGGAGGGGGGGATGAATAAGAAATTGTCCAAACGAAATTGTCCATTCGAACTCTCGAACAACTCCAGCTGTATCCTCGCAACGATACGATTAGAGGAAACACGAGCACGAGATGATCGAAAACGTGTGTTTGCGATCGCTATTTTTTTTCACCCGCGACGCTAATGAGGAAACGGTTAATATCAATGGCTATTCTTGACGGCGACCGCCGGCAGCGGCAGCAGCGCGGCGTTGCAATCAGCGGGGCTGAAATACGGAGCGCATAAGTAAAGAACCGGCCGCGAAATTATTCAAGACCGATCGATAGACGAAGAGAACGCGCGCGGTCGGTTGACGCAGCGCAACTGAATTTCAGGTATCCGCACGGCATGGCAGCGGAGACAGTGTTTTTCCGTCGCGGGGAAGCCCCGAGACCGAACGATTTTCCCCGCTTTCTTGCCGTCCGAAGGTACACTCTAAAATGTCCTCTTCAAAGAAAATTTTAGTCGATGTAATGCGGGGGAAAAAAATAGATTGGGTAATTCAGCAAAGCTATAGCTTGCTGCACGAATTCAACATCAGTAACTAAGAAGATTTGATGGTTCAACGAAGAAATTATTTCTGTATGATATATCATTACTATGCTAATTCGGCTAATTTTTACAATAAGAATTGCTCATGTAACAAGTTTTTCTTCATTGCAGCAACAAATGTACGCGCCATCTTAGCTAGCATGTTTGTTAAAAATTTTAATCTATGTACTGGATTGACTTTGCATAATAGAAAATTATTTATGCTGTATTAACACATTTGCTGTGCTATTATAATATGATTACTTATAATCGCTTTAATTAATTAATTGTAATTTCATTCTCACAATTTTGCTACTTTAACATTGAAAATTGCTGTATTACAGGATTGTCGCAAAACTGGAAATCAGGAAAATGTCAAGAAATTAGAGAAAAGTCAGGGAATTTTGCAAAATTTTCTGGAAAATAAAAGTTCTTTACTTCAAAGAAATTTATTATACGCCATATCAAACCTACGCAGTTTTGGAAACAACTACCAACTTAACAATTATTAAAATGCAAGCAGTGTCAACATTAATAGAAATTCACATTGCTATGTTAAATTGATCTTTCAACAAAATATTTAACAAAATTCTGTTTCCAAAGCACCACGAAAGTACAAAAAAAATTTTTAAATATTATTGAAAGTCAAGGAAAATCATGAGATTCTGGAAATCAAGGAAAAGTTATAAACTTTTGGATGAGGAATTAGTGATAACCCTGTACAATCAGTGAAATTTTTAATTGTTCTAATAAATCTTTCTTCTCATAATAGTACACGTGTACTATATATCTCGAGTAAAATTTTCCTTGGAGAGGACGTTTTGGAATTAGGAATAATAGGCCGCGCGCACAAGGCACCGGTAAAATTTATTTCCTTGTTTACCCTTGGAACTAACAGCATCCCGCGAGGGGTGGAAACCGGGATGAGACGCGCCGACGGCGTTTCCTCGTCGCGATCTCCTCGAGTAAATAGTCATTATTCGGAAAAGGGTTACTCTCCTCGCGAAACTGTTAGCGTTCGGTATTTAGAAGCCTCATCGGGGTTCTTACGTAACTTCGCGATTGCGTGTACCATCTGTTTCCTATGTCGTGGTTTACTCGGCGCGAGGGATGGAGGAGGAGGTGCCTTGTGTAGAGGCTTTACGTTTTAAGAAAACCTCTATCGACCCAGGAAGGGACACAGGTGTCCTCGCGAGTCGAATGCGATGAGTGCAAGTTCGAACTCGCGTATATATTATATACGCTTTCGACCGCGAAAGTTAGTCCCCGTTAACAAGCAGCGGATCAGTCAGCGGTGGTAGCGTTCTCTCAATATTCAATTGCCTGTGCATATCGCCGGAGGGGGTAGAGAAGAACAGGGCAATTACTATCGATCACAAGGGGTAAGAAGTAAGTGTTGTGTATACGTATATGTGTGTGTGTGTGTGTGTGCGCGCGCACGCGGTACTCACTTTAAAAATAGCCTGTAGAGTACGGCGCTGAAGGTCTGTGAAAACCAGCCGCGGTTTCTTGGGGGCGGGCTGTTGGTGTTCTGCCTGGTTCGCCATCTCGTCTTTCCTCTTGCATGCTGAAATTAGAGGAATTCGTGAGAGAGAGGTAGATACAGAAGAAAGAGAGAGAGAGAGAGAGAGAGAGAGAGAGAGAGAGAGAACGGTGCGGTTCACGCGTGCGTTCTCGTTTACATAAATACGACATGCAACTGGGAATCGAGATGTACATATATTTGGAGGTCTAGATTTTCTGATTAAGTTTGTAGAGAAGATTGATAATCGCTGGGTGAAATCTCGATAATAGCACTTTAATTTCGATCCTTTTTGGTAACCAAAGAGAGATTAGTATTCGACAAAATAATTTTTCATAAATAAGAACTGCCAACTGCAAAACTTAAAACTAATCGTCCCTAACTTAATTCCTTAATTATTTTAATTAAACGTATTGCTTAATTATTTAATTAATGACATTGTATTTTACATAAATTACAATTTGCAAAAAATAGAGGAAAACAAAATAGTACGATCAGTTTTTAATCGGTCAAACTGATCTTTAGACTTTTTGTTGCCAGAAGATCGACTTTCAGATTCGAGGCTTCTAGAATCTAACAAACGTTCCGAGAAATATAAGTTTCACAAAAAATTTGGAATTTTGGGGGCCCAAAGATCATTAACAATAGGATCAAATCTACGTTTTAAGCTATGAAAATTCTGGAATTTAAGAGATGGAAAATTCTGAGAGAAATGATATTTGATAATAACAAATTTATGCGTTTCTCGATTGTCAATTGTACTTGTGACTCTTTAAGATTTGTGAGAATTTACATCAAAACCAAGCGTCATTATCGAGATGCGATTTATACGGTCCGAAGCAACTCGGGAATGAGTCCCGACTCGGAAGGGTGAGATTCTCTCATCGCACCGACCGCTTAATCAAGTCCTTCAATTCGCGTTTTCGTTTCCATTCATGAAACAGAAAGACCTCGACACTGGCGTGCCGTGACATTTTCCGCGTAGTTCCGCATCCTCGCTTCTACACTACGATAAACGGTCTTACGACGATAATCGCAATTACAGAGAAGAGGTGGACGAACAGGATGTGACGCGAGGAGGGAATGGGAAAGAGGGAGGGTGGTTGAGAGAGAGCAGTTGTGGTTTTTCAAACGTAATTTAATCGTACTTACTTCCGCGTTGTGGAATCTGTGCAGCTGAAAGCAGAAAAAAAAGACCGATGTTAGTCAGTAGGAACATGGCTAAATGTCGCACGACCTTTTTTTTTTTGTATTTTTCTTTCTTTTTTTTTTTGATAGGTCGTTGTTATCTTTTCTCTCGCTTCGCTTTCGCGTTCAAGACAGATATACATTAATAAGGGTAAATAGGTACGTAACGTAGCATGTACACAAGTCATTATAGGAAGGAACTGAGTTGCATACACGAATTTCAAACTTAGAGCTACTGGCTGGCTGGTAATAAATCATACATATCACTAAGGGGGTACGAATAGGGTAGGGGGCGGATGCAAGTGTGTCATAAAGATGCGCATTCTCTCTTTCGTATAAAGGTGACAAGAGAGGAGCGGGATGCTGGCGCAAGAATCCGTGGATCCCTTTTAACTCGCGATTTCTCCGAAAGAGCTCAAGTCCGTGTCGCACTGTACACTGGAGATTAAGGACATTGGAGATTAGAACTAGACTGGTCGGATCGTTTTAATCCGTTTCGTTCTGATTGGCTGAATTCTAATCTCCCAATCACACAATCCTCAATCTCTAATGCGTAGTGTGACATGGGTTTTAAAGCTCGTGTCACATCACTCATTGCGAACGCAAATTGGATTCCGATTGTGTAGAGTCCTAGATAATCAGAGATTAATGAAGAAGGGTATGGTCTGATTGGCTATCGTAGAATACGGTCAAGTTAATGCTGTAAATACTTTGAAGCATTTTTGATTAGCCAATAGTAATATTCTTTCTTCTCATTAGTCAATCAAGTGCTTCAAAGCATTTGTAGTGAGACTTTAACTACGCTCCATTTTAGTAAGAAATTAAAATGGCGTAGTGATCATGATTTAGACAGCCAATCAGTATCCATAAGAAACTAAAATGGCGGCGACAAACTAACCTAATTAATTCAATGTTATATCTAATTATCTAAGAATTATTCTATAGAATTATGAACTATGACTATTATGAATCGTTGACCACTCGATCAGTTTGAAGCAGTCAACGATTCAGGTCGCCAATCGCAGATGAATCTTTATTTTTCACGATCCTTGATCCACATCCGCAACACGTGATGTGACACAGACTTTACGGGGAATCTCGGATCAGCGGATTTCGCGACTCTGAGCCTCAGCACAAAGATGGCCGTAACTGAGTCGTAGTCGTAGATCAACGTAGGTCAGCGCACAATGTTTTGGTCAACCTACAACTACGACTTGCGTTCTACAACTCAGTTACGGTCATCTTTGTGCTTAGGCCTTCTCAAGGATGGTCCGCGGCGCTCCTAGGATCCGTGAATTCGAGGACTCGGGAACGTTAAGTGTTCATTGAGAATTCGGTTCCATGAGTCCGCGAAAGCATCCGAGGATCCGGAGCGACCGCAAAGAGGAGCGGTGGAAGGGTTGGGGAAGGGATAGTCCATGGAGCGAGTTTCGTGTTTGTCTTTCTGTATGAAAGCAGAATAGTAAATGTTGTTCCATTGTTACTGAGCAAAAGAAAGGTGTATGTGTGTGTGTAATGTATATATATATATATATATATATATATATCTTTCTCCAGATACATAAATATACATGTATCACCGTGGCGTTTTAATGTGGTCTGAATGACGTGTCGGTGTGTGTCGAGTAAGCGACTTGATTAGTCGGTCGTGAATCAAATTTTCATCCGTCAACGATCGCGCGGCGCGAGTATAACGTACGTATATGTGTTCATGTTCGCGAGAAAGAGATGCGAAAAATCCCGACGGTCCACGTCATCCGCGCGCGCGCAGTTCGTTATATACCTGCATCAGCAGTCGGAATTAAGCAGATCTGGGTTATTCAACCGGTTGGTCCTTAACGATGCGTACAAATATAGTCCGATATCGGCGACAACCAGTTTTATTCACGCTTCTTGCGCGCATTCTCGATTCTTCTCGCGCGCCACTCGAGCGCGGCACGCGTTATAATTGAATTAAGAGCTGACGGTTCCTATTAATTCGTAAGTGCGGCAGGGGAACTGTTGACTTCGCGTTGAAGGTGAGTGGGGGAAAAAAAAGTGCCAACGGTCCTAAATTATTGCGCGCACACACATACGCGCACACACACACATACACATACACGTACAGTGCGTACGTGCATACAGAAATGAATACATAATAATTGATCACCAGGCCACACCAAATTGTTAATAGCCATTCGAACGTAATAGTCCTCCATTCATCTATGAAATAACTATATTTTGTCGTTTCGAGTTTAATGGCCCTTGCCGATCGATAAGCGGTGTTCTCGGTTATAATAATAACAACGATTGCGTCGTTTTCAATTTGACCGTAAAATTAGTTCGAAATTGGAAATGATCGTCTCGCGACTTTTCGCGTTGCGCGTCGCGTTCTCTTCTCCCCTCTCTCCTTCTTTTCAATTATGTAAATTTTAAAAAAAGAGAGAGAGAGAGAGAGAGAGAAAGAAAGAGAGCACGAGAGACAGAGCGAGACAGTTTTGCCGCTTTATCTTCGCGTCGTCCATTTCCTCTCCTCCCCGACGGGATATCGATGGGACACGTCGAATTGGAGGGATGTTATATTTAAGATCCATTTGCTCGTCCGAGCCTTTTATTGAATTTTTAAAACCTTCCGAGATGATTCGGAGAGATTTAACCCCTTCGTCGGACGCGACAGTTTTGTTCGAGGCAACACATACATATGCTACGCTCTTTTCCTCTCTTTCTCTTTTTCAGTTCGAATAAATAAATCATTCTGATATTTATTTAAAAAAAAAAAAAAATACAATACTCCGGGGACGAAAGGGTCGGGCAAAGTTTAAGTGCTCTCGGATATGGAAGCTGTTATATGCGAGACTAATGGAAAATAGAGAGAGAGAGAGAGTGAGAGAAGGGGAAGGGGGGAGAGAAATAAGAGAAACGTACAAAAAAATCTTCCTTTGCTGTGCCGCTCGTGAAGGACTAATTTCGCTACGTGGCTGAACGAACCGGTTCCACGAATGGGAGGGTTGGTAACTGGAATGTCGATCCGCGTCGCGAGAAATGAAACGTCAGGATGGGTTCCGCGCGTGTCGTCGACACGATCGCGGAGGGCAAAGGTCGCGGATATGGGGCGGCAGTCCGCAGATCCGTTGGACGCGGGAACGCCGTTCCGGATAAACGCGAAAGGCAATCGCGTGCCATTAGCAAGCGACCGATAACGGGTGAAAGGAGCGAGCTGGAAAGAAAAAAATTGCACGAGAAAATAGGGACAGCTTCGGCGCGGAAGGGATGACGAGGGGAGGGGTGGACGCGAAAGCAGTAAGGGCGGATGGGACGAGATGGAAAATTGACGCGTTCATTATTGCCCGGAGCTTTGGGAGCGGAAAACAAAGAGAAAGAGACAGAGAGAAAGAGAGGGAGGAGTGAAACAGAGGGGATCGACTTGTAAGAGCCATGAGGCACTTTGTGCGCCTCTTCCGGTAATCGAGACGATTTATTTATCTGACGATGACAAATTGGGACCTGCGAGTCTATTCCGAAAATTTGGGAAACTGAAACTGTACCAAAATTATATCTGTGAATGCTCGATTTATTATTGAAATTACTCGTATATTGGGTAAAAAAAAAACAATTCCTTCACTCTTTTTTTAAAACAGTTATTTAATTTATTTTTATCAATCAATGCTGTAACCTTTTCTTATATTATTATAATGGAATATTATATTAAATAATTTAAAGGAAAAGTTATGTAAAAAATGTTCGTAAAATTCTTATTCTTTGTGCTGTAAACATTTGTGACATTCTTTAATTGGACCACGAGTAACTTTCTAACGAATAATTTGTAACTAAGAATGAAGTGGCCAAATTGCTGACAATTATTGACGTGTCCAATGAAAATGCGATCAAATTATCTCATTTTGTTAGTCATATAATATTCATATCTGTCGTTGTATCGCGCGTAATTTCACTTTAACGCCGTAATCGAAGATCATATATTTGGAGGACACGAGTGAATACGATCGGAAATTGCCAACAAATTAGAATAAAAGAGACAGAGAGAAAAAGAGAGGGAGAGAGAGAGAGAGAGAGAGCAAGAGAAGAAATGATTGCTCGTGTTGTCGATTCTACCAAATTATTGCAAATTATCGAGAATCGATTGTCGCGCGATATGAAAATAAAAATCAGTCTCTCCGTCGCGATTCTGCTGTTCTTAAATCTGCAAAAGGAAGATTCTAAAAAATTACAGGAACGTGTCAACGGCACTTTAAATTGACATTTAAGTAACGTAATAATTAACTCGAGGAATTATATAATCTCTTTTAATTACGTTTCTTATTAGTGATTACAATTTAATACCGTCGTCGAGGTATTCTTTGAAGCTTTCAAAATCTATTCCATGTTCATTCAGCGAGTCCGGAAAGCAAAGAGTTCTTATCCATGAATTCTTAAGTTTTGTTATCGCGTTATAATTCGCGGAGCATCTCGTCGTTTTTGAAAAGTTTATTCGCCAAGAAATGCGCCGCGACAAGACGAATTTACTCGACGCGACGTTTCGCTCAAAATTCGGGGTTGCGTCGAACAAGCGAACGTCAAACTACCCCCGATTCGCATCGCCGCGCGATGCATCGCGATAAAGCATTAACGATTTGCCGGTCGCCGCGACGCGGAAACTTCTTAGAAAATAATTCAGACGGCGTACATTTGCACTTTGCTCCGGGAGACTACCGGTGAAGAAAAGCGACAGTTTTATGGAGGAACACACGAGACAGCTCGGAGAAATTTGATCGAGAAAAACTGTACAAAACTCAATGAATTCACCAAACGTTATTTTTATTCAAGATGAAAATTTAATTTTCATACAGGGAATACTTTTAATATTTTAATATTTTTAATATTTTTGGTTATAAATATAAACGAACACGACTTTGTAAGATTCTCCTTTAAATCTGAATTTTTATCCCTTATTGTTTTACAAAATGTAATAAAAAAATTAATTTTGAAGTTTTCACTCTCATCTTCGAATGGAAGTTCAAGTTTAAAAATTTTAGAATTTTTTCCATAAATCACTAACACTATTTAGAAATTCTTCTTTATGCTTTGAATTTTTTGAAATAGAATCTCATTTTAAAGAAAAAAATTGAGTCAAGTCTTGAAAAAGAGTTCAATTTTCAATCTTTAAAATTAAGATTTTATTCTTCAGAGTAAGATTTATTCTAAAAGTTTTAAATTTGATCTTTTTACTCTTACCTTTTAACAAAATTTAATAATAAAAAATATTAATTTTGAAATTAATTTTGAGGTACATTTATATCTTTGATAATGGAAGTTCACGAATTTTTTAATTCTTAGAATTTTTGATCATAAATATCGCTAACACAACTTTGAGATTCAACTTTCTTCTTTAAGTTTAATTTTTCACTTCCTTTTTTTTTTACACAATTGAATAATAAAAAAAAATTACTTTTGAAATTAATTTTGAAATTCTCTTATGGTTTGATAATTGTAAGGTACACTGATATCTTTGGGGCGCAATATCTTCGAGATTCAAGCGTTACTTTAATTAAATTCTTGTGCGTTTCTAATGTTTCCATTCTATGAAATAACGATCCCTCAGGTTTGGAATTTATTTTTAATAAAATCAACGTATAACCCAAACGAAAAAAGGAGGAAAAACTCGAAGTTAAGAATGGATCGTTAGATTTTAATGCGTTTGTTTGGAATCGACGTGGAAAGGGGTAGAAAGGCGAGTTTAAAAATACCCGAGCTAGAATTAGGGAAACAATAAAATCAAGGGTGTGTATCACGGCCGGGGTGGTTAGCATATATCGGGTGAGTTTGTCAACGACGCGGTCGCTTTGACGAACGGCCCCGTGCAACAGCAGCCAATCAGACCGCGTGAAAAATCTGATGGAATACGTGCGCGCGCGCGCGCACGGTGGGAGGCTTAATCGAACGTGATTCAAAGTCGACGACGATGCACTACGATCTTCGTCTCTGTGTGTGTGTGTGTGTGTGCGTGTGTGTATCGTGCACACGTAGGCGCGTTGCATACGGACGTAACAAAAGCGGAAGTGATGGCGGGGATGTTCCCGATGCTTTGTACTCTGCCGAAGAGACGATGCCTTTCTCGAACAGTACGCGGTGACAAGCTCCACGTGGGTCAAAAGGTTGGGTAAAATGCACCTCGCCGGAAGGTGCACTTCGGAGGAAACCGTCCTTCGTCCAACGTTGGACGTTGAGTCGTTAATTTTAAACGCAGCCCCGATCGCGGATTTAACTCTCCGTCGGCCAAGTTGGGCTTTGAGGACATTGTCGATTCCAGCAGATATAAATAATAATAACAATAATAGCCAAATAGTAATGGTGGAGTCCGATGGATATAAATAATAAATAAAGTCTGATAGATATAAATAATAAGAATAACAATAATAGCTGAATAGTAATATATTCTATTTTTAGAAATTAACTTATTATTTTAGACTCTTTATTTTAGTTTTTGTTAATTCAATTTTAAGAGTCCTTATTTGTTTGTTTTGAATGATAATAGCTACTTTAATGATGTGCAATATTATAAAGACAAGAAGTTATACAAAATGCAAAATAAGAAGAATCATGAAGGTATGTACTGTGACTCTCTTTTCTAAGTTGGAAGTCCAGAGTCCAATAAAAGAAAATAAGTAAAGAGATGTACGAAACGTGGAGTATCGGTCATAATGTTGCTTAAGGACCTGAATCTAAATCTGAATTTAAAAACTAATAAATTTCAATCTGTAAAAAATAAGTAAAATACAATCCGACTTCTACGATAGTAAAAACTTGTTGTGAAGCTTCCACAAGTATGCATGAATATATTCAGACTTTTTGTGCAGTCCCCGGAACACAATACAAAAAATCTACCCTCAAGCTCAAAGACCCAGATTGTTGACGGAAAGTGCAAAACTCCACGCAGAGTTAATTCGCAATTGAGGAACTGCAAGATCGCGATATCCCGAGAAAACTTGGCGAGCTCCGCTGTCGGGAGAGATTATCTCACGAGATAATTACACGTAAACTCACGTCCTTATAAAAAAAAATATTTCGTAATATTCTTGAAAAGATAGCAGCTAGAAAGCGAGCGGTTTGCTGAAGTAATTATCAAAGGTAAATTTCGCGATCGAGAGAGAGACTAGCCGAGTGGCTCGACTTGACTCGAGAAGACGTCAGTGCTCGAGGGCTAATATAGGGGTGATATAGGTAGCTTGGGCTAGCCAGTCCCGCGGATTGCTTCGTTTTCCAATCAAAATCGAGTTTGTCACTTGAGGGTCAAACGAGGATGGCGGCGAGGGGGCGGGGGATGGTGGGCACGTTCACCCACATACTCGAGAGCGGAGAACTCGAGCCGCTGTTTGGAATAACTCAAGAATGATTGCGATCTCGTTCCCAAGCGAGGTACCCGTCCGCTGGCGTCACGTGGCCCCAATAGCCCCTTGATATATATATAATAAAATAATACACGCACGCGACCA
This sequence comes from Acromyrmex echinatior, assembly GCF_000204515.1. The sequence goes on from NW_011626644.1 coordinate 475,935, forward strand.
CCCCCTCCGTTCCGTTTTGGTTATATACACGGAGTCTCGGAGGTTATCTCGGCGAAAGACTGAATTAAAAAGATGGCGATTATGCTGATATCGAGTTAAATTGTGAACTCAAGACTTGAATTATTTACAATTCGTGAAGGTTAATGAAGGCAAATGAAAAACTGATATTTTAAGTGTACGTGAGAAATCGAAATATTATTTGCGGCAGCTCTATGCGAACTTCTCGAGATTGCTGTAACCAAGAATTTTGGAATTTTTTTTTAATTTTTGGCACTAATAAGATTTTGAGAATTTTCTTTAAATGAATTTTTCAATGAATTTTTTTACTCCTTATTTGTTTAGAAAATTTAATAATAAAGAAATATTAATTTCGACTCGTGTTCTATAATTTAATTTTTCTTTAGAATCGATGTACGTTGTTATTTTTGTTTACAAAAATTAATGAACATTAATTTTTAAATTAATTTTAAGTTCACTTATTCGATAATTTTAGTGGTGCACTTACATCTCGGTAACTTCTTTGACAATGGAGGTTCAAGGATTTTTACATTTTTGATCATACATCGCTAAGGCGACTTTAAAATTCTTTTTTAGATTTTATCTCCTTATTTTTCCATAAAATATAATGAGAAGAATAAATAATCAAAATAAATGAAGATTGATTTTGAAATTCTCCGGTTGTCTTTGATAACTTTCGAATGCAATATCTCCCTTTGAAAATGAAGGTCCAAGCATTAAATTCGGCTTTCTGGTGAGGTTCACTCGTCAGAGATCCAACAATCCCATTGCCGATCGGTGTCCCGTTGCCTCGCTCGAACAAGTTTCGCATTCCGCGACAGAGTTCGCGGACGCGGCCGGCTTCTTTCGAATTTTCTCGCTTCGTTGAGATTTATGGCAGCGATTCGATTTTATTGCTTATTGCTCGGCGCGCCGACCGGCGATATTCGCGGTGTCCCATTTCGTGTTCCTCCCTTGCGCCCTGCCACCCTTTGTCCCGCGATCCCCTCTCCCTCTGGTCCAACCTGGTGTCTGTAATTCTTTTTTCTCCTTCCTCGAAAGGGTGGAATCGACGATTTCGGAGATGACGTTTTAATCCTGGCTATGGAGATTATTGCGCGTTTTATTTAAACTTGTAATAAAAATATAAGACGACTTTTTATAATTTTTATAATGAATGTATAACTATTTCATTTGATGAATGGAGCGAACAGTTCTATGATTGTTGCAAGATCAATTTCTAAAAGTAAAATAAAATCGCACACCTTCCATCTTGCACACACGCACGCACACGATTTTGTTAAAGTATCTAAAAATTTAGCTACATTCAGACCTGAAAATAAATTTTGTCGATTTATCACAATAATTATGTAAGACGGTCAAGCCGATTGCTTGATGTAAAAAACTTTTTACTGCTCATCATGTTTGTGTTCTCTATATAATTATTTTGATGAATCAGTAAAATTGTTTTCAGATTTGTGTCCACATAAATTTTTAGATATTTTATCTGTATGGACACGCTGCACTGAGAGAAAAAATTATTTTATGATATTAATTACTATAATGTAATTATTTTTAGTGCCAACTACACATATAATTATTATAACTAACATTACAGCAGTAAGGTAACATGTAATTAGTACAAATATCAAAATTTCTCTCTCAGTACCTATTTAACTTTCCGGAGCTGACGTCAAAATCTGTAACACAATCACTGGGTCCGTAAGACTTACTTTTATGTTAATTAAAAAAAACGAATACTATATTTATACAAGAATAATCCAAATTTGCAGATGTAATAACGAAAAGGAAGATTTTACTGAAACATTAAAAAATTTAGCTGAAAATACAGATTTGAAAATAATTTTCACTATAATTATATTACAATAAATTATAATTGCGCATCATGCTTGAGATTTAGTTAGTTTTCAAATATTTCAGCCGTTTTTTTCCGTCTAAAGAAAAAGAAAAGAAATTTGACACTTGACAAGGAGATTTATATTGAGTAGGTCAACAAATTAATCGTCCAGTTCGGAAAGGTTAAGAAAAATCCCGACGAGTTTAAATCGCGAAGATCGATTGGCGGCAACTACATCCTTACGTATTGCGAAATCGGCAAATTTCTCGGCACTCGTAGATGTTTGGTGTTTACTGTTGTAGTTGACTCGGTACATGTAACTCGTGAGAGTTGTTCGACGCGTATATGATACAGCACAGATACCACGAAAAGTTATAAATCAGTCAAATTATCCGCTACCCGCGCGAGTTTATTCCGAGTTTTCGATTACAATTCTGTCGAATGCATTTACGAACTACGTTAATTACAGATTAACGCGTAAGTCGTTCATTAATTCAAGCGCGCCAAATATCAGAACGCGCAAACAGAAGCGCGACCCGAAATACGGCGAGAATACGTAACTAACATCGTTAATACTTACGTGTGTTTGCGTGCACAATATGTCGTATTGCACCTAAATGTAATTAAACATTATGCATATTTCGTGTAACGTTCGGTTGACCTTAACAGAGAGACTGCACGATTTTGGTGGTGGGCTAATTTCCGCAAACCGTCCTGAATTCACCCCGGCATAACATGGAAGAACTTTTTACAAGGTTTCGCGACAACGAGAACCTTCGTCTGTCAGAGAAATGAATTAAGGGCGGTTTGGAAAGAGACAAACTTATTAACTTTTACACAGACTGCGAGAAAAGTATTCACAAGTAGGTACTTGCGACTGTAATTGCATGGTAAAGTAATTGTTGTGATTAGAAGCTCTACTTTTATAATTATTACTGCCAACATTAGCAATAATATTTATATTTTTTACACAGTACACTTTACTTTTCCAAGAGATGTCCTTGTAATTCTATTTATTTTTTCTAAATTCTTTGGAATGAATCTCACTTTACTTTTTCGGAATGAGATTCTTTAGAAAAGAAGAATAAAATGAAATATATTTCGAAAACAACTACAGATTATAAAAGTACAAATATAATATAATAATCACTCTTTAGCAGCAACAATTATGAAAGTTGATTTCTTAATCACAATCACTTTACCATGCAATTATAGTCACAAATTATATCAAATACTTTTCTCTCAGTGCACATCTTTACATTTCAATATTCACTTGCTGTATGATATACGCGTCGAGTGTATCCAACGGATGGGAATTGTACTTGTATCTGTGCTCGAGACTTCCTCTCGACATTCATGCTTTGTCTTGTTGAAGGGGGGGGGGGTGGTTTCGACTAACAAATTACGAGGGGCTGGTTTTTAGGGCTGAGCAAAGGGGGCGGGCGGGCAAGTACTACCTGGCGGGAGGGCTATTTGTCAATCCATTTAACAGCTAAGTAAGGTTGGTAACTCTC
>NW_011626644.1:479501-499129 GCF_000204515.1 Acromyrmex echinatior
TATATATACACGTATAAGTGCGTCTATAAGAGCACGTATTCTCTACAATCAATGTAGAGTCTACATTAAGGTCGTCAGGCACGCGCAGGGCGCAGTGAAACTCGTCGACGCTTGGCGCGGCGGCAGTTCGTCTAAAGATCACTTTTCCCCGTGTGGTACGTCTTCGTGTCGTGTTCTAAGGACAAAGACGCGAGAGACAGAGAAGGGCACCGGAAACGAGGGCGCCGGGTGGTCCCACGTGTTGGGTCGCCCGTCCTCGTTTCCATGCCGTAGAGCAAACGTAACAAACAAACTTTTCGAATCGCCGTCGTCGGATTCGCCACGAAAGGATCGCGCGGCCCGCAACTGGGTGTCCCACCTTCCAAAGGGCGCGATGTAGGGCGTCGCACGCGGAGGTCTCTGATGTGAGGTGCAATTTACGTGGGAAAGTATCTATAAGTAAATTAACCTTTAACCCATTACATCGTAATAATGCGAAATGCAACGTTAGCAAGATCCTCGTAGCCAGTCAATTCCTCGTCTTTGTTTCTTCTGTTTTTTTTTTTTAAAGCTACAACCTTGGTCAAAAGCATGAAGCACCCACACAAATTGACGTAAACGTTCTGTATGTAATAAAAATTAAATAAAAAAAAAAGTTTGATTGAAAAACGATATTTATTTTTAACATTTTCAATATTTTATTCATCTTCCTTTGAATATTTATATTACTGCCCTTTCCAAGAAAATTGACAAAGCTTTGTATTCTGACCAAGCATAGGCGTGTTCAGGGAAGAGGAGATTCAAATATTCCCTCAAATTTTTTATTCACTTTTTTAATTCTTTATTTTTTATTTGTTATTTCTCTTCCGCGTTGTTCATTTTTTTTTTCATTTCTAATTAAAGAAATATCACTGGCTCTGAATAAATTTTTTGTTATCACATAAAATTTTTTTTTCTCTCTGTTATGATCATGTATATAATTTCTGAAGCTTTCAGTAGTTGGAGCTTTGACAGTGTATCCAATAAAGAAAGTTTTTGCAACGTTTTTTTTTGAGACGCAAAATGCGCATTTTTAATGACTATATTTTACTTACACTTTGCTAAAAAAAAAAAAAAAAAAAAATAATTATATATGATTTACAAAACTTAATATTTTTTCCATTCAAAAAATCAGAAACGAGAAGGAAACATCCTAATCTCTGAAATATAAAAAAAAATAATTCGTTAAATGCAAAAATTGCTATTTACAGTAATAACAGAATGGATAATTTTTTTCCGAAAGAAAATCCTGGTTTACGCCCATGTGATCAAGGTTGTAGATTTTCTCGCGGATTTCGAGCCGAGCAATTGAAGCTCGAATTAATGAACGGGACGCGTTTCGGTAAAAGAGATAGAGAGGATAAAAAAAGAAATAGAGAAACGAAGACGTTTGACAGCTGGGGATATCGCGGAATTGTCATATTTCGCATTCGGGCAATATTTCCCGGGCTCGGAAATAAATAAATTGCCTCACGTCAGAACACCTTCGGTCGCTCGTGCTGGTCTTATCGCGCGCGTGTGCAACGTGCGCGTGTGTGTCGCGTGTACGTACATGTATATGTGTGTGTGTATGCGCGCGCGCGCGCGCGCGCTTTTGTTACGTGTGGATGTACATATACGTGTGTGCAGCGTTGCACTGTCGCGGCGACGGCGACGGCGATGACGGCACACGACGCCCTTGTGTTGCGCGCTTGTGGAGGGCTATTTTCGTTCAGGGACACCCTCGTGCGGAGGGCCGCGCGCGCCCGCACGGTGGTGACCTCCTCCCCCCAGTTTGTTTTGAATTATCCCGACTACCCCCTGCTTCCTTCGCCCAAAACGTGCGCTCTTTTCGGGTGAATCGACCGGCGATCACCGCCGCGATGTGCACCCCTTCATCCCCTTCGTCGCGCATCGCGGCGGCGGACAGACCCGAAGACGCAGAACGGAGGGGAAAATCTTCGTTAGAGTCACTCTCGTGAATATTACGTAATATAATATGTATATGTTAGCCATGCAGTATATGTACTACTAATATATTTATATATATAATATATATTTATAGAGATATATATAGATGGAGATATATTGACTGAGATATACAGCCCGGTGGCGTTTTATTGAGAAATTCATCTCTCTTCTCCTCCGAAAAAAAAAAAAAAAAAACCGACTGACCGGCCGTATCGTCCCCCACCCTCCCCTTCCCCCTCTTTTTGCTTTCAATCTCTCTTTATTCTTTCTTTACTCCGTTAAAAGGCGCTCTTCCCTCTCTCTTCCTTCGGGCAATGCAACTCTCAATTGTGTTTAACGCGCACCCCTCGTGATTCTCGCAGCTTTCGCTCGTAAACGTCACTGATGTGGGTACGATCAATCTCAGGCTGGAAAATTAACGCGTTTCGATCTTTGATATTCTCACGGCTCTACAACGCCGACGCATTCGAGAGATCGGCGTTCCAGAATCCGGAACGAAGAGTGTCTGAGTGTTAACGCGAGGAGTGCCTGCGATCGCGGGGGTGTTTCGGGGATACCCTTTTGCCGATGTATTTCAACCACGGGGCAAGTGTTCTGTGGGCGAATTGAACGTTCGAGTACGAGATATCTGTGGTTCGCCTATTCGCATATATAATTTACAGCCGAATTTGAGATAGCTTTTGGAATCACTTTTTGAAAAAAGTGTACAATTTTGCGTGCGTGCGTGCGTATGTATGTGTGTCTCCTGATGTACTTGTGTCTGCGTGTGCGTGCGTGCGTGAGTGTTTGTCCCAGCGTGGCTTCGTCCACTCGGAGGAAAAGATTTAGTGGTGGCGACTATAAAGGTCACGACTATTCAAGTTTTATGAGTGGAGAATTAATGTACACAGTTGAGTAAATTATTCTACAGTTGTAGCAACTATAAAATAGTATATTCGACTACACACTTCATTTTTATTGCGACTATAAGTAGTCGCTTTTTATGCTACTATTATTTTGTAGCTATTACATCTATAAAATAGTGTTTATTAAATTACTATTTTACAGTAGTAACAACTATAAAACACTTTAGCCAATTATATTATTTTATAATGATTACTACAACTATAAAATAGTTCAGAGACAACTATTTTATAATTATTACTATAAAATAGTTTCTTTTATTCAACTATACTATTTTATAGTCATTACAACTTTATTCGACTATTATTTTATAGTTTTTCCAACTACGCCATTACAACACAGATCATTCCAGCAAAGTTACAACAGCATTGTAACATCCCAGAAATATTGCAAACATTGCAGCAATATTGCTGCCAGTGTTATATGAGTTAATTCAACTATCAACATTAATTCTATGCATAAAACTTTTATAGTTGTCACCTTTATAGTCGTCACTATGTTTTTCTCTGAGTGTGCTTACTTCTGATCGAATGAACACATTGGATGACGGGATCGATTGTAACCTTCGCAGAACATGATCGTGACTATCGGGGCTAAAGAAACGTTGATTCGTATTCATGTCTTTGACTCGTAATAGCGAAGAGCTCATTCATCGTCATTCGTGAGCGAGAAATTTTTATTCCGCATTTCGTGCGGCAAGTCAATTTTCTGAACGAAAAAAAAAAAAAAAAATAGAAATCCTAAAATGTTGTATCTGAATAATTTCTCAATAAAACCCGCGGTTAAAACCAACAGTGTAAACTCGCAATATTTCCGGCGAAAAATATTTTTCAAATTCTTTTTTTCTAACACATTCGCGACACATATGATCGTTTTATTAATATTCTCGTTTTGTGAATCGCGGTTTCGAACGATATCCTCGCTTGTTTGTCGCACACGTAAAAAAAGAAGAAAAGAAAAAAAAAAGAGAGAGAACGGAAAGAGATACGACCGTCATTTTGTGTCATCAGCGTGTTGTGTTATTAGAGTCACGTTCCATCGGCGTGTTAATTCGGCGCTCGCTGGAGAATGCTGGCCGGCCGAAATAAACGGTTCTCGATTAATCTCATTGTTAATGAAACCGGAAACCAGTACGCTACTTATCGGCAAACCGATACAATCGTCATGTCGCGTTTTGCCGCAATCTCGAGCGGTTTTGCTTGAAATACATCGACAATCGTACATCATCATCGCCGTGGATTGACGCGTCTTCCATGCTGCAGAAAACGTTAATCATTTTGCGTTATAGGAAAATTCATTTGGTAAGTCACCGGTGACGAGAGAAAAGGTCATGCGAAGGTACGGAAAAAAATGTAACGTTTTTATTCTTTTATCAATAATAAAGAATATCCTGTCATTCTGACTGTTACGAAACATGTCGTGTATCTACAATTTAATTTATGTAATGAATAGAAATAATGATATGTGAATAGAGGTACAAAAAATACACATACACATTTTATTATTTTATATTTTTTATACTTTCATTATTTCACTATGTATCTTTCCAGTTTATAAGACTCTGTCTGCCTGTGATATTTCATCGATAATATCTTATATGTCTGTTTAGATAAAGTTTCGTTTGCTGTAGGATTTGTCTAATATTACAGCATGTCTGAGAATTTCCTCACACATTTTACAACCACTTGTAATATGTTTGTATTGTAATCATGTCATATTGAATAAAAAATATATCTATATTATTGTATTAATAATCAAGTAAGGCATCATATCAACTATCCAGCTGTAGCCTCACTTACGTATTTTGATGCTTTTTACTTTAACATATAGTCACAATATTTTTGTATGTTGATGATTTATTAAAACGTTTATATTATCATCGATTCAATGAAGTTGTTATTGTTATTATTTTACCTCTATTCACATTGTTTTTATTTATTGCGCAAATTAAATTGCAAATGCACAATGTACATATATATGTATAAATCTTTGATCTTTCGATAAATGAAGGAGAACGACAAATACGGAGGTATCGGGGTGTTCACGTTGTAGAAATGATAAACTCGATAAACAGCAATTATGGTTATGAGGCGTTAAAAATTAATGAAAACGCGGAAACCAATTAACAGCGACCGCGGCGAGTGCGTTAGGATCAATTCGGTTTTCTCATAGGTCACGGTAATTATTCAATACGCCATTTGCTGTGTTACATCATTCAACGGGCCGTCATTAACTTAATTATTTGCCGTTACCGATAAACATGCCCTCGCCCGCAATTTTCGTACGGGCCGTTTTCCCGCTGAAGGAAAGGAAATATATCGCTTTTTGCAGAATGGAAGATCGTACCTTCTACGGAAAGATGACGAAAGAAAAAAATTTTTTATTCCTCTCGCGTGAGCTCTTCTACATGGGTGGCATTGTCTTCGACTTGTATTAATGTAAAAATTCTTTTCCAAATTCGCTATTTAGCTTTCATTTCGCAATGACTTTGTCTTATTAACATTAATTCGTTAATACATAAATAATTTCGTTTTACAAATTTTAATTAAAAAAAAAAAGAAAAACAACTTTTGTTGTTCCATTTTTTGAAGTCCTCGATGCAAATTCCAATAAAAAAATAGAAATTCTTGCCGTCTTTCGTTTCAAAGTTCGCAATTTTCTAACGAAAATTAGACACTCGTGTATCTTTTATTTTAAGGTATTTGACGCGATGCAAAAAATTTAGATGTTTTCAAAGGATAATTACGCTAAAATTAATTTAAGAAACTTCTTCAAAGACCCGGCATACCTTTGTATGGAACTTGTGGCGCTAAGTAGAACTGTATAATTATTAATAATTCAATTGAGCGAGTAAATATAGATCATCCGAGAAGGGACGATGCATATTTAATCTCGGTGAGGTATCGTCGATAGCCAATACCACCCACTTCCGGTGTCATTCGCAGGGTCGTTCCGATAGACGCGTGGGTGTGCGTTTTACACTCCCGTCGCGTAAAATCTGAAAACCGACGCTCTCCCGCGGACTTAACTTTCGGAGGGCGGGAAAATTTCGTCGAAAGCGTTAATCGAGGGTAACGAGAGTCGAGTGCAAAGTGACCAAGAAACAAAACCCTGCCAATGACAGGCGAACATTTCACGCCCCTGTCGCAAGCGATCGTGTCCACGTCAAGTCGGGATCAATCCGATCGCCCAGTGATTTCCTGCGTGTGTGACCTCCCCTCTCCTCCCTCTCTCCCTCTCGCTCGCTCGCTCGCTCACATACACTCTCTTTCATTCTCTCCTTCACTTTTTCTCCGTGGTCTCTCTTTCTTTCCGATTTTCGCATATTTGGTTTCGAATTTAGAGTGTGGCTGCTCGGTAGCGACGAGGTTACCCGCGCAAGAATCGCGAAAGCTGGATGCCGCGGGCGCGGATTAACCCTTTAACTGGATCCCTTCGTTGCTCTTGGTAACGCGATCAATTTTAACCTGGATTAGGAACGTCGGAAGAGGCACGTTCCTTATTTGCCTCTTTGCGACGAGCAAAGCAGTGAACGCAACTGCTGAGATTAATCAGAAATTTAGCTTACACCTTTTTAATTCCACATCACGCACGATTCCACATTACAACTATAATTTTGTTTCTATTAGATATAGATCATCCGAGATATTTCCGACAAAAGTGAAGTTTTAGAACTGGACGAACGACAATGATATGCAATAGAGTTGAGAACTTTAGTTGCGACTTTTGGAATAATATTTAAAAAAAAACTATTGCCCTGCCGCTCATGTTTTAGTAAAGGACTTCTGAATAAGCGTTTTGTCTCGAATGGGTGACAAGATCTACCGCCGAGTATCGTCAAGATCCTTTTTATTAAAATTACTCGGAAAGAACAGTCTTGCTAAAGTATCTGAAAATTTAACTAGATACAGATTTGAGAGTAATTTTATTTGAGCCATCGAAATAATTATGTAGAACGCTTAAACTGATTGCTGAAAATTTTTTGCGTTATTGTCATCAACGTGTAATCCTTTGTCTGCAATCTGAAGTTCTTTTGAAACAAATGAAATTTCACTTTCAAATTCCTCTTCCTTAGTTTTACTCACATTTTAATTTTTATTAAATCAAGATTTTAACATTTGACTTAAAGTCTATTTGAAAAATATTACAAAATCATCCTAGATTCTTTTTTAAAAGCCTAAAAAAGATACTTGAAGGGTTAAACATTCTACATAGTCGTGTCCAATAAAATTATTTTTAAATCTATACCTAGCTAAACTTTTACATATACTTTAACGAAACTATTCCAACGATTTATAAACATTTGACACAAAAATTGTAAAAGGAAATCATCAAAGATCTTGGTGGCATTCAGGCTGGTATGATCTTACTGTATTCGTGGTACCGTCTCAAAGCCTTGATGACAGGAAGCAGAATTGACGTTTATCGCGAAAAGTTGCGACTGATTGCGCTGTAAGGAACGTCTCAGGTCAGTTAAAGGGCTAAAGAACTACTTGATCGTTGCCGATTCAATTTGGAATACGATTCCCTGTTAATAATCCTCGAAACAGAGCGTTCGCTTTTCTCCCTCATCTCCTTCCACCCGTCGGCCTTTCCTTTCTCCCCCGTTTCTACCCTTTTTTTTTTTACTTTTTCTTTCTTTTTCTCAACCCTCTCTATCAGTCCAACAAGCAGCGACTCGAGCGTCTTCTCAATAAAATGCCTCCGTACGTGTGTCACTTGTCTGGTATATTGGTACTTTCCTTGTTTTTCGGAATTGCTTGTAATGGTTAGTTCACATATACATACGACTGGAATCGTTGTTGTATTGTGGTGTTAGTTGTTTGTTGTGTGTGATGTCTGTTTCTCTTTTAATCTAAAGCTTACGTTTAAAGAAGCAGCAGCAAGATACGGTATATATAATATATATAATATGTAGGCGGATGGATATATAGAAGGCCATAATCACGTATGTATATATATATAGATATATATGTATATACGGTTCATACAGGTACAGCGAGCGTGCATGGATATTCGTTTGTATATATGTATATATTTCCCCACCCATGTGAGAGATTCGCTTGCCTTTTCGAGAGCTGTCGATGCTGGTCGCACAGCTAAATCAACAAACAGAACTCAGTCATAATATATAAATGCAGCCCGCCATCCGCTCGCCATTCTCCGCGCCTGTTTTGTACCGTACGTTATTCCCGATTAATCTTTAATCCCTCTGCTCTTCCCCACCGCCCTTCCCTTTCCGTTTCCATCCCTCTCGCGCGCGAAGATGCACCCCCGGCGTTGATCCCTCCACTCCGTCCGTTTCGATACACGCGCGCTTCCCAATACCCCTCGCCCAAATAAATTTGACAAAGGTCAATCCGGATATTCTCGGCGAAGCGGAACGATCTCGACGATCTCGCGAAACACAGCGATACCGATTAAGCGGTGACGACGGCGACGCGACGTATCCCTCGGGAGAGTGGCGGGATACCTTCGATTCTGAATTCTCCCTCGGGAGAGGTTTACTTCGTCACGCCGAGGGAAAAGATTGTCGGGAAACGTTGGAGGCATTTTCCGCGAGAAAGAAGTGCCCAAGTAACGTTCGACTGTCACGACAAGATCGAGATGACGTCATTTGATTGAGACTTGAAAGTAGATTTCTAGAAAACCAGAGATTCGTCATAGAAAGGTATAGTCCGATTGGTTGCTGAAGAATATCGACTGATTGGTTATCATAGTAAGGATAGAAAACGCCACTGTGATCATGTGATTTATGGCACGTGACCACGTGATTTAGACAGCCAATCAGTACATCCATATTGAGGAAAAAAAATGACGGCGGTGACTAACCTAACCTAATTGACTCAAAGACGCATCTCTGGTTTTTCTCAAACTTTAGACGAAAGTTTCGCTGAATTTTCTGTCAATTTCACGTGACATCGCGTTACTTGGGTAAGGAGAAAGGGGCCAGGGTAAAGCTGTCTATTAATAAAAGTAGCGCAAAAGTCTGCCATATTGGACCTACTAACCATACCATGTACCAATAATACTAAGCGCTTATTGGGTTACAGACAACTAGATCCAAGATGGCGGTCGAAATAGCCAATAGGAAAGTTGTCGGCATTTCGGTTGAGATCAAAGAAATGCGCTACTTTTATTAATATAGAACTTTAGACCAGGGCCTTCGAGACCGGGGAGACTCGCGTCTCGCGGAAGACGTGCTGAAGGAAGATGTCCTGCGACCGAGGCCTGCGATCGCGGGACATCCGTCGACTTCCAGGCACGATTCCATCGAGCACGCCACCTCCTCCCGGCCTCTTCAATTCGATTCGTCATTACGGGACCCGGTCGACCGTGCGGAAAAATCGTGCGTACGACGACGACGACGACGACGCAGCGTACGCCTGCGTCGCGTCGCGTCGCGACGCTGCTAATTTTTCCGTCCCGTCGTTCCACGGCTCTATTTTTTTTTTTTTTTTTGGATCCTCCCCCCTCGGGAATTTTCGCGCGCGAAAACGGTTCGATTCCGATCTCTCTCCTCGCCGATTTCCTCACCTCGCTCGAGCGGCGGCTGCATGGAAATTGAAGATGAACAAAAATGCGAGAGAAAAAGAAAAACAAATTGTTGATAGAGGTAAAGAAAGAAGAAGAAGAAGCTGCGCCTATAAAACGTAGACATATAATATCTGTACATATGCATGAGGTCGATCGATCGATTCATCCATCAGTCAGTCAATCGAAAGCAATTGACGAAAGGACTCAGCCGGGCGATCGAGGGATGAGGGAGCGAATCAATGGGGGGGAGGATGAACTGACTGAACCAAAAACGCAAAGGCAAGTCGTGTTAAATGTCATCGGCAAAGTGTCTCTGCGTGAACAGTGAGAAGTCCGCATCTTCCGGGAAAAAAAGAAACAGGCGAGGGGGAAAAAAAAAACAACGTATCGATATTTTCAGTCGGGCGATATTCGATTATGTAGAATCGCGTTTTATCGTGAGCCAATTCTGTTCAAAGGAAACAGCGGCAACGTTTGCTAACGGATCCTATTTTTCCCAGTACGGCATTTCGTTGTCGCCGTTTCAACAGACTCGACACGCAATAAAACACGAAGTTATCCGAATTTCCTCGAGAATTTCGATGTATCTCTCTCTCTAATTTTGAGAAAAGATTTTCTCTAAAGTGAGATCAATTAATTTTGCTTACCCATACACGGATGTCCAAGAGATTTCTTAAAGACGTCCAGAGAACATCCTAAGAATGTTTTCAGAATGTCCCACGGATGTCTTTCGGATAAGTGCGTTGTATGGACACGAATCAACAATTCGAGAGATACACTTCGTGTCGAAAGTTTGAGGAAACATTTTTACAAATATGATATCCCTTTGGGATGACTTCAAATATCTATAACAATGGGTTTTATTAATAATAATTCTTCTGAATCTTTTAATCCAGTAACACTTATTGGATTAAAAGATTGTTGTTTAGAAAGTAGATTGTTATAAGTACTTGAATTAAATAATCCCAAAAACTTATTAAAAAAGTGTTTCCAAACTTTCGTTTGGAATATATTTGTTAAACAAAGGGATTGTGAAAGAAAGTTTCGAGGAGGACTCCTTTCCATTCACGCGTGTGTCCACGTGTGTGTGTGTGTGTGTGTGTGTGTGTGTGTGTGTGTGTGTATGCATGTGTGGTATACGTATTCGTATAATATATAAAGACAAAGGTCAAAGGTCAATGTAATCTCGAACCATTACAACAATGTCATAGTAATCTGGTTTCAGAAACATGTGTGGTTATCATAGGTGGAATTATTTACGAAACACCGAAACTGAGAGACTCACAAGCAGGAAGAGGAGGGTGTTTTCCTTCGTTTAGAGTTGACCGATCTCACGTTAACATTGCGCATCTGGTAGTCTGCAATGCAAAACACACTTTGGTAGGGTCAGGGACGGACGACGGCCTTCGACGAGACGACGAGAAACGGAGAAGGCGACTTCTTTTTTTTTTCTCACCCCGCGACTTTCTCTCTCTTTCTCTCCCCCTCTTTCTCTCTCTCTCTCTCTCTCTTTCTCTCTATCTTTCTCTCTCGTTCTTTCTGATTGTCTTTGTAGAAACAATTTGATTCATGATGAAACGCCGTCGGATAATTATATGCGGCACGTAAATCGGCCTTAGTGAAAGAACCTTCATTCGTGATGCTATTAAATCAGAGTTTAACAGTTAAATCAACATTTCTTCAAGCATAGCATATTATAAAAATTTTATTTAATTTTCTCTGGTCGATCGTGTATCGAAACATCAACGAGGAAGGATTTTTCTACCGGGACCAAGTTTGCGAGCGACTGCTTAATTATTCGACGGCGTTTCTCTCTCTTTCTCTCTCTTCATTCTCTCTCTCTCTCTCTCTCTCTCTCTCTCTCTCTCTCTTTCTGGTCGCCGTTTCTCTCGTTGCCGCTTTTTCATCTCCGTCCTGCACTCTCCTTGCCTCTTTTTCCATTACACTCCGTCTCTATCTCTCACTCCGTCTCTGTCTCTTAGGTCGGGGCGACGCACACAAACCCTCTCATCGTTGATTTTCTGTTTCGCGTTCTCTTCCGTCGCCGGCAGAGAAAGCAACGGCGACGTCGCGAGACGTATTTAAGCCCCATAATCGCGATCGAGAATGATAACGATACACAATCGCGTGAAATATCGCGATGACATCCCATTGCGGGGATACACTTTACTTTTCAGTCGAGAGAAACAAATTTTTCCAGAAATTTAGAAAAAAAATGACAATTTATCAAGCTAATCGGTTAATTGAAACGCACGTTTTATTGATAAAATAACAAATACCGAGTAAATTTCAAAATTAACCTAATAAACCTTGTCTGATCGAGTGCGACCGTAACTCCTGATTTCATGTCTGACCATACGGCGGTCGTAACTTCTTGCTTCCCGACTGACCGTAGGCTACCGTAACTCCTTAAGTAAACCGCGCTACCTCGTCGTCGCTTTCTCTTTGTCTTTCTTTTTTTTTTCTTTTATTCTTTTCATTTCCCTTCCTTGCACCGGAGGGGATCGAGTTGGCGACGAAAGAGAAATCGCAGGGACCCGTGGGGGACCGTTAAATCTCGCCCGCCATTGAAATAAAGAGGGACGCTGCGTCAGAGAACAAGAAACGCAAATCAAGTGGCCCTCGGCGCGGACGGCCCCTGTCGCTCTCCTTGCCTCGGGGTACCAAACTACGGGTAGAAGTCCACTCTAAATTCGAAACGAAATCAACGAGCCGAACCGAGCGGCCGCTTCGCGAAAGCGGAGAGAATTCGAGGGTCCTTTATTTTGATCTACGTCCGGCCCGATCGGTCAAGCTCACTTGATCCAGCGACCACTTTTCCCTGGCACCGTCGTGGGATCCGAGGATCCGCACGGGTCCAAGGAATCGCTGAGGCTCGAGGACCTGGTATCCGACGATCCCAGGAATCCGCGGATTTTGAGACTCGACTGTCCGAAAGGGAATAAAAAAAAAAAAATACATATAGAATATTTAAAAATCCGAGAATTCGAGGAATCCAAGGATTTTCGAAATCGTGGATCCGAAGCGCCCACGTGGACTGCAGGATCCAGGGATTCCAAGGTCCAAGCGCTCGCTTCCTGTTCGGCCGTCTTCGAGGATCCACGGGGCTTTTTGTTAGAGAGAGAAAATAAATCAGCGTTTCACGCCAATTATCTCAGTTGTGATCACGGTGTAAAAGTATAAGATGTTTCCCACTCGGGTAAAATCACTATGGTTTTCCTGAGAACATTCTGCAGTTCGCACAAGTATAAACGCATCTACACACGTGTCTGCACTAATCAGTAAATATGTCTCACACACAGGAAGGCTTGTCTCAGTTATGGTGTTTGGAGACCCTTTAATCAGAGACTGGCCATAAGAAGGTTTAATTGGTCCGACTAAGGATTCTCTAATTAGTGCTCCTCAAGTAAGAGTCTGGATACTCGAGACAAATATGGCAATATTTGATTTTTTCACAGAGTATATAAACTATAAACTTCCGTAAGCTTTTCATGGTCTACCTTATAGCTTCTGGAATGCCACATATTTGTCTCGTGAAAAGAATATTGAGTGACAAGACTTTTACTTGAGGGTCTGATCACGAAAAGGTATCCGACATTTTCGTTAAAATTGTAAATGAGAAAAGATACGTTTTATCTCGCTCTGGTTAACACGATTTGATGAAGAATGCGGGACCAATTATAGATTGCTATCTCATAGCAAAATTCAGATTAGAGGATTTCTAGACATTTTCTCGTAATTCAGAGCGACATAGCACACATCTTTTTCTCTCTGCAGAGCCAGATAGAGACACTTTTCTCACTTCCAGGATTTTGCCAGAACACGGATGACACGCTCTTACAGGTCAGTCTCTGATTAGAGGATCTCTCCTGGTGTCGAGATCAATGTGCCAAGTTAAGACACATATGTGTTAAGTGTCTTAATTTCTTCCATTCGATCCAGTTTTCTAGTGGAAATAGGTGAGTGAAGGCACCTTATGCTCTTACACCGTAACTGCGATTATCTAAATGGAGTCTTTCCGCCCCGCGGAGACTCGAGGACGCCCTGGTCCTGAAAAGAAAATCGTTATATGCTCTTCTGCGATAGGATTCGGGGAGCGTGTATGTGTGTGTGTGTGCGTGTGTGTGGGTATACACACATGTATGCCGGGCGTTGTTAACGCACGCCGTATTTAGTCCACGCGAAAAGCGATCGGGGGACGTAAACGGACGTAAGCGGGAATAAAAAGAGCTGAATATCTGTCGGGGCCGGCGATTTGCTCGTCCTCATCGTCGTCCTCGTCCTGCGCGCGCGTTCTCCATCCGTGTTGCGCGGGATGCTCATCGCGCTCATGCACTCGCAGCCGATATATTTTTCCGTTCGCCCGCGTTCGCCGTCGTCTCTTTTTTCGGGAGACGAACGATTAAAGAGAAAGGCAAAAAAAAAAGAGAGAGAGAGAGAAGGATGGGGAAGGGCGGGGTGGATTCGTGCGATCGGGAAGCTTTTTGGAACTCGCTCCACGCCGATTAGTCGCCCGGAGCATTATCGAATCGTCGAGCCGAATCGATATGACGTGTCTTAACGCTCCTTATTTTAAAAATTATCTCCATAGCGTTATGTATCCGATTCGCAGATTTAATGTCCATGAAATTATCGACGTACTATTTTGTTGTTTTATCTCGTTCGATTGCAGGAAATAAGTTGAAATCAAGCGGTAGGAAGGTAAAAATTGTCAGTGTTAATATATCAATCTCACAACGCGATATCGCATCATTTTCATCGTTAATTTAATTAGTTTTAGACTGAGGGGAAAAAGATGGTATATAATTTAATTATAATTTATAGTCCTTTTTATGTCAACTATATATTTTTTAGTATAAGAATTATAAATATTATTATTATTATTATTAACGTAAGAAAATAACTGAAAAGGAATTTTTTATCATAATTTGCCATTATTTTGCATAATTATGGTTACAAATAACAAATAATTCTTTCTCGATGTGTAAGTCCAAATAGATGTTACATAACATTTCTCTGTATATTATATTTATAGTAAATGTTACAGGTTTCTCGTCCAGAATGTGTTACAAGGGATCATGTTTGTTCTTTTCAATCTTTCTTTAAGATCTGGATTTTTTAAGAAATAACATCTTAATGTTTAATTATTTTTAGAAGTTTAAGGAATCATTGAATCGAAAAATCGAAACATAAAATTGAATAAAATAGCGGATCCAAAAAAAAAAACAATAGGTTGTAGTAAAATTCTTTATTATATGATTTTGAAAGAAAAATTATTTAGTACAACATGATATGTGAAAATAAAAAATAAATTCCTAAAAATACTGTGATAGTTTTGCAATATATTATTAAACTGTATTAATATTTTATCAGTAAAATTGGATATTTATTGGCAAAAAGACATTTGGTTTTTCTTGCATTTGTAAGTAATATCAATCAATAGAATTTCCTCATCATGATTTTCCTTATCATTGAACAAAAAGCTTGAAAATTACTTGTTTATACATTAATAATGTATGAGAAGAAATTTTCTTTGGAACAAAGTTTCTGTTGAACTAACCTTATAACACAAAATTCCTGGAATATTATATGAATATTCTTTACCCTTTTTAATATTCACATGACATTCTAAGAATATTGTGTCTTATAGGGAATTAGTTTAACATTTACCAAGGATATAATTTTTTAAAGACCCTGGTACCACTTAAAGGGTTAAAAATGTACGTAAGAAGCGTGCAACAGCGAAGAATGTTATCCACCGTGGTAGCCAAACCCTTTTAAGTTTCGAAGAATGCGTCATTCATTCAACGCCGACAACATTTTAATTAACTGTAGAATTAACGGCAGTTGTTCGAATTGTTAATTAAAGTCCGCGGACTTATTTTATTGAATCACGGCCGATCTTGTTCGCGTAATAATGCGCCGAATCGAAGCAGGACGCAAACAAACGAAGCGTCATTTCTGTCGTCTAACGACGAATCGAAAATACGACGGAGATGGTCGGGGAAGAAAGGAGGAGGTGGAGAGAAAGAGAGAGAGAAAGAGAGAGAGAGAGAGAGAGAGAGAGATAGAATAAGAAGTCGAGTCTATTTTTCAGAGTCCTTTCTTTGCTCGCGACGCGCGACCCGATTATCTTCGGTCGAGGGAGGAATAAAAAATCAAACTCCGCGTCCATCATCCGCTCTCGCGATTCGACCTCGGATGATTACAGCCGTCATTTTGTCGTTTCAGCGTTTCGGCAAAAATATCCTTTAGCGAAGAAGTGTCATTTCTCATTCCCAAGACGGTGAAAGAATAGCGATGCGTTTTAATGGATCAATCTGTGTTTTTAATATGATCCGTTAAAGGATATCAAGCCCGCGTGTGACGCTGGCTCTTCGATATTCCGAGCACGAATAGCATAAAAGATCGCTAAATGCATTTTGATTATTGAAAAATAGCTCGCTCGAAAATTTTTCCATGCATTCCAATCGATCGCGATTAAAGATGGTTTATCAGATGCAAATGACTAAATTGAAGAAAGTTAGACGTAATTTAAGCGGAAAAAAAAAATCAATTACGCTCATTCGCCTGGGTTTCCTTTTACAATTAGTAGAAATTTAAGGAAATTTCTCTCCGATAGCCTGAAGTTCTTCGATTTCTTTTCAGATGGAATTTAGAGGGATTTCACTTCTTTTCCCTTATAAAAAATTACTCTGTCTTTCGATCTGTCTGAAGGTACGAGGAAGCTCCGAGAGTTCAAGTATTTAATCACCAATCCAAGTAAATCGAGAACCGAAGCGCCGCGGATCCATCCTGGTGGATCCGAAAATTCCGGCCCGTGAAGTTTGCGCTTTCCAGGACCTTTCCGGGATTTAGAAATTCCGAAGATGAGGACCGGGGGCCAATCGACTCGAAGTCTCTTGAAAAACAGGAGAGAGGCTCGCCGGGATGAAACGTCATTATTACACTCTCTTCCTCCTCTGTCCACCCTATGCCTCGTTGGCACGAATTCCCCTTGCACTATTCTCGAATCTCATCCCTCGGTTGCAAAGGGAGAGGATATAGAGAGAAAAAGGAGAGAGAGAGAGAGAGAGAGAGTCGATTACCTTTGACGGAACCACCTGTTCGGCGTTATCCTCTTTTTTTCTTAAGCGACGCCCGAATTCGTTTCATGGCTCGCGTCCGCCGCCGTCGCTATGGCGCATCCGCATACGCTATAAAGCGGCAAAGTGGTCGGTCGGTCGCGGACAGAGAAAAGCGAAGGGTGAGGAGGCCCCGGTGCATCCAGGGGGTGCATGGGCGGACGTCGAACAGACGTGGGGCGCAGGGCGAGCCCGGGGGGGTAGGAGGGTGGGAATTTAAAAGTAATTTTGACGTCCCGGTGCTGAGAGAGGGCACCGACGGATCGTTACGGTCCTTTGATCGCGAATTAAAAGCTCGAAGTCGACAGTTTAGCGATGCCACCTCTATCGTGACGATGGGCGGCGAGCGATGGTACTCTCTCTTTCCCCCTCCCCCCCCCCTCTCTCTCTCTCTCTCTGTCTCTATCTATCTGTGGGTTCTCTGGGCGCTCGCTCTTTCTCTCTCTTTTTTTCTCTCTCTCTCTCTCTCTCTGGCGCAAACTCCGGATATCTATCCACCATCCCGAGTCTCTTCCTCCACCTCGTGGCTCGTTCTCCTCCTCTGCCTCTGTCTTTTTCCGCGCAATGTCCATCCACCTGTCTTTCTCTTCCACCATACCCTCGTAGGCGCGCACTCGCGCCATATTTCCCTGTCTTCTGCGGCCGGTTCGTTAACCTGTCTGCAGCATTTATTGGCGCTTGCCGATGTAAAAGGAAGAGCTTACCAATAACATATTACTGTGTTTCAATTCTGCAACGGGCGTAGGTGGAGAAAGGGGTGGGGGGGGGGAGGGAGAACGGCGTTTCGCGGATAAATCCTTTGCGAGAGCGACCGTTGCGTCAGTCGACGGGAACGGGCCGCGTTCGGGGCGCTTTTTTCCTCCCCCAACCCCTCTGTTCCCGAATCCTCCCCCCATGCCGCTTTTCGCCGCCTGACCCTCTTTGGCCCTTCGCCTTTGGTCTCTTTGGATCGGAGGATCGGGGAAGGTATATCCCTTGGATCCGTCCCGTCGATCGCCAGCCGATTGATTTGCCGATCGGTCCCGCTTGTCGCATCGGCCCGGTACGGCCCGGCTCGATTGTGCTGATTTCATTACCATCGAAAATTTAATTTAACTTTCATAGCGGCGCCGCGCGGAGCGACGCCGGCACGCCGTGTGCTATTAATAAGAGCAAATAGCGCGAGGCCCGACCGCGTTTCTTTCTCGACTGCCGAGTCAATAATGACGCGAGCGCGCGGATAAACAGAGGGATGAGCCTTGGAAAAAAAAAAGAGGCTCTGCGGAAAAGAGGCGGCCGTTCAGACGACGAGAGGAATCAAAGGTTACGGAATAATTTGCAAGCGAATGGCGCACAGAATCCTTTGGCGACTATGGTCCTCGTGGTCGGGAAAAAAAAAAAAGAAAAAAGATACGACTATAGATTTTTCGCGAACACGGCCTCTCTCTTTTTTTCTCTCGCGGGCAAACTTATCCTATTCCTTTGGAAGAGATTAAGATTTACTTGTCAAATGAAAATTTACCGCCAACGCGCGTGCGGTGACTTTTTCATCGTAAAGTTTTCTGCGGGGGAAAATCGTCCCGGGATTTATTGTACAAAATCTACCCTTTCCGAACACCAGGTGACTTCGGGATACCTCGCCGTGATACTCGTCTCCATTATCTAAATGTCTGATTTAAAGTAGCATCTGATTTAACCCTCTCGAAGCATATCGTAAAAATTTATGCACCGCCCCGAAGGGGTACGAGAAACCTACACAACACTGTATTATCCCAACAACATCCTGGGAACATTCTGGGAATTCTTAGGATTTAGGATGTTTTCTGGAAGTCGATTGCGATACCGGCATATCAGATTATGCTTATCTAGAGATCCTCGAATCAGAATCTAATCATAACATCAACATTTTTCATCAAAATTGAGAGAGAGAGGTCTATCTCGCTCTGCAATAGTATGAAAGAGAAAGAAAAATATGTGCTAACTGCAAAGCGCAGTAAGTGTCGAATATTTTTCATGTATTCAAAGAGATTATGGAGAAACTATATTGGACTGTCAACAATAAGCCGTTAGTCACTCATATCACCCACATTGATGGTAAGTCAGAATTATAAGTCATAAATTCTAGGAATCTGCATCCAAAATGAGTCATATTAGCTCATTCAGTTTCGGATTATGTTAGTTCTAATTAATTTCTCGATAAAGCTCGAGCAAACACAAATTGTTTTTTCATTAGTTAGTCACAATGTAATTTACGTTTTTAACTCTATGAGAAATAGAAATCGGTCATTTTCAGTCTGATTGATTCATTCCTTTATAATACCCTACTTTATAATACTCACTCACAACTCACTTCAGCTGACTTCTGATCGACTACTAATTATGGCTTATAGAAGATATTTCATATCTCCATCTCCGTATCATTTGATATTAATATAAATTATTAAATACAAATATAAACAAAATTTTGATAAAGTCTTTAAATGCTAATTAACTTATTCTCTTTAACGAAAATAAATTTCAGAAAACTGGCGCGAATTGACGGAAAATGTCGAACCAATCATAGGTTGCTATTTTATGACCAGACCGACTCTGATTAGAGGATCTCTACGTTTATCTGCAGCTGCACGAAACTTCGGAAGTCGGACGCGACTCGTTGGCTTATAATAAATATTTCGACCACGTTGACGGCAGGAGAATCGGAGGGAAAGGGAGGGGGGGAGGGGTGGAAAAGGGGGGTAGTCGAATACGGCGGAGACGGAGCCGTTTAGGCGGAATACGTTCGATTTTGTCCGAATATGACGGCTCGACGTTGCATACGAGAGTCGCCGCGAGTGAGCGGGGTAACCGCGGCGAGAAAGGGAGAGGAAACGGTGGACAGGGGGTTGCGCGGGTGGTGGACAACGGGGGTGGATTCGAAGGCCGGGGCTTTTCGGTCGAGAGTTTCGGCCGGAATATCGGAAAACGCCGCCGAGTTAGAGTACAAGGGAAAGTCCGGAGGCTTACCCCGATATATATGCATATAAACACAATACCTTGCTGTTCGCGGGGAGGAGGGGGGGGAGGGAGGAGGGGGGGGGACGCGTGGGAGCCAACACCCACGGGTCACGCCCTCCCCCC
>NW_011626644.1:499282-511240 GCF_000204515.1 Acromyrmex echinatior
AACAAAAAGGGAGCCATCGATACCCGTCCGACTCCCACGTTTCATGCGTTTCTGCCTGAGTTTCGCCTTTATTCCTCATCGCCGAGTTTTCGAGCCGGAAACTTTACGAAATCATTAGAAATTACGAATTGTTTCGAACAAAAAATTTTACAGTACTCTTGCTAATCCGTTCGCTATATTGTCGGCATACCAACTTTCAAAGTAGGACAAATCGATATTTAATATTATCATTTATGATGGACATACTTGTTTTATTTAATTATTATTAATAATTTATATATATACATATATATATATATATAATTTTTATTTTCGACTGTGTTATTTTTAATGTATTTAGTTTAATAATAATAATATAATGATAGTGGATGATATAAAATATCTCGGAAATTAAATTTTCTAAAAATATCATTTCGATAGAAATGTCATCGCTCGTTAAACAAACTCCCACATTCAACGTATTCTTTTTAAACAATTTCTCGACGAATACAATAATGTTACAGAGTTGAAAATTTATGTTGAAAACACATCCTGCAAAACCACGTACAAACCTTTTTATGTTAATGTATAATAATACAAGATGAATATGTTAAGAAGTAACACAAACATTATGTGAAAAATTAAAAAGAAATGTAATGTTGATAATATCTTAAATTATTAAGATGTTACAAATGTTAATTTTTCTGAAGAAACATGCTTCAAATTTACTTATAAATTACTTAAAAATTCTATTTTATTTTCACTTACAAATTATATCAGTGTTACATTTTTACTTATTTATTTATATATTTTATTTATTTATTTTAGAATTTACGTTTTAAAGTGTATTATTTTTATATTTTTTGTTCATTTACTCATTGAATTGAATTATTTTAATACTAAGAAATATGAAATTTAGATTAATCGAAAAATATATAACTTTTTCATTCGCAGATTAAAATTATTCAATTACAGATTTGCAGATCGTCCATTCATATTCTTTTCAATTTCTGCTTAAAAAGCTATACGTATTTAAAAGACACTTAATTGCGATGAAATATCAATTTAACATGAAATATTCAAATGAATGACAATCACATTATTTTAAATTAACATTTCGGATATGTAAAAAATTTAACGCAAAAATTTTAACAAGGACCGATTTTAACACAAATACAAAATATTTTTTGCCACGTACATTAATAATTTCATAAATTTAAAACAATCTTTATTTCCCTCGTTTTTTCTGTCTGAATTCGTTCTCGATTATTTTTGAGGAATCGTTTTATTTTTGCATCGGCAGAGATAAAAATTGATTAATAATATTATTACTCGAGTTACCATTCATGACTTTGATTTTCGAAACATCGAGTCGCCCGTCACAAGATTTGCGCTACGCGGGACGCTAATTATTATCAATGCTGAGCCCGCGGGTGTATCGACCGGAAATGCGACGTGCGAGTGTCGGGATTCGCGTCGTGCTGGCAGGTTTTTCCGGCGGGTAATGCCGCCAGACTGGGTTTTCAGTTTGCTGCGTAGCAGATTTCGAAATCCCTCAATTTGATGAATGGCCGTGATCGCGCGACGCCGACGACCGGGACGAAGCGGCTGGGCGGGGTGGATGGGTCGCATGATTAATATGCATTGAAAACGACGACGGCGACGACGACGACGACGACGACGACGACGGCGACGGCGACGACGACGACGACGCGCATCGCGGAACGTAACGCCGAAATCGCGCCGCGTCGCGGATCGTCAATGACGACGAGACATCGCTCGACTGCCGATCGCTCGCCATGGCGATAAATCGTTTTCCCTCGAGAGACGGGGGCATCATGCTTTGCCGACCGAGAAGCCTCGAGCTCACGTCGATCTTCCTTTTAATCGTCCATTGGGTTTATTCGCCGCGGGCAATCAAAACGTACGTTTCAACCGTTTGCAGAACGCGTGTGTAACTGTGTACGGGATTTCGTATATTTTTAAAAGCCAACTTTTCCTTTAATGAGAAACGAGAGATTATTATAGTTAAAGAAATCATTTCTAAAAGTCAAATGTAATAATAAAAATAAATGCGGGGACATGTCGTCAGTTTTGATAAAATCAAAAATATTGGCAACAGAAATACTTGGCATTTTAATGTAAAATGTATTTAGTACAAAAGGACATTGTTTTCAATTACGAAAATGTATTATTATTATTATATTTAATGATGTTTAACCAGATATTAATTAATTAAAACTATATATTATTAGCCTAAAGAATAAAACAGTTTTTAGGAATCACGATTATAAGTGTCTTTTATTTTTTTAAAAAGAAATTGAGAAGAATATAATATGAATGGATGATCCACAAATTTTTAATTTTGAATAATTTTTAGGAATAATTTTAACAGATGAATAAAAGAGTTGTTAAGAAATTATATTCTAAATTAACATAAATTTCTTTGAAATGACATAAAGCAAAAGTTTTATCAGGTATCTCAAAAATATAATTGAATTATTACAGCAATTACATTATAATCTTATAGGAATTTTGTAGAAACTTGGACACTTACAGTCTTTAATTAAATAATACTAGCAGTATTCATAAAATAATGTTAGAAAATTATATTTTTTAATTTAATAATGTAGATCCTTTTTTTAAAATGACGTGAAATAAAACAGTTTATGAAAGCATCTCTAAAAATCTAATTATATTACCGCAGCAGTTTTTTAAAATTCGATGCTTGTAGTTACTTTAACTACAACTACTTAAGACACAAATACAAAATGTTTTTTTTTTACTCTACACAAAAAATTATTTTAAAAAGTTATATTTTTTAATTCAACAATATATATAATTTTCCTGACGTGAAACAAAACGAGGTTTGCGAAAAAAATAACCATCTTGTTATGACAATTACATTATAATTTTATAAAGATTTTGCAAGAAATTTATAAATTTTTTAATGCTCATAAACAAAGCGGATGAATCGAACGAAGACACGTTCCCTTCGCCTAATTATTCTCCTCTTTTGTCGATCCTCTTTCCTCCCTCGCGGGCTTGTATAACGTTACCGGTAACTCAATAACGATCGAAAAGCAGCGGTAACCGAAACCGGAAGCGCACGTGAACAGGGAAACCCGTTCGACGCGCGACCAAGTCGATTCGTCCGGCTCTTTCAGTTTCGTCCTGTCTGTTACGCGAACTCGATACCCCATCCCTTTCCCCGTCGGCCTTCTCGCATTTTCTTTTAATACGCAGGTGGTGTTGGACAGTGTTGACATCGAGAAATGATAGACTATGAATTTCATTTGAGAAAATGGCGAAAAATGCAACGACGTTCTTAATTAACTCTCCAAAAATTTATGAATCTTCTTAATTTACAGATTAACTCGTTATTGTTTATATACATTTGTTATATACATTTGTTTTCTCTTTAATATTTATTCTATCTTTATATATGTATACAATATATACGTATATTCTTTATATACAAATGTTATCACATATCTCGGTTAATTTAATGTTAATATATTATATAATTAATTGTATAATTAATTTAATGTTAAATGAACAATTTTTTTTTACATCCGTCGGGAATAATTGAGAGATTTCAAGTCCGAATACTGTTTAATGATTTCAGTTTGTTAAAAAATACCTACATCCTTTATATGTTAGTAGCATTATTATCATAAATTGACGATCAGTTTAACTTGTGAGATTATTATTTTAGATAATGATTGCGTTTCAAATCTCGGTATACTGTTTATATAACAAAAGATGAAATCAAAATTTACATATAAATATTATCAACATTCGGTTTTCGTGTCTGGCACTTTCTTACTTATTTGAATTACAGATTTATTTGGTCATAAATAACTCACGAACGAAAACTTGCTTGAGACTTCTCAGATCAACGAGCTAGCGATTGCAGGTTCCAGAATCTCTTTCTATAAGTTTTTACAAGAAAAAAAAAAACAAATGCGCATTATCAGTATCGTATTAACAGGAAAATATACGCGAACGTGAAAGATAACCGAGCCCCATCGATAATCTTTTCTCTCAATCGCGATAGAATGGGATCTGAGTTTAGATTGGATCGCGGGCTTAGTAGACACAGCAAAATAGGTTGTTAAATAATACAGCGTGTAAAGCGAGCGCGACGGGGGTGGCGGGGAGAAAAAGAAGAGGAGAGATTGGCGGTTGTAATAAAATTCTTCGCCGCGAATGCCGTGTAATGGAAAATTTGCAAGAATCGCGGCCACTTCGTGTAATCGGCAATCGCGCGATCGACAAAAATCGCCAGGAATTAGAGGATATTATATTACATGTAAGTCCATCGCAAGGATAATGAAAGTCCTCCACCATCACTTCCTTCCGCTCCGAATTCCCGGTCTCTTCGCCGTTCTCCAATGTTCCTCGCGAAACGGTGAAAACGGTGAAACGTCAAAAGGGGTTGCGTGAGCAAACTCGGAAAAGACGCCACCTTTCGGGGTAGCCTTCCGCGAAATAGGATAGTGGAGCAAGGTCGCGGCTTAGGGAGAAAACCGACGAGATGTTAGATTACGTGAGAGTATTACGGAATGAGTCTAACTTCTATTAACACGAAGCATTCTGAACAAATCGGGTGGAATTGCATTCTCATCGATAGAACGTGAATAGAAGCGTGAATTAGTCCAAGTATATAAACTGCGCTGTTGTTCGATAAAATTGAAACATCGCCGAAATACCGTCGCGCATGTAGTATACCAGTTGCATATTAATGTACATGGCATAAAACGCTCATTTGCTATGTAATAGAAAACATTTTGTATTTGCGTTGAAACTTGTTAAACACGAGTCCTTGGTTTGATGTTGAATTTTTAACATATTCGAGTATAATTTAATATAATATGATTTTATTATTTCAATATTCAACATCGGGCAAGGATTGTTAATAAAAATTATGAAATAATAGTAATAATAAAGTATATATTGTATTGTAAAAAATATTTTACATTTGTGTTAAAATTGGTTCTCGTTAAAATTTTCGCGTTAATTTTTAACATATTCGAATGTTAATTTAACATAACGTGATTGCAGTCATCAGTTGAATATTTCACGTCAAATTTAATCGCAACTAAGTGTCTTTTAAATATATCTTTTTAAGCAGAAATTGAGAAGAATATGTATGAATGGACAATCTCTAATTAAACAATTTTAATTTACGAATTAAAAAGATGTTAAGAATTTATATATTCTTCAGTTAATAAATTTAACACTTCTCAGCGTTAAAATAACACAATCGAATAAATGAATAAATAACCTAAATAACGTAAATAACTTAAAGCCAATGTACTTTAAAACGTAAATTCAAACGATAATTGAATAACAAAATGCATCAATTATATATATATTATCAGTGTTAATTTTATCGAAGAAATGTGTTTTCACGGTTTGCTTCTAAGTTGTTACATTTTTATTAAATCTTTTACACATCTTTGTTACTTTTTAACATATTCCTCTTGTATTAGTTAGATTAACACAAATATTCCAACTGTACGCAATAACAACTCAATTCAAGAAAGAAAGATTTGAATGCTTAGAATGATTAGAATTCTGTAATATTAACAGTTGCAATTATTATAATATTAATCTAAACTAGTTTTAAAGTTCTCGTAAGTATTCTAATTTTTCTATATTTACAAACGGATCGTTATAGAATTATATATAATAGAACCGTATAATAATCAACTGTTTTTTTCGCGTGAGGCGCTTTCACGGGCTTCGCTTTGTTTCACGGGAGAGCTGGAAAATCTATTATATATTATTAGACTCACAAGAGAATATAATTTTCTAACCATTCACGCGTCCCTCACAATTCGCTGTCAATATTTTAACGCTTGGTCCAGGTCTGCTCTCGCGTCACGGTGACGTCGAGTGATCACGGTATTCGTTGCACGCGTAACGAAGGCACTTTCAATCACGATTTACCGTCGCAATCGGTCTACGCATTTCGACACGGTCCACGTTTCCCTGCGTCTCCACGAAGGCGAGCGTGAAGACGTCCTAGGAATCACGGAGGAGTTAATATAGTTCGACAATGTGGCGGGAGTGATTATTATCCCGCTGAGCTTCTCTCCCGCTTTGAGCGCGTGATTACGCGCTCGCGTACACGCACACGCACGCACGCACGCACGCACGCACGCACGCAATATGTGCCGAGGCTTCTCATCGGCGTGACGGGATATGTACACTGTGTGTGTACAACATATGTACCCGTGGTACACGTATACGTCTTATTGGCGCGGAAATCCGCACACACGCACGCACGCACGCACGCACGCACGCACACGTGCGTCCGAGCCAGGCGCGCCTCCCTTTCCTCCCACGCCGCGCATCTACATATGTAATTAGCGACACGGATTACGGGTATATCATCCGCGCGGGTTTGTGTACATACGCGTGTAATACACGCATATACGATTAACATATGGCTGCCCGACGACGATGACGACGACGACGACGACGACGACGACGACGACGACTGTGTGTCGCGCCGCACGTCGGTACACACACGCTGTTTACAGCCGTATGGATTCGCACTGAGAGAGAGACGCGTGTGCGTGCGCACGTCCGTGTGCGTGACGCGTGTGTACATGCCGCGTATGCGTGTTAATATCGGAGGATCCCGAAATTAATCCGGAACGCGCAATTAGTAAGATGCGTCTGAGCGTCAAGATACAATAACCAGTTTTTCCGAGGCGCGAGTTGAAAGAGAGGGAAACACAGAAAGCTGTCAATTATATTAACGTTAACGGGAAGCTTCCATTGCCATTATCGTGTTTTTGAAATCCATTAAGCTGCCCTTTCAAGACACGTGCCGCATCATTAACGTTATTAATTTATCATATTATCTATTAATCGACTTTCATGTCATCGCTAAATAATTACGCGCAAACACGCGTCCGTCGAGGGTGTTTTCATTTTTACTAATCCGCATGATTTAATTATCTATAATTAGACTCGGTAATTATCAGAACGATAAAGCGCGAGTTTCGCGTCTCATTTTCGTCCGCGTTCAACTTTCCTTTGTAATTTTACGCGTGAAATACAGTCACCCCGTCGTTTGTTTTTTTCCCCTCCCCAACGGAAAGCCAGTTCTCTCCGTAGTCTCGATAGGCCGAAACTCGCGCGCGCAATTACTTTGCAGCGCGTCATCGGGCCGCGAATGCATCTCGCGACATATGCACCGCTGCCAATATCGAATAAGATCGTACGACACGCACACCTGCGCCTGATTGTGTGCGTGCGTGCGTGCGTGTGTGTCTTTGTGGGTGCACCTGTGCACGGGGATGCGCGCGCGCGCGCGCGCGATGGCACCCCTATGGTAACCCTCGGTAATACATACGTTTATACATATGTATGTGTGTATATATATATATATATATATATTGTGTATATATAATATATATAGAAACTCGAGCATGTATACGTATATACCTCTGCATCGCGCGGCAATGGTGGACCGCGTTCCAGACCGACCGACCGAGCGTACGAGCGACCCCCTTTCATCCCCCTCGTGTTCCTGGCTGCCGTTCCGCCCGCGAAAATTAATAAAGGTACAATTAATAAAAATTACATATTTTTCATCCATCGGCGGCGCGAGATGGGGGGCGCGCGGCGGTCGAAGGGATTGGAAAGGGGTGTGGGGGAGGTCGGGGGATGTACGCCGCGTGCGCGCCTTCGATTTCTTTTTTCTTCGTTTTTCGTTTTTGCGGGGGCTTCGCCCTCCCTCGCGCTCTCGCGGTTGCCGAGTTTTCTCTCCTCTTTTTCTTCTTTTTTTTCTTTCTTTCTTTTTTTTTTTTTAACCTTTTGCGATACCCGAGCGAACGAGGCGGGCTTTCTTGCTATTTAAGGGTGGCCGCGGGCGATATTGTAACTGCGGCCCCGGGAAATATGGGCGAATTTGGTTATTAGGCACCGTCGTGCCGGCCACCCCCGGCAATTTTTACGGACCACTCCGCCGCGGTGCTTTTTCCCCTCCTTCTTGTTTTTCTTTTGTGTGTCGCTGCCCCGCTTCGAGGGTAAGTAAAAGGCATCGATTGCACGGTGTACCACACGTGCACTCTTTTCCTCCTGTCTCTCTTTCTTTCCCCGATGATGTAGTGCTCTCGATTATGTAACTGTGCCATTCTTCTCTTTCGATTTAAATTGTCATTTGACGTGTGATTCTTGTATCATTTTTATTTCTTCTTTTAATGCATTTTAGTACTTTATCGTATTATTGTATCATTTATGTTACTTATTTACCATATTAGTAATCATTAATGTTTATGTACTAATATTATTAATATAAATATTAACAAATATCATTAATAATAATATTAGTAATAAGTTACAATATTAGTATATGTAATATTTATATTAATATTATTACTATAAATATTATTTATTACGAATTATACAAGGCCTGGCCTGAAAGGTATGAAATACCCCAACAAAATAAAAAATAAATTAAAACATAGTTTTATTGAAAAATAACATTTATTTTTATACAATTTTTAATTTGTTTATTTTGTTTCCTTTGGATTTTATATATATATTATTGTTTTTTTCAAGAAATTCCAAATTAAAGGTGTTTATGGCTGTACATTTTAATTTGTGTTAAATTATCGTGAAACATTATATTACTAATAGTAGATAAATATAAAAAAAAATGAATAAAGGTTTGTTGAATTTTGAATCGACAAAGTCATTTTTCAGCAAAAAATCTTAAAAACTTTTTTAATCAAATTAAATTAAAAATTCATACTCAAAGTTGGAAGCGCAACGGGACTTTAAAAGATCGTAAAAATAAAAATTAGTGAACACATTTATCTCGAATTAAAATCAAGACGCTTTTAATAAACAGTAATGTAAAACAGTTTGTGTCCATTGAATCCAATCGTAATCTTTAAAAAAGCTTGTAATAATTATTTCTAATGAAAGCAATGCTTGTCCTCGTGTATCTGCAGTTTATTATTGTCCAAATTTCCTCGCGGAAAATTCGAAGGGGTGGAGGAAAGGAGGTGGATTTCGGGAGGGAAAGCAACAACCGGTCGGCTAATTCGCGTAAACAAAAACACGAGCACACGCCTTTTACGAGGGGATCGCGTAACTGCGCGAGAGGTGAAAAAAAAAGGCGAAATAAAATAAAGAGGGCGAATCAGTGATGTCGGCGCTCATACACACCCTCGACGAAAAAAGGGCTGCGGGTGTATACTGGGTGCAAACCCCCCCGGCAACTCTCGGCTCCGTTTTCTCTCTCCATCCTTCCCTCCTCACCCCGCCATCCGTATCCCACGCGTCCACCCCTCTCGCTCACCGCGAGGGAGGCGAAAAATTTAATTACAAAAAAGTTTTGGCATTCCGTCAGTTTGGTTTTAGTCGCGATATATCGTCCAGAATTTCGCCTCACTCTCTCTCTCTCTCTCTCTCTCTCTCTCTCTCTCTCCATCTTTATCTTTCGCCCCCGTTTTCATCCTTCGGTTCCTCATCTCGCCGTTTCATCTCTCCATTCCTCTCTCTATCTCTCTTTCTCTCGAGGTCGGTAGCCTCGCTACGGTCGTGCGCGTATCTGTGGTTTATTCGAGCCCGAACCGCCTCGAACCGCACACACACACACACACACCCACACACACATATATACACACATACACACACACCACACACACATACACACACCGCCACCCGCGGTCTTTACCTACCGCCGCGCGTCCCCCGTTCGCTGCCCACACTTTTTATCCGTTATATAATATTTTATTAATAATGCGATAGAGTCCAACGAGAATACCCGCCGCCACCGCCGCCGTCGGAGTTTCGAAGGCTGCGGTGGCGAACGGTGCATCCCGAGGCCGAGAGAGTATCAGCGTCAATAACCGGGAATATTTCGCGAGAAACCCGCCCCGGAAACATCGCCGCGATTTTTCAACCCTCTCGGAATCCGGCGCCTATTTACTGAGGCAGGAATTCCGATTTATTTGTCGGTTATCCTTGACGGTTAAACTGTGTGCGTTTAAGGCCTTACGTCACTTTGAAATTTTTGAAAAAAATTGAACATTTCTTTCTTCGCTTTAAATGATAGTTTATACACGTGAAAATATAGCCCCACTAGTTGCGGAATGAAAAATTCGAAGTGTTTACAAAGTTACAAGCTGATTCTTTGAAGTGCGTCCTCACGAAAAAACTTTAAACTCGTCGTTTTCCTCAAAATGACATTTTTCTAGTGTGTGTGTGTGTGTGTGTGTGTGTGTGTGTGTGTGTAGATTACACTTCCACAATTTTTATTCGACTCATTTGAAACTCGTAGAGAATTTATTTATTGTTAAGTATATAAAGAAGTACGTAGTGATTTTTCGGTTAGTTAGAAACCATTGTTATTAATTTTTGTAAAAAGCATATTTCTGAAAACTCTTGCACGCTTCTTTAGTAAATATTAGAAAAATTCTTGGTCTTCTGTTGTAAGCCAAATCGTTTGTGATAATCTTGATACTCACTGAAAAGCAGTCTATTAGAATCGATCGGCGGTGCCGTCATTTCCTTCAAAAAAAAAAAAATTTTTTTTTTACATTTCAATACCAGTAATACCTCTTTATGAATCTTTAATTTTCTTTTTGCAAAAAAAGTTTCTAAAGACAACTTTTTTTTTTTAAGAGTGAGGCCTTAATTAAAGTTTTTCGAAAAACTATATTTACATCTTATGAAGCACAAGTTCGATCTTTCTTGTCAGAAATCTAATCAAAAACCGTTAATTTATTTATTTATTCACGTTTAAAAAAAGATCGTTCTCATTGAGGAACTTCAGATGTAATACTCCTCTCGTCGATCTCGTATTTAAAAGAGTAACCCAGTTTCTTTTTGAGAAACTTGAGACGATCTAAATTTTCTTTTCTGAAGTTTACGACTGATTCCTTCAAGCATCTTATAGAAAGCGGATTATTACTTTGGGCCATTCAGGGATTAACATCTTGCGATGGGGGAGAACTCGAGATAACTGATCTAAATTTTATTTTCTAAACTTCACGACAAATTCCTGAGACTTTAGAAAAAGGTTTAGTCTTTCGTGAGACCCTCCTGGAGGATCAGCATTAGACGCGCATCCGGGGGGGTGAATTGTTTTACGATGCTTCTCGCATCTAATTAACATTCCAATCAGCAACACATTCGCAGGAAGGAGAAGGCAACGCAATGAAGGGCCCCGAAAAAGGGCCGGCCCCTGAAGGGCTTTTTCCACCGTGCATCGCGAAGCTTCGGCCCGGGGGTTATCCCCGGGAATTATTTGCGCCGCTGCGTCGTTCGATAGCTCTCGAAGAAGAGCTAACGAACGGACGGACGAACGAACGAACGAACGAATGAACGAACGAACGAACGAACGAACGAACGAACGGAACGGACGTCCAGAGCCGAAAAGTCAAATAAGCAAAAAATGAAAGCCGGACTCGATCGATCGATAGCGCGCGGGACTATACATTGATAGCCGCGGGGTATACGAGACGACTCGAAGGGGCAGTGGAAGGGGTGCAGCTGGGGGTTGCGCGCGGCCGGCCGAGAGTCCGACGTCGCTGGATAGTGGATTCTTTTTCCAGGAGCGAGGGATGAAATAACTGGCCAATTAGCGATTTTATTGAGAATTTGTCAAGTTTCGCCCGGGGACGCGATCGCCGTCTTCGCGGGGCCCGGAGTTTCTTCGCGGCGACGGAAGAAATTACTTCTTCTTCCGTGCCCCTACCCCTCCCCCCCCCCCCCCCCCAACCCCACGAGCCCCCTTTTCTTCCACCCACTTCTATTGCTCGTCGCTTTTTACAAAAATGACCGCGACTAAGTTCGCGCCAGCTGCAAAGGTTATTGATTCTTCCTACGTCGTGATTGAATTATTGGGTCACTAAGTAATTAATTCTGATTTAGTAATTAAGCTCGTAATAGCCTGGGGTGTACTTGGTAGATTTTTTGAAATTATCTTTCTCGAACGAGAGC
>NW_011626644.1:511673-562557 GCF_000204515.1 Acromyrmex echinatior
CCCCCTCCCCCTCACCCCCCGACATCCCCGCGCGCGGTAACGCAACGCGACGCGCTTACTGTCGCGCAGCTGATACTCCACGATGTATGCGAGAGTCTCGTAATGCGCGAATTTCCAATTCCGTTTTGGACTACCCTCTCGGACGTGAACCCCTCTCGGGTAACAAAAATTGTTTGACCTTTAAAGGAACCGCTGTTTGAAATGCGGAACGCTAAGAGCGCCTCGGAGTGAAGAGTTAAAGAGATGGTCCGATTGACTTAAAATTAAGTCCTCCTTTTTCGAAATTAATTCTCCCGAGTTGGGACAAATTTGTAACACAATCGTTGGATCCGTAAGACGCGTTTAATCTTTAAGTAGGGCGATCACGGTAGCCTATAGTTTTCTTTCGAATCTTGTTTTGGAAAAGGAAAACAAAATGATAAATTGTCCAAACCCCCTCCCAGAAATCTTAAAGTTTATTATTTTTATATTTCTTGAAATCTCAATCAAGATTCTAAAGCTTCCTTTAGAACCTTGTTTTGGAAAAGGAAAATAAAAAGTATTGATCAAAAGTTCATTATTTTTACACTTTTCCGTTTCATGAGAATATAACTAATGCAACTTGTAATAATTAAAAATATAACTCAGAATTAACATTTTTTTTATTCCGACCATTTCATCTATCTTGCGTAAACTATATCTACCTATTCAAAAGTGAATTTTTTAATTAAGGGACACTAATTAATTTTAAAGAATCGAAATAACATAAAAAATGAATACAAAATATATTTTAATAAGAATAATTCAAATTTGCAGATGGGACAAAGAAAATTGAATTGTTTGACATTTTTGACAAAGGTATAATTAAGTGGGACCAATAGACTCATCGTCGATTCCGGAGGGTTAAAATTAATTGAAATATTCATTACATTAGAATGTTCTTTGATTCTAAAATTAATTTCCTGGAGCTCTTATAAAATCGTCGTATCGCTGGTGTATCAATTAAAGGATAGGCTGTAGAGTCGGTAGATTACAAGGCGAAAGTTACAGAAAGGAAAAAGGGGGTGAAGAGGAGAAGCCCTACTTTTCTGAGGTATTTATATGCGTCACCGATTCGGTTAAATTCTTAATTTAACTAAATGAGAAAGACGTCAAGTCAAAATCTCAAATTAATGGAATAAGCAAAGGGTCAAGGCGAGTCGTTAATGTTAGCCTACATTTAATGCTGCAGTTATTCTGTATTTTTTGAGCCCCATCATCGTCGGCCTTCTTTCCCTCGCAGCGTCGTCGACCATCGACGTATTGCGGGCCGTCAGAATGTATATTTTTTGACGAGTTTTCTGGAAGGGGTGGAAAAGGAATGGAAAGGCCTAGCGCAAGTTCCCGGAGACTGACAGGGAGATAGAAGGGAAATAAAAAGGAGAGAGAGTTCGAAATAGCACCGAAGGGGGATGAAGGTAGGAGGGAGGGATGTAGATCGGAGGAAGAGGGTGAAAGAAGAGCAATGGAAAAGGAGGAAAAGGGAGACGGAGACACCGGCGGAAGCGAAAGGGGAATAAAAACCTGGCAGTGAGGCAAGTGGGACGAAGAAGGGCACGGTGACGCGCGGGAAGGGATGAAAGAGGGAAACGAAGAGGCTAGACAGACAGAGGGAGACAACACGGACAAGGGACAGGGAACGGAAGGCGAGGGGGGTGAACACCAAGCTCGCAGATAGGGAGGGTAGGGCGGCAGGGGGAAACGGCGAACGGAAGAAGGAAAGGGGAACGGAGAAAGGAGAGAGGGTAGACGGCTGGCTGGCGAGGGAATCGAAGGGTGTACGACGGAGAAAGAGGGCGGAAGGAAGGAAAGGGGGATAGGTAGAGGAATAGAGAGAGAAAGAGACAGAGAGAAGCGTGTACTGGGTATAGACGTGAGCGGAGAGAAGGCGAAGAGGAAAGAGAGCGAGAGACGGAGGAGCAAGAGGAGGAGAAGGAGGAAGAGAAGGAGGAGGAGGAGGAGGAGGAGGAGAAGGAGGAGGAGGAGGTGGAGGAGGAGGAGGTGGGGGACGCAAAGATTGGTGGTCTCCCTCTCGGCGACCACCCTCAGCCGACCGTCCTCCGCCCTTCCCGCGGCCCTCCGATCCAGCCGCTCGTTTCTACCCACCCCACGGCAACCCGCGAACTGAGGACAAAAATCAATATGAACGTGTAGCCATTTCTCTTTAATCTGCCGCTTACTGGCTAGGAACCGAACCGAACTGCGTCGAACCAGAACCGGACTGGTCGGCGCGGCCTCTTTCCGTGCTGGGCCGGCGCGCGAGCGGGAGGGAGGATGGGGGTGGATTCGCGTCCCCCTGCTGTCCCCGCGACTCGCGCCGTCCACCACCCCCACGTCCGTGCCCCGTCCCCGCCCCGATCCCTACAGTCACTTCGACCAACTTTTTCAACTCGAACCCTCCACGCACACGTGGGAAGCGGAAGGATGATAACACGGACGCGTCCGGGGGTGACTGAACCCTCGTATTTTTCAGACAAGTGAGTTTCGGGGGGG
The DNA here is from genome assembly GCF_000204515.1 of Acromyrmex echinatior. The sequence goes on from NW_011626644.1 coordinate 514,185, forward strand.
AGGGGATGGAGGAGGGGACGTCAGAATTTTTGGAGACCCGCGGACAGTGGCGAGTCCTCTCGAATCGCGCGTCTTCGATTAATTTCCGGAATTGCCGAAATTTCAAGGCGAACGAGATATTCAAGATCTCACAGGATTTCTCTTTGGACAGGGTAATTTTCAAAACGGGGGAGAGGAGAGAAGGTGCCAACCGATTGCACTTCGTATTTCGTTCAAGTTCGAAGCTTCGAAGTTTGAAAAACGTATCGAAATACGGTCGTGCAAAATATTTTGCTCTCTCGATACGTATACATATGTTGCAATACATGAAGCTGCGTTAAACCCGCAAATAAATAAATTCCTCGTAATTTACGTAACTGCGCATTTAGAATGCCCGAATGTCCGGTGCGTTTTTAAACTCGTTTAATAATCGTCATGCCTCGCGCGCCTGCCGCCCCCTCCGTATATATAGCCATAACGAAAATGGCTAACGAAAATTTGTTTTCCCGTTTATTATCTCGAAAACACAATAATCATTTTAATAAATGCGCACGAGCGAGCCGGACGATGACAGCAGCATTTGTATTCGAGCGCAGGTACCGCGGATTAAAATCTCGAGTTCCATCCCCGCGATCTGCGTCATTTCTCGCCGAAAGAAATTGTTAACTCCACCTTCGATCGGATAATTTATGACTGAATTGTTCGATTCCTCGCTTTTTCTATTATTACACACTGACGTCTATTGCATATTAATGTCTAAATTATTATTGAGATATTATTGGATCTCTCTCTCTCTCTCTCTCTCTATTTTTTACATTAATTTTATATATATATATAAATCTACTGCCTTAAAAAAATGCATAGAATCAGAATCATTATTTATTAGAAGATCCGCGACTATATCCTCTAAAGTGTACAAATATTAAACGAAAAAAGAGCAGTACAGTTATTCATTTTTACATTTCTGTAGTTATAATATGCATTGCTAAGTTTATGATGTCAATTTATACTCAGTTTGAGTTATTAATTTGAATTATTATTTTTAATTATTTCTATAGATCGCCTCTTCTACTCCATATATCGTTAATTTAACTAAAATAATGAGTTAAATAATTTAACTTAAGAAATGTATTTTCACTCAAATTTAGTTTATTATTTACGAGTGCATACGTTATGAATGTTGTTTACTGAGAAATTTAATCGTGGAAATGGATTGATATACCTACATTTTTACACATATGGAAGTTATAAAAACAGGGTTGTCACAAAATCTTAAAATTCCATAACTTTTCCCTGATTTCCAAACGAAATTTCATGATTTTCCCTGACTTTCAATAATATTTTAAAATTTTATGTATTTTTGTTCTGATTTAGATACTGTTAAATATATTTTGTTAAAAGATTAATGTAACATAGCAATATTATGTATTAATATTGCTGATACACTGCTTGCATTTTTAATTGTTAAGTTGATAATATTCCAAAACCGCGTTAGTGCGATGTACTTGTTAAACTTCTTTAAAGGCAAGAATTTTTATTTTACAAAATTTCCCTGATAATTTCCTGATTATTTCCTTAATTTCCAGTTTTGTGGCAACCCTGAAATAACAAAATGTTATTTAATTGGGTTTATCTTTGCTCCTTTGATATTAAGATGGGAGAAGCAAAAATGAAAAAAAAAAACAAACAAAATAAGATACAGTGGATAGTGAAGATTGTGAAAAAAAAAATGAAAATAGGAATAGATGAACTGACAGAAATTAATTTTCTCATAATTGGAACTTTATGCGACTGCTTAATATTTCAGGCGCGATTTCTTTGGGACTTTCGATGCGTTTCGCGCCAGTCGATAATTTTCGCGGTCCAGGAAAGAACCGGCTGCCGCGACTCGATACTCAACAGGCTCGTGAAACCAGCAATTCGCGGAGGAGCGGTTTCGCGATTTGCACGAACGAGCCGGCACAATTCAATTCGTGCTCGCTGTATTCGATCACCGGTGGTTTTTGAATTCTCTCCGGCGATTCTCGCAGAGCGACGAACGAAGCGGGACCGCATCAGTTTTACGTGTCGCATGTGTTAATTCTTTCTAATTCATTCTGTCAATCTTTAGTATGCTCCGAGTGTGGTATTTAATTAAGATGCTGAAGTGGATCAAATTTGAAGTCACCCTAATTCAGTATTTATCTAAAGTAGAATTCATGAATTTGAAATTAAAGATGTTCTGGAGATTATAAATGTAATCCTCTTGGAGATAATTAATAATTTTAATAAAACAGAGGTGAATTATGACCTCTATCGCTTGGTTTTGTATATTAGTATTATCATCATTACCCGCATTATTACATTATTATTACATTTTGAATGTATATATTATTATTACTACATTATTAAAAAATTATTCGTTTTCTCTCTTGTTATATAAATATTTATTTAATATTCTCGATTTAATTTGCCCTTTGGCTTTATATAGTCTAAAATATTTACTGGCTCTTTGCAGGAAAATTTTGCCAACTCCGGCTTTAAAGTATATAACGGAGGCTCTAAAAAAGATGCACAGAAAAAGATGCTGAGAAAAAGAATTGTTCATTTTAATTAAATTAATTTAGTTATCTTTATTTCTATCGTCGGAGAATATACGTATTTGAGTCAAATATAATATGTTTATACATTCTTCATCGAAAGACGAACTAAATTAATTAATTTCGTTTAGGACCTTCATTTCCTATTTATTTTTCGGACTAAACAAATCTCGTTTAATCCTTAAATTAATACTTTCTTAAAATTTATACTTCGTTTAATATAAAATTAATTTAGTCAAGTAAACAATTTCTGTCTCAGCGCAGAAAGAAGATCTTTTATCTCCCTTAATTCTTTAACGTCCATTTAAAAATAGAAAACGTGCGGGTCTCGTCGACCCAATTCGATCTAGGTTGTGCGGCCCGTGTCTTCGCTTCGCATCGCCGTTCATCCAACTCGTTTCGCGAGTACCACAAATATCACAATCCCTCGATTAATTATTTCGCGCGCGAAATTGTTGTGTGCGGCGCGTCGCGCGACTTCTCGAGCTCTCGTTGGGGATGCGTTCCGCGCGCCGAGCTCGCGCGCAACTTTTAATTTCTCTCCCACGACTTTAACGCATTTTTCATCGCGGCCGAGCACAAGTTATCGCGTGGCTCTTTTTTTTTTTTTTTTTTTTTTTTCAACGATCGCCACACGAGTGGGAGATTTATTCTCCGACCGCGTTCGTCGCTGCAATATTCAGTGCTCGAGGCTTCGAGACTCGCTCGCTCGCTCGCCGCCGCCCCGCGGTAGTTTCGTGATCGCGCGATTACTTGGACACACCACTATTAGTTGAGCGGCCGCTGGTACCGAGTTATATAGATTATTGATCAGGTAATGGGGGATATTTTTGGAGAGAGCCAACTATTCCGGAGAACGCTCTTCTCTTTTGTAAGCCTTGCTTTTCGGAACGTGCCTGAGTGTACACGGGACGATGGGAAATTCGCGCGACCCACTTTGCCACGCGTCCACCGAGTCTGTGCCAGGTGAAATATGAAAATCCCAGTCTGTCCCAGAAAGATCTCATAGCGATCCTCCAGAAGGGAGACGTTGGTCTCGAGTGTTTCTTTTGACCCTCGGTATTCGGGGGTCTTGGACATTTTTTTCAATTACGTTATGAAAAATTGTTTATGACAAACTATTTGTGTTTCTCACAAACTTACAGAATTGTTACATAATCTTATTCTTCGGATTTCGATCTTGAAAAAAATCGTTATATTTTATGCAGAGGTACATAATTTGAAGTATAATGGATCTACGAATATCGATTAGGATTAATACCTTCTGTATTTTGAAATCATGTAAATTTTATATTTAAAAATATATGAAGAATATTTAAAGTTGATTTTCCCAAAAATTTTGTTCTACATTTTCAACTTATTTTTTTCATTACGCAAAGTGTTCCGTAAATGGCGATACAACTAGAAAGGGGGTCATTCTACAACGAAAAAATAAATTGAAAATGTAGAATAAAATTTTTTCATATGAGACTTTGTCTTCGGGAAACATTTTCACCAATTTATAAAGTAATAACGTCGTGCATGAATATCCTATTTTATCGTGTATTCTCGATTATCCAATACAATGAACACAAGCATGAGCAGAGAGTAGTAATGCAGTGAGATCCGTTAAATCTGGACTGATATTCACCGAGTGAATATTTAAAGTTAATTTTCCCGAAAACAAAGTTTCATATGAAAAATTTTATTTTACATTTTTAATTTATTTTCTTCACATAGAATCTCATCCTTTTTTTTAGTCGTCCCAAGTAATTGTTATTGACCATTTCTATTCTTTAGAGTAACATCATATTTCTTCTATGAAAGACAGGATTCCAAAATTTTTTGGCTTTTCAGTAATAATATTACGTCCTTTATATTATGATGAAATATTTGGTTTCTTATCATTCAAACGATAGAATTTAGGCTCTGAAGAAAAATAAAAAGAAAATGTAAAGTGCCCATAAGAGCTGATCAAAATGTACATTAAATTTCTTTTATTAAAACTAAAAATAACATTAATACTCTTACATTCTCTTCTTTCTACTTTTATAATTACACAATAATTATAATTTACTCTCAGTCCCATAGATATACTACTATCAGATCATTTACGGAACCCCCTGTACATGAAACTACCACACGTAACGTTCATTATTTCAAAAGTCCAGTCAAGACGATCGACGATTTTCGGGGAAAGCGACGGGGGGGGGGGGTATGTTTCTCTCCAAGAAAATTCCTCTCTACAACAATTGTCCGCCATGCTCCTTTTTCATCCTGGAAGGCGACCGGCTGGTCCGGCTCTCGAGATTTATACGTTAACGATACGCAGCTGCGATGCATAGGACTCGGAGCTTATGGCGAGCTTCGTGCCTGCGCGGGTTACGCGGACAGCAGCTCGCCCTACGGTGCCGCTGGTACTACATATAGATTATTGATCAGGCAATAACTCAAGGACTAGTTGGGGTGCATATTACCGCCGAGGCGGGGGCGCGGACGCAACGCTGGCTCCGGCTGGCGTTGCCGTACGTTGCACGATGGTTATGCTAATTAAAGGCAACCTTTCGGCCGCGGGAGAGAGCGAGAGAACGGTAGAGAGTCGCCCTGGCCGGGCGTCATTACGAACACATGCGGTTGTCCGTTTTGTGAGAAATACCTACGGCGAGGCGGCGAAGTGGAAGGAAGTGTGTCATGTTCTCGCGAAAGTGGAACTCGCAAACCACCCCCTGCCCCGGTAAATATACCGCACGGATCTCCGCGGGAGCTTGTAAATTCTGAGCGAGCTACGTAAACAAATAGTTTATAATATGCTTCGTCTGAATATCGAATGCGTGAGGCTCGAGGAGGAAATTCCCCGAATAATTAATGTTTCCCGAAAGTGGCTCTCTAAAATTTTTTTTTTTTATTACGTAATTTCAATATTTGAAATTTTTTAGTGTTTCGTTCTCTTCGTTTCCCAGTGATGATCCCGGCATTATCAATGTTTACGATTAATCCTTGGAACATTATTAATAATTGATGTAATATATTGCGATTAATGTGGGTAAATTTTATGTGAAAATATAATTAATAGCGTGTCACACTTTTAATGGCGAATTATTTTATACTTTGAGTTTATAATATGAATAACCTAATTATTAACTTAAAAAGAGAGAAAGAATAAGGAAGCTATCAAATTCAAGTGAAATGTAGTCCAGTGTCTCCTCACGATATTTACTTTCTAAATTCTTTAGAGTGGAATCTCACTCTAAAGAGTGAAAATTGAGCCAGTCTTGAAAAAGAGTGACTCAATCCACCTTTAAGAGTAAGATTTCATTCTTCAGAGTTGAAGACAATTCACTCTAAAAGTTTTAGAAAATATCTCAATAAAATGTATAAGAATACAAAATTATTTAAACATCGAAATTATCTATTGTACGTTTTTTGTTATCATACTGAGCACCAGAAGGTTCAAACTGACATTTAACTACATTTGACTATTGCAAACGTTTCTTCCTCACTAAAAAGGGAATCCAGCACAGATATCTGTACTACTAGATTGTTAACTTTCGAGAAAATGGCGGCGACACTGTGTGTGTGTGTGTGTGATATATATGTGTGTGTATAGGTATACAAAACAGTTGGAGCGGCTATTTCCTTGACTCTTGTCTGCTATTTGCTAAAGCTCAAGTTAGCGATCTAGCAATAGATATCTGTGAGTCCAAATGAATAAATTGTAACTATAAAAATGAAAAAAGTTGATCGAGTGTATACAATAAATTTCTTTTATTCAAAATGACAATAATATTAATCTTCTTTGGACCCACTATACTGAATTTGTTTACGGAATTGTGACGTTGAATTTACCCCCTTTTGTTCTTATTTTTATTTCAATAACTACTTGACTTTATTAGTTTGACTCTCATTGTATCTCTGACTGTCGATACTACATCTAAGATCTTTACGTCGAGTCGCGAGAAAACGTTTACATGTAAGTTGATATAATTAAAAATTCAGACAAATGATTTTAATAATTCTCTAATTTTTCAGTTTCGTGTTTCTTTTTAATGACTACACAGCAAATCTGACAATCTGAGCGATTCTACTCAGTGATGTATATGACTTCAGTTTTTACTTTATGTAAGTTTTTATTACTATTGTATAAGTTAATATTTTTGATAATTGAGCTATTCATTACATAGCTAATTTGGCATTTGGATAAAGAAGAACAAACTAAATTGTCGGGAATCATCAACTTGGAATTTGCGTTATTTATGTAATTTCGATTTATATTTTATATTGATAAGGATCCGAATTGAAGGGTTGAAACGTATATTTTATTCATTTTGTTACATTCACACAAAAATAAAGAATTTTCTGTGCACCCGAACAGCTGATGTAGATTCGAATGGGCTTTTTTACACTTTCCAATAATATTAATATTATTCTTTGAATAAAAAAAAATTTAATTTACAATATTTAACATTACCATATTTAAAATTATCAATTTATGTTGACCCTTATCTCATATCCTTTTTTTAGAATCCGCAAGGAATATAAAGGAATATAAAGGAATCCTATCCTTTATACTGACATATTTTTTTTATCAAATATTAGAATATAAATTCTAATATTTGATAAAAAAAAAATATTTCAATACAAGGACATAATATTATTTTTTGAAAATTCAAATAGAATTCTATCTTTCGTACAAGAAATACGATATAAATCTAAAAAAATAGAAACGTCAATAATGACCGCTCGGTACTTCTAGTGTTAACGGACTGAATTTTTAAAACCTCGTCCCAGTTTTTTATGGCAGATTTGACCTTTTGACGACTATTAAAGGCACAGCTTAGTGCTCAATGATTTTATTCACTTGCACATAAAATCTACAAGAGCATTCATCAGAATTAATTCGATCCTGTTAATCGAGTCTCGCAATCGACAAGTAGGAAAACGCCGGGGGTGCGGCGTACTTATTCCACTCGCTGTCATTTGAACACGTCACACAAGACGATCGAATGATAAATGACTTACGGGGGTTCGAATTAGACTTGTATGATGTTTCTTCAATTTTGAGACCGTCTGCCAATATCGGCGAACGAACAGTGATCCCATCGACAGGACGTTTGCGAATAAATCTCTATCGAGAAGGGAATTAATATCTGTCGAGCGTTTTACCTTACCCCAAAACTGGGCCAACGAATCCTTGCGACGAGTCATAAAATAGCGATCCTTCGACGTGTGTTTAAAGCGGGCTAGATTATATTTTCACACGAATCGAGACTCTGATTTCTCCCCGGAAAAAAAAAAAAGAAAGATTGGAAATCGAAATAAATCGGTATGCAGATCCTCGCGCTATCTTTCACGATTCGTCAAAAACGTTTCAGGGAAAACTCAGGGAAATTCATATTTCACGAAGTCGTAATGTTCGACGCACGAAGATTAACGAAACATATTACTTTGAACATTTCACTCGCATATGGAGAATTAAACATTAAGGATTACCGCATTTGTTCTCCTCCCTCCCCTTCTCTCTCTCTCTTTCTCGTCAACAATGAAAAATAACTCGCCCAACGGCGAACCGCGCGGCGGATTTCCGATATTAATGAGATTACGTAAGTCTCTTATCCAACGTAAAATCATTAAGCATGTTCCGATTATATAAGACACCGTAACCACGCCGGGGGGAGATTATCGCGTTTTAATACTTAAAAACTTAGGAAGAACGCACGTTCGTAAGATTCGCTCACGTTCGCATCACGGTCGCCGTCGTTGCGATCTTTCCTCCTTTTTTTTTTTCTTTTTCCCTTCCATTGCTTTTCCGAGAAGGTCCCGCGGATCGGAACGTCAAACGTTAATAATTGGCTGATAATCGAAATTCGATTTCCACGTACAAATCGCACGATTTGTCCATTAAATCCGCGACGCTCGACGGGCGGGAAAAACCGGGGGACAGCTCCGTTTTGCCGGCTGCGAAAACGCCGATACTTATATTGTGCAATCCGCGAGAGCTTCCAAAGACTTAAAGTGCGCCGACGATTTCCACTTTGCAAAGCAATGCATCCGCGCGACCAATCGATAAGCCGCCACTTCGCGATAAGACGAAGTACGGTCTCTCAGCCCGACCGACAGGCTTGCGAGGAAACCATACACCGGGTGACTCGGAAAGTTCGCACGGTTGACGGCTTAATTACGGGCGATTTTTAGAAGAAGGGAATACTAATACTAATTATAGAATAATTTGAAACGAATGATTCGTCACGATGAATTTATCGACAAATTCTTGATTCTCTAATTAAGCCGATGTACAATTTGATCACGGCGTTCTATAAACGGAAATTAAAGAAATTACAGGATTGATTTGACATAGGAAAATTGACGTTGCCTTCAGGAATGATTTGATACCCATTAAAAAATCGCGCGAAGGAGAAATTCTGCCAATTCAGACTTTTCGAAATAGAACTTTTCGTGAAAATTTAAGGACTTGCAATTTCTTTTAAATCTTAAGGATCTAAAGGCTATAGACTTATTCAACAATCTTTTGTTAGTAATATTACGATGATTATTTCAACAAGCGAGAGTATGCAGAGACTGAGGATCTTAAAATTTGAGAAAAGTTTGATTTCCATTTTGTTATTGGAAATTAATTTGTTAATTCAATAACACTGTCAATGAAACAAATAAAAATAAGAGCATGATATTTATTTTATCAATGATGTTATTAATGATGATGATGTAACAAAATTATTTCCGATAAAATAATACTGTTGACATCACATCATTTCTTTCAGCGTAGATATATATATATATAATATATATATATATAGGGTGCCTTTCGGGCACCCTATAGGCGCACCTGTTAGCGAAGCTGGCGATATATAGGCGCGATTTTATAAACCTAAAGCATATTCCGTCGAGCGCGAAGACGACGACGAGCCACTAGAAGACTAAGAGGATTCTCTTCTTCGAAAAAAAGCAGAATAGCGAATGGACGAGGACGAGGAATAAGCAGGTCGGAGGCACAGGGTGGGAGAAGAAGAAGAGAGACGGAGGAAGGAGTACAGAAAGGAGTTGCGGGGGATGATGTCCGAGTGAACGACAAGAGCCTTTCTTCCTTTACCGTGGCATTTTCCATAAGTGGATCGTTACGTCGATCCTCCCGAGCTAGAAAGAGAGAAGTAGCAGAAAATTCAAAGAGGAATCGATGCAAGGCACTTGCGAAGGAGAAAAAAAAGAAGAATAACTCCTAATAAAAATACACGACAAGGGTGCGTTATATAGGTACGGAGGGCTTGAAACAATACTCTATCCTCTTTCGCGGATCAGGATACATTGCGAAAAAGGGTTCGCGACATGTCTGAGAAAATATTCCGGAGGATCGGTAAGATGGAGGTGTAGCTATAAGAAAAGCGCATGCGAGTATAACTATATAAACATTCGAAAAATCAAATCTTTCTTAAAAGAATGCAATTCGACCCGACGAATCAACCCGACTGCACCGTAAATAACTAAGAAAGAAAATATAATTTAATAGAATTATTAATTAAAACTGTCGTTAATTTTTAAAAGTTCAATTAACTTTTAGAGAACAGCGGCCCATCTTATAAATCTTACAATCTCTTGAAAAAGATTTGTTGTAATTCATTCTTTCATTGTATTTCTTGCCCCAAAATGTGACACTGTTTCAGTGCCATTATAGTACCTTTTCTGTAAAGGTTAATGAATAATCTAAAAAAAATCGTAAATCATCTATTAAAATAATGCCTATATTAGAGTAAACAAATTCTTTATTCAACTCCAATTGCAGTTCCATGCAATTTTTTAAATTTAAATCAGATCAAACATATAAAAACCATCTATGATATTACTAGAATCTTTGATTATATAATATAATATATGAATAACAAAATTCTTCCTGATAGAATTCCTAAGTACATCCCTCCTGCATTTTGCGATACCGCGAACCAAGGGGCAATTAATAGATAGGAATTAACGGCGCGGTCTCCGGTTTCGCGCGTTTACGCAGTAAATTAATCGCGGATCGCCGAACGGCAATCAGCGCGAATACGGCTTCGAGAGGAATATAACCAAAGGTGAGACGCGCACACGTATCCTACGTACCAGGATCGGCCAGGATCGCCGATGATCCAGGACATGCGATACGCAACCCCTCATGACCGCCCCCGCCGATAGCTCGGATTTCGTCGATATGAAACGCGCGCCACGTTCGCTCGGGTTGCACAACCTCCTCCGCCTCCTAGGACCGCGAAGGGTGACCGTGGGTGGGGGGAGGGGGAGGGGAGGGGGAGGCTGGAGGGATACCACCCTGGGATGATTCATGAGGTCGTCATCGCGTGACCGAATGACACGCTCGTGCGAGACTTAATGCTTCGTAAGGAACTAGACCCCGAAATTGGTCCGTTTATTCCCTGGATTAGCATAAGTGATTCATCACGCCATATAACAAGCAGTGTACAAGATAAGGAATTTAAAGGAATTTTTCTGCGGGTTGAGGTAACGTCGGGGAAGATGTACAATATATCAAGTGTATCAAAGTCGCGAGATTCGAGAATGTACGCAGATGCTGAAGTAGTTATTTAAAAATTTAGTTGGAGACATTTAAATTGGTTGTTAGAATGTTATTCACTATGAATTACATGTAAAATTATAACAATTACAGTGAGTAGCTTTGGGGCGTGCTTTTAAATTTAGACACGTAAACGCCGTAACTTACAAATAAAATTATTCTTTTTGTATATACACAGTAAAAAACATTTCGTATTTGTGTTAGAAACAGTCCACCACTCGAGTCCTTGTTAAAATTTTGTATTGAATTTTTAATATGAAATTAATATAATGTGATTATATTATTTGATTATTTTGTGTTAAATTGATATTTCTTAGTGTCAAAATATAATAACATGATTTACGAATAAACGAACAAATAAAAATGTGTTTTGAAATGTAAATTCTAAGATAAACGAATGAAATATGTGTTAATTGAATATATCGTAAATGTTAATTTTACTGAAAGGATGTACTTCCACAGTTTTTATAAATTGCATCAGTATTACCATTTCTATGCTAATTTTTTACATAATATTTGTATTATCCTCCGAGATATTTATCTCGTATTAAATTAGCACAAAAATTGAGTGGACCGTTTGGGACACGCAAAATATAAATATAAATTTGACACAAATTTTCCAACTGTGTAGTAATTAAACAATTCGCAAAATTAAATTTACTATTGAAGTTAAATTCAGAGAAATATTTACGTATTAATTCGCTAACAAATTACATACAATTTTTCTTAAACTATGTTATTGTTACGTACGAACGTAAAATTGCAAAAATATAATATATGTAATATATTTTTATTGTGTTATACAAATATTACAGCAATTTCTACATTTATATATAGAAACTTTAAATACACTATTGTGATTGTGAATTTTCCGTCTAATGTAAGAAATATTTATATAATTATAAGTACTAATTTTTGTTGTAAAAACGCACAAAATTTTACTTTGATAGATCAACACAATTATTTTCAGAGTTATTTATCTAGTTAATTTTAGCTACTTTAGCAAACCCCTTCTTTTCGTTTAGATTTTTTTTAAATTGTGTTTAAAAATTCCGAGTTCTTAAAACTTGAAGATCATGATGATCGCGCGTCTTTGATGATCGGACGGGATCCGGACGTGATGTTTCAGAATTTAAATTTCTGAAGAATCTAGAATCTCGAGAACTTACGCGAATGACGAAATTGGGGCGTTTAAAGGCCTGAGGGGATCCCAAAAATATTTTCAGGTTCAAAGATTCGACGGATACACGAGAATCTTCGAGAAGTCGGGCGCTTTGCCTACTCGGAGAAATTTTAGAGTCTCAAGGACTCGAGGATTACGAAAATGTAAAATTCCAAGGATTCAAGGGGAGCCAAGCTTGCGCGGGAGTATCCCAGGATTTTTCCTTCCCCGACATCCGGTATTTACATGTAAATTACGGAGTATGGATGACGATAATTCGAAACGGGAGCGTCTCCTCCCGGAAGGGGAGAAATCGCGCGTTCAAGGCGGAAACGAGACGTTTAACTTTGGGTGGGCGAGAGGGTGGACGAGAAATTCGGCACCCAAGCGTAGCGAAGACAACCCCCTCCCACCCTCTTCTTCTTCCTCCTCACGATATACGGTGCAATGTACTACGTCACGTCAGTCGGCAGCGCATTATAACGTCGAGCCTGCAATCTAACGGCGACGGCGACGACGTAGTCGCATGGGCTCCTCTCTCGCTTCTCTTCGAGTACTCGTGTAACGCGGCCAGCCACCGGGGACCAGCGCCTTTGTAACGGCGGCGCTGGTGGCACCGTGCATGTAACGAGTTTCCAATAATGGCTCAGCTGCGTACCGCCATTGGCCACGGGGTTCGGCTAAACTATATAGTGCGAGAGCGAGAGAGGGAGAGAGAGTTGTGACAGCGCCTGCAAGGACTAGCGGGGATGGTGAATCTCACCCTTACTGTTCCATCTCTCGGTCGCAGTCCTCCTCTCCTTCTCTTTGTCCGTTTCTCTTTCTCTCACACCCTCTACTGTGTTTTCTCTTTCGCTCTCCTCGTTCTCTATCTACCCGCTTAACCTCTGATACCGCGACTTTATTTCGCGAACAAGCCACTTCGAGAGTCCAGCGGTGCTTCCCGTTTCTCGACATGTTTCATTTCTCCGGGGGAGAGAAGGCAATTTTGTCGGGAAATTCTAAAGACGTGGCGCTCGTGGTGATCTTTTTTCTACGAAGCTACGTCGTTTTGTGGAACAAGAGGGAGATACGTGTAAAGATAATTGGAAATGTAACGCGCTAATCTTTGGCACCCCCTCTCCCCTCCCCACCCCGGAAAAGAAAGCGCACGATATTTCCCGCGCGTGGGTACAGTTGGACTTTTATTTGGTACATTCCTTGGTCAGCGAGTTATATGAATTGCCTGTATAATATCGATATTAATTATCGCGTAATTTCGTTTCATTTAAAATGCAATATTGAGACGACATTAAAAACATTATGTAATTTTTATTGATTGTTTCGGATTAATTTTGATTATTAACAAGTACGCCAAGAGTTAAACTAAAATGGCAACGTACGCGCCCGTATGCGCATACGTCATTAAATCGTTTAATTTGTTTAATAAAATGGGCGCAGTTTGGAATAACACCGCGCGCGATTTTCGATGCGTACTACTTTTTCATCCCTCCCCTGCGCTCCTTTTTTTTTTTTTTTTATTTCAGCAATAATTACATTCTGTGCTTGATTGACTTTGTCGGCAATCATTGAAATTCCATTTTCCGCGAGCGCGGCGCTCACGAAAAATCGTCGATTCTCGACTAATTACCTTCCGCCATGTAAACAAAGCTAATATGAAGGCGATGTGTTCGCGAGATTTTCCGAGCGCGCGGAATTCGCGTAACGGAGAGGTCAAAAATAATTCATTGTTCTCTCTATTCCGCTCCCTCGTTTCCTCCCTCCCGTCCCCCATTCTGGCCATTCGAATTCGAGGACTGCGTTAACACCGAGCGAGAATCGCGATCGATCGCCCTCTCGAGGATTCACTCTTCGAATTCGTTGACGTTTACGTCGCCGATCGATTCAGACTTGGATCCGCCGCGCTTCTTACTTGATTCACGACGCGAGAATTATTTAATCGACTTCTTATTTTCCGCGAAACAATAGCGATCTTTACACGTACAATTTTATCCGTGTAACGGGAAAGTACAGGCTGAAGAAGACGCGAAACTGTGAGTTTAGAGTGCCATTCAAGAACGTTGATTAAGAGATCAATTCTTGCGTTCGTGCACCGAGAGAAATGTTTTGGTATTATAACTATTTATTTTGTTGATATGTGACTCTCTCTAATAAAAAACTTTCTTACTTTTTCATTTAAAAATTTCAACCAAATTTTGATTAGAACAACAAATTTGGTTGGAAATATTAAAAATTGTGTGTTAAAATTGTTTTAATCAAAAGTTGGTTAGAATAATCAAATATTTGGTACGTATGACCATTTATTTTGTTGATACGTGACTAACAAAAACTTTTTTATTCATTTAAAAATCATATTCTAATCAAAATTTGGTTATTTATTATGTTTGGTGAAACTCTTACTGAATATTTGGAAAAGTAAAATTTTTAGTTCAATTAACATTCGATTTAAATTATTTTATTCAACATTCGGTAACTATTACTAGATTTTTTAGTGCAGATTTGCGAAGGTAAAATCGTTGCACTTCAAAGATTATTATTACCTTTACGTGTACGTTCATACGCGCGCATTTTATTTGATCACGTTCAAGAATACGATCAAATCTATGGTTTAAAAGTAGAAACTTGTGTTTTACTACGTTCTTGCTTGGCATATGGAATTCTCAAATTTGAAAACCAACATTTTCTTACACACAATTCCTAATACATGCAGACTTGCTCTTAACTCATTTTATTTGAACACAAACTTGCATGCGTTTCTATTGTTCGCGTTTTTTAAAAACTCTTACCTTTGGAACTCGTACTTGTCTACATGTATATACTTAACTACTCTTTTAACAAAATTGTGGGTCAAGATTGTAAAGGCCGTTAATCTGGTAGAATTTTTGGCATCTCCCTCGCCCTGTTTTTCTCTCTCTCTCTCTCCCTCTCCCTCTCCTTACATTTGTCACTTTTAGAGAAAGAATGACGAACAGTAACTAACTCGTTCACAATTTCACATTCAACCCGGTGTCAACTTATTGACTTCGCTTGAATCAAACGCGGTTGAAAAAGGGTCTCCGCATCGGCACGACTCGCTCGGGATTCCGATCGCCGGGCATTAAACGATTTTGATTGACGTCTGATATATCCCATCTAGGAGAGAGGAATGGGCCGACCATTGGTCCGTTTATTTTAGCATTCGGGTCACTCAGCGCCGTCGATTCATTCGCGACAAAGTGACGATAAGTGACTCCTGTGATTGGGACAAAAAAAAAACACGTTTGTCGGCGATGCCTCGCCATTCACGTTGCAACGCGAGAAACGCTGTCGAAAATATATGTATATAAAATTGTATCTTTGACTTTCTTACGTGGGAAGAATGATTTTTTTCTGGAGTATCTCAAAATTTATTATATTATAGCTGGAGAGAGAGATACAAAATTTAGAAATGTAAAATTACTGTCAGATTCAATGTGATAATTACTTATTAGAGGTAATTATGAAATTACAGTAATTAATTGGTAATTGTGTCATGTATTATTACTATAGCGTGTTACTTGTGAAATATTAAGTATAACGCCAATTTCTCTTTATGTTTTTAAATCTGGGATTAAAACAAAAAGATACTGTAATTATTTACACCCAGAGAAAGGTTTCTTTGATTTAAAGAAATGTTTTTTTTTGCTATACGATTAAAGAAAAAATTTCTTTGATTTGTGAACGTCATTTCTTTGATTTAAACATTATTTTGTAAAATCAAATAAAATTTATTTAATTTTACAATATATTTTTTAAAATCATTTCTTGGATTTGAACATAATTTCTTTAAATCAAATAAATTTTATTTGATTTTACAAAATAATGTTTAAATCAAAGAAATTTTTTCTTTAACCGTATAGTAAAGAAACATTTCTTTAAATTGAAGAAACCTTTCCTCTGAGTGTATACGATAGAATTATGGTATGGTAATTTATAATAATTGTAATAAGATTCGTTCTCTTTTCGATATATATATATATTAAGTATATTAAGTTTTATATTAAGTGAATCAAGAGTTTAAATTTGTAAGCAATGTTTATAATCAATATTTATAAGCAATGTCTCATCTTTTTTTGAGGTGCTGCTGTCCATTATATTGTCTGTATGTAAACAATTTTTTGTATTTTACACTTTAGTAAAGTTCTTATTATTATTATTATTATAAAATGTGCTTGAGCGCGTTTTCTTGCAAATTAATTTTCTTTAAAAGCCTCCTACAAGAGTTTCATAACTCTCGTCCTTTCGCGTCCCATAAATTGGTCACTAAATTTACCTAGTAAATCTACGAACGTTACAGGATGCTTGACAATCACTTCTCTCTTACCTTCTCTCACTCTCTCTCTCTCTCTCTCTCTCTTTGCTCTGCCCTTCTCTCTCCCCTTCCCATCTCGAGAGCTTCCAGCGCATTTATTTAGTGGGGCGCGAAAATGAAAAATCGCTCGTATCTCGCCGGCGACGTTTGTTCCTCGCATTAGATACACGCAACGCCGAAGAAAATCGACGAGAATGGATGGGCGCCAGGAATGCATTGCCGGGTATGTCACCGATAAACTAATGCCTCCGATTTCCTGGCTTCCGTGGTTCAACTTAACAGAGACATCCCGCGATTACGAGGTGTCTCGCGATGCTACGGGGTGACTCGACTTTTTCTTTCGGACGTTTAAACGATGATACATTGGCTACACTAAAAACATTACGGTTAAACTTTCCCGATTAAAAAAAACGAAGATTCTATGCGGTTAAAAACGTCTGCAAAACTAGCTGTTTACGTGAACTTATATATACAATATAATGTAAATAGTTGTATTGCGGATTTTCTTTGGTAAAAGTAATATTACATTGAAAAATTTTGTTGTCAAATTTAATACATTTTAAGTGTTAAAAAACGGTCCAAATTTTTAAATTAAATATAACATAAATATGTTAAAAAGTGAATATTATGTAAAAAAAAATTAATAACAAATTAATACGAAAATATTACACTTTGGCACAACTGGAGAATAAATTGTAAATATATATAAAATTAACAGTCGATTATATTTGAAAATTTAACATATAAATTTTAACACAAATACGAAACTGTGACTTTTGACTGTGTAGTTTGTTGTATTTGTATTATCGACTTTGAAGTGGTCTTCAATTAAATTTCTTCTTCTCTCTCTTTATCAACAATTATAATAATCCTTATTGTTAATGTACAAAATTAAATTTATTGAAACACGTGATACATAAAAAATTTGTCTACATTACGAAATTGAAGAGTAACTGTAAGTGGACGACGAAGGACTTACAAGTGAAGAAATTAAGTACGTCGTCTTTTTCCGATATATTGCGTCTTATCCGATAGTACTGTATCTTAACAGTTTCCGATCGTCCCGTGCGAGCCAATCGCCTCTCCGTTCGATAAGGAAACCCTCCAGAAACACGAGAGAACTGTTTGAAGACATTAACGACTTTCGGGACTGATTTTAAAGCGGTGACAAGCGCCTCGCACCATCAAGCCGAACCGCCACTTTCGATTTCCAACCCCCGTACGAGTGAGAACACAAAACACTTCGTTATCGAAAAATTGATCTTATTAGGCAGGACGCGGTTTCGTGTTCGAAACTTTTCACTGAGCATCCCTTCGTTTTCCCACGAGGACCCTTTACAGATGTCGACCACGCGTCTTTCAACTTTTAATTGCGAAATGACGCACAGGCTGTGATATTTCTTTGCTTAATTTTTATTTAAGTAGAGCAAGGAGTAATCAAAAATATTTGTGACGAATCTGAGAAAATATGGATACGAAATTATAAATAAGTAGTTAGGTGAATCAATAAACAATCTCAATTTTGCTCTAAAAAAATCAAGGGGATGTATATTGAGATTACTTATTGACTCACCTACGTATTTTGGTACCACATTAGAAGATACTTTTTAAATTATAATTAATGCTTTCTCAAGTAATATTTAATGTTAAAAATCTATTTATTTAGTCTTAATTTATTAAATTTCAAAGCTCACAAAAAATCAATTACTAATTTCCGTCAAATGTAGGATCTAATTTGTATACTTTCTAAAACTGATTGCTGAAAACAATCCTTCTTTTCGAATTTTCTTTGTTTTCACTTCCAAGTTCACCAGAAAGAAACAATGAAAAGGTAACAAAATTGCGACCAAGTTGCGCAATTCTCATCATCGACGTCTCGAGATCGTCTCGCCTGCCGTTTATCGCTGTAGGCAAATAATTCTTCGCGAATTCTTGATCTTGCGTCACGTAGATCCGCACGTGCGATGCAGTGCAGGAGTTAATGCAGGAGATGCATTATGCGCCTGACAAGATGAACAGAGCGGTGAGAGGATGACGGCGAAATCTTTAAACGTTAGATCAAAGAGCGTGCCAAGTAGGATCTCAGTTAGTTTCATTAGTAAGGAGGTAATTAACTCCGCGAAGATGCCGCGTGTTCGCAGCAAACGCCTTGCCCATCTAAAACTGCACGCTTTAAAGACTCTACCGCCAAATCTCACCCCCGAAAGACCACCAGGGAAGGCCGATAGAGGTCGCGAAGCGCGAGAGAGACGAACAAAATGCCTCCATCGTCTTGTTTTATTTTGCAACAGCGAAAGAACCTTGGCGATTGGAGACGAGACAAAGAAATTTTCCAAGTCCCCCGAGAAAATTCGCTGGTGCCAGGTGGAGTCTTAGATAATTAGAAAAGCGTTACCGATGTTACGAGTCTTGATTGGCCATCGCAAATGAGATTGACCTTATTGATGTTATAAATAATCGAATGGATAATTTCATTAACGGCTGTTATGTATAATTTAGGATATTTTATGCAATGGTATATATTTATGCTCTGGCATAAAAATATTATGAGAATATCGTAAGAGTTTTATAAAAATACTTTTTTTTAAATTTTTTTTTTTATTGTCTGCAAACGTCACTATTTTTAATAATTTCTATAGTACTTATTGCAAAACTAACGTAATATCGTGTATTTCTGATTATCTAGGATTCTAGTTGAAACGATAGAGATCCTTAAGTAAGAGATTGGACACCGTTTAGACAATTTTTTACTGATCCGCCGTATTTAAGATCTTACGGTGCTTAAAATAGAATGAGATGACAAGTATCTATCTCATTCTATCGTAAGCAGGTTCTAAAAAATATAATAACGTCAAGATTTTACAGTTAAAAACGTTCAAAAAATTCGTATTTACGTAAACTTGCATAATATAAATATTTATAGTGTGGATTTTTCGTGATGAATAATATTACACAATAATTGGAAAATCTGTGTTAAATTTAATTCACGGCCCATTTCAATTGTTGTGTTAATTCAGCAAGATAAATATGTTAAAAAATAATACAAATGTATATATTAATAATTACACATAGTCCACATGATGGACCAAACGTATCGTGTTCTGCCTAATAAGATCTTAAACGGCCCTAGACGATCAATATTATTGAACAGTATTTGCACAATATTATTAATCACCACCAATATCACCGAGCAATATTTGATATTGCACAATATTATTAATCATCTGGAGGCAATATTGAGGATTTGTGCAGTATATTGTGTCAGTCATAAGTTCTTTGAAATATATTGTACGACTTGAAAAATATTAGCCAGTATGTGAGTACTATTGCTCAATAAGATGCCAATTTATGACGGTCGATATCGCATTTTTAGCGTTACAAGTAAATTATGTTTATCAAAAGTTGAATAATGAAATTTGAATGATTAACTTTTAATCACATACTTATCTTCTAAAAAATTCCTCGTAACGCACTCTTTTTTTTTCCTTATTATTTGTAGAACGATAATCGATCTAGTTAAAAAGTACTGCCCAGTTTAGAAATGTAGGATTGCTCTTCAATATATTTTATTGTTATTATTTCCTATTGCATGCTTGCTCTGTAATCGGATATCGATGGATTCTGTCACAGATATTTTATCAAATGCAATATCGATTCACGTCACTAATGATAATTGGGTAAGATCAAAGTTAAACCAATAAGAATTACTTAAATTATTGCACGATTTGATTCATATCGACAGTTATATTGAATTATCTAAATTCTCTGGAGTAGAATCTCATTCTAAAGATTGAAAATTGAGCTAGAAAAAGAGTGATTCAATTTTCAACCTTTATAAGCGAGATTTCATTCTTAAGAGTGACAATTCACTCTAAAAGTTTAGTGAATGGAGAGAAGGGGAGGCATCAATAATATTGTAAAATATAATTGAACATTAATATTGATCGTCGAGAGGCCGCTTCACTCGAGGATTTGTGTAGTCACATCCTGGAAGGAGCTCCTCCTATGAATTGCGACCTCGGATCTCCCAGAATCGTAATTACATCGCAACCTTGGATTTTTGAGCCATCGCGGTGCAAGGCGGTGACATAATTACCAAGTTTCGGATTCCCGCGATTAACAGTCCTGGATACGAACTCACTTCGGAAATGATTCTCGAAACATCGAAAGGTTTCAAGTTATCACGGGAAGAGAAAATTCTCCGTCGACGAGCGTCTCATTTTTTCCTAGGAAACGGAGGTTCTGATGTTTCACGCGCGCGCAAGCGCGGTCTCTTTTGATAGATATAATTTTATAAGTGTGTACGAGAAGGCTATTTTAATTACAAAAGAGCACCCGCGTGTTATTGAGAGGAATTCTGCTGATAACAGAAGCTCAGCTAATAACGGATAAGCTCGGTCCGGCTGGCTGACGGAGAAATAAGGGGCGGAAAAACGAGGGGGAGAAGAAAAAGGCCGATTGCCGTCCGGCGAGATGCCGGCCCTTTCATGCATAAATCGGACAACATGGCAGGGAACGAGCGAGCGAGCTACCTCGTCGAAGGTAGCATCAGCTGAGAAAGGTAATCTCGCCGCTTCCTCGACGACTCATTGTAATTCTACGCTAAATTTCAATCCGCGGCCGAACAAAAGCCGCGTACCCGTCGTCCCTCCCGCCCTCTCCGCCCTTTCAGCCGTCACCCCCTTGTTTCATCTCGTCGAAGCCCTTCAACGTCGCCGGACAATAAATACTTGAACCGCGAGAACGAGAGCGTCAAGGAAGCATACGAAAAATCATCTAAAAAGAATCGAGTTTTTTTTTTTCGGGGGCGGATAAGAGAGGATAAGGGGCTGCAAGAAGAAAAAAAGAGCACTTGGTGCACCGAAAGAAAGAATCCCTCATCTTACGGAGACTGTTCTGCATTCTCCAGTCAACTAATCAACTAGTGACGTTATTTATTACACAGTCAAGTTTAATGTTGTTATCGTTATTGCAAAATATATCATTATCCTTATTAACATGTACATAATTATTATTAACCCTATATTACCCGCGTAGGTTTTTCAACGTAAATATACTCGCGTGGGGTGTTTCTTACGCTCCAATATTATCAAGTTTCATTGTTCTCTTTGATGATTTACAGTTAAATAAAGGTTGGACAATATTTTATATATTCTTTAGATGAAGATAAATGCAAAAATTATTATTTAAATAGTAAAACAATTTGTGCCAAATATAATAATATAATAATATGTATAAATAGCATTTGGTACACGTAGGGAATTTGTAATTGTGACACCCCATGGGAATAATGAAGGCTTAAGGGGATCCTAAAGCGAAGCTCGAACTTTGATGAAGCCACCAGAGGTCGCTGTTTTTCCAGCGCATCGACATGTCTTTATATACTACCAACATCAATATTTCACGCAGTCTACGATACATGCAGTCGCATCTATCGTAGTCAATTTTCGTATAACAAATTCGTCGCGATTAAGCGTCTAAGTCTAATTCTGAGGAACTCGACGTCGTTTGTTCGTGTAAATTACGTATTTGTGGATTACTATTTCGTGAGTACAGGTTGCAAAATTTTCGTATCAAACAAATGTCTGTCGACTTGACAGCTTGAGACGTCATGTTACACTAAGAAATGATAAAAAATATATCAATTTCGAAATTTTTAGTCGTTCTCGGCATAAACTCCACTTCACAAACATATATTATGCCTATACTTTAATCCTGGAAAAGGAAATTTTCGAATCTGTGAAAGAGAAAAAAGTACATTTGTTATGCAAAAATTACATGATTTAGTCGGTAATACAGACGGCTTTAGGATCCCCTTAACGTACAATATGTTACTTGCGTTCATGTCAGATTAATTGCGGGATGAAAAATTGAAAAATTTCGTCGCGAGTGCGTGAAGATGTCAAGATTTCGTGCGTTTGACTTATGCGAAATAAAACCCCTTTAAGGGCTGCGACTTT
Source organism: Acromyrmex echinatior (assembly GCF_000204515.1). Next base: position 536,746 of record NW_011626644.1, read on the forward strand.
AATAGGTCATCGGGGGAGAGAAGGGAAGGGAGGGTGCAAGAAGGTTCTATCTCTGCTCTCGGACGTTGAAAGTCTAACGTGCCTGGTCGCTTTCCCCAAGTTTAATTAGGTACGCCCTATGTATCCCTCCCATCCGTGTGTATACAAACCGATGGCGTTCAGTATTGGCGAGGGAAACGGACGTTAGGGATGCACCGTGGACGGGAGGAAGCGAGGGAGCCTTAAAAGGACTCCAGAGAGACGAGGAAAGAGAGAGAGAGAGAGAGAGAGAGAGAGAGAGAGAGAGAAAACGACCGCACGTAGACATATATGGTGTCCCAGAACTATCTTTTCGTCGTGTACGATAAGGTATTTGATTGACTCGAATATTCTAAAGAAAAATATCAATTGTCAAATACTTGTTAAAAATTCAAAGCCTCCCATTTTAAGAATCCAAAACGGTAATTGAATAAATCCAAGTAATGAAAACGATAAATGATAATGATAATTAAATCCAAATGATAACGATAATTTCAAAATTCAAGAATGCAAAAATTCAAAGTGGAGAAGACTTGTTAAAATTTAAAATCATGAATTCATAATTTTGAATTTCTAAGTGATGAAATAAAGAAGGTATGACGTTATATGAAAAGTTATGTGCCATTCACAAAACGGGAAGAATCTCAAGTCAAGCTTTTATATATCAATTGAGAGAAATAATCGTATTTTAGTAACACCACATATTAAATTGACAAGCAATTTAATAATTCGTGACGCTCGTGGACATCTCAGAAGAGTATTAATAATTTTATGTTATCATAAGCATTTTGAAAAATACTGTAAATAATTTATTGTCTCGGAAAGTATTTGGTATTACATGTACACGAAATTTTCGATAAGATTTTAACATTGTCTTGCATGAATCATTCGCACCGGATTTCCTTCGCGTTCCTTTCGCTCCTCGATTCCTGGAAGGAATCCGTAATTTTATGTCAATCCGTTGTTCAAATATTTACAAGAACCCGATACATAGATTTAGACATTCTCCCGGCAAGTTTGCTCGAGAACTATAGTAGTCCGGGTTCCGGGACACCCCGTATACGTGTACGTTGGTCCAGACATCGTGTGTGCTTGGGGGTAGAGAACGGGAGGAAGACGAAGGGTGAGAGGGAGGGGGAGGGGGAGGAGAGACGGGGAAGATGAGGATCGCGGAAATGGACTGTTGCCTGGAACTCGAGTCCTTATACGTCTCCGCGATATAACGGAGTCTCGAAGCGTTGAATCGGGATGGGGTGAAGAGGGTCGAGGGGAAGGGGGAAGGGAGGGGGTTGACGACAGGGGAGGGAAAGGGCCCGACTTTTGTACACGTCAGATTGAAATTTAGCGTGGGATTTCAATGAGCCACCGAAGTAGCGAGATTACCTCCGTCGATTGATACTCCCGCGACGTTATTTCGCGTTCGCAACTCGCAAGGATGACGACGCATCGATCCTTTCCATCTTTCTCTCCCTCCGCTCCTCTCTCTCTCTCTCTCTCTCTCTCTCTCCCCGTCATTTTCTTTTCGATCCCCCCCCTTTTTTTTTTAATTTTCGAATTTCCCGGCGCAGAATCTCGCGTTCAATCAGCCCGAAGTCCGGAGCGCTGCGGCGGATTTGTCGCTTCTCGAAAGTTTACCGATCGCAAGTTCGACTCGCCGCGTTTAATTTGCCCTTCGGCGAGAGCTTAGTCGCTCTCGCGAGAGCTCAACTTGGGCGCGCGACCCTTCCCGGCTGAATAATATAATATATAGCGCCGCCCCAGATATAAACTGATTCGCATTGCGCCTCGCAAGATAAAGCTGCGACGGCTTTCGGCCGCGAGCTTTTCGTGCTTGCGAACTTGGGAATCCTTGAGAATCTCGCAGTCGATTCTGTCCTTTACTGAAATCGTAAGCGCAGAACTTGGCTTAAGTATATAAGAAGTCAAAAAGGCGGAATTTTCGCAATTCTTATTTTTATTGTGACGGACAATTCGCAGCGTATTGTTGTTGATTACAGGCTGCGAATGTGTAATTTCCCTGACGAAAGATTATTTTTATCTAATAACGAATAGAGCTCTGAAAATCATAAAAGCTAGAGAGAAAGCCTGTGTAAGTCAACGCAGATAATGCGTGAATTATTAATTTTGTGTAAATTCGACGATAATTACACAGTAAAAAAATATTTGTATTTGTGATAAAAACGGTCCACTCAAGTCCTTGTTAATATTTTGTGTTGAATTTTTAACGAATTCGAGTATTATAACAATTTAATAATAATATGTGATTATATTATTTTGTATAATTCATGTTCAACATTTTTTACAATTTAATATTGAAATAATACAATTTATGATTAAGTGAACAAATAACACCGAATTAATGTATTTTAAAATGTAAATTCTAAGAAACGAATGAAACACGTCGTATCAATTTTTAACATATCATAAATGTTAATTTTATTGAAAAAATATATTTCCACGGTTTGCTTACAATCGTGTCAACGTTACGTTTTTTTTTTGCGTAGATTTTTTTCAATGATATTTTAGCAAATTCGGTGCATTGCACTAAATTACATACTAAAAGCTGCTACATGAAATCAACAAAGTTAAATGCAAAAGCGTAAAAATTTACTTTAGGATTAAATACTTAATAATGAGATATTATTACGTTATCTAATAAAATAAACACGTATAATTATTTGATTGTCGAATTATTATATGATTATATTATTATTGCATTTAAATATTTTATATATAAAGCAGCCTTTAATGTATATTTAATCCAGTATATTACGAGTGACCAAATTCACAGGATTGTCACAAATTCCTCATCCTGAAATTTTATAACTTTTTCCTGATTGCCATACAAAATTTCATGATTTTTCTCTTCAATAATATTTTGAAATTGTTCGTATTTTTTCCTGATTTAGAAACCGTCAAATATTTTGTTGAGATCGCAACTTAACATAACAATGTAAATTACTATTAATATTGCTGAATGCTGATACTTGTATTTAGTTGTTAAATTGGTATTCTAAAATTGTATAGACGTACAAATATTAAACTTCTTTAAAGCCAAGAATTTTAATTTTTCAGAAAATTTTGCAAAATTTTTCTTCACTTTTCTCTGATTTTCCTGACACTTTCCCGATTTCTTTGATTCCCAATTTTGTGACAATTTTTCTGTTTCTTAATATATTTATCTTGTGTTAGTTGACACAAGTTGACACAATTTGAGCGGACCATGTAACACAAAATGAAATGTTTCGAATTTAACGTAAATTTTCCAATTGTATGCGTTGATTGTTGACTCATACAGATTTTCTTTCCACCTGTCATTTTTATATTCGCGACGCAGTGCACTTCCGGAAGCGAACGAATTGCTCTCTACGTCTTTCTGATTAGCCGAATGAATAAAAATATTAGTCGAAGTGGAACGTCGCGGACACGAAATGCATATCGAACCGGCTCCATAGATACGTCTATAAATTCAATCGCGGTGGGATCGGTTTAAAAATCCATCGGAAGTCGCGTCGATTAATCTGGAGAGCCGATTCGGTTCGAAGTGCCGTGTAATCGAGATGCGCCTTCTTCTGAAATTTATTCAAAATTCACGTCTGTTCGCCGCCGAGGGATCGAAATAGCGCGCGTCGACTTCGATTAGGATCGCGCATTATTCAACAATCCACCGGAACGGATTAGATCGATGTAAAACCGAAGGCCGATTAATTAATTCGATTGCGCTGGATAAGGAGCCGTTCTTCATTTAATCATCGGCCCCATCGAGACATCTGTTTCGGGGTGCCGATCGAATCTGGACGAATGTCTGTTCTTTCCCGTGTCGCATGATCGTCGAATTAAAAAAACAAATTAAAATCCATGATTTACTGACTCGAATATACTGAAACAAAGTCTTTTGTATTTATGATTATAATACATTACAAAATAATTATTAGAAGCTTCATTTTTATAGTTATTACTGCTATAATGTTGGTAATAAAAACGACTGTAGTTTTATAGTTGTTTTCCCCGAAAACGACTATAGTTTTATAGTCCCTGAAAACTATTATGGTTTTATTGTCGTTTTCGCAAACAATCGTATATTCTTTTTGGTACGTAAAACTATAAGTATAATTATATTATTACTAATCCCTGGTAGAAATTTCATGCATTTCTTGACCAATTACTGGACAGTTATATTTATTTAATAATTAAGTAAAACTACTTAGGATCCCAATCAAGACGTAACGTTTTGCCTGCAATTACTGCTCACAAAAGATGCGCAAAGTCTTAACCCATTTATTGAACAAAAACAAGAGAATAGACTACGCAGTATTTTAACTAATAATAATAATAATCCCTTCATACTGGACAATAACTAGGCAAGTGTTTACGCAAATTGCACATATTTTTATCAGGAAAACTCAAGTTCTTGTTCATTTCCTATGCAATAGTTTTATAATTAATGAAAATACCGGACAGCAACTGGATGAATGTCAGGAAAACTGCAAGCATTTCTATCAGGGAATGTTAGAGCAGTAAGAACTATAAAAATAGAACTCTTAACCGTAATTATTTGTCATGCAATTATAATCACAAATACCAAAAACTGTAATCCCAGTGTACGACTTTTCCGTGACGACTTCCGTGCGGAACGTTCGCTGCAGGAAAATTTGGAGAGGATAAAAGTGATAAATTAACGAGGAATGATGGACGTCGTGTTATCGTGGACTCGCGATTTTATTCGACGGTATGTAAGTCGGATACAGATAATTAATTTAATTGCACGAAATACGCTGTATATATTTCACGTGCTAGGAAATTCAATGCTGTGGATACGATCTCCGTGCGAAAGTTCGTGCGAGGTGGAGATACTAATAAACTTAAGCAGCGCTAAAATTCTCACCGATATTATTGTATGATTTGAGTGACGTCGTGAGAAAATCGTCGAAATATTCTCGCCTTCCCGACGTTCTTGTACATAATAATGTATTCCCGCAAACACGTTTAACGGTAACGCTATTAAGGCGATGCACGAAAAACCACAAATCGACATCCAAATTGATGGAATCTATCAATCTCGATACGCCGAGCAAGAGAGCTCTTTAAAGTCTTATGCCGAACAGCTGCCGTCATTATTAATTTCGCTCGGTCCAATGACGGAAATTCGTGACCCAATTTGTATCTGAGAATTATTAAAGGATCAGAGAAGGAGCTTTGTATTATTCCGTTTTTTACCTCGCGAACTCGAAAAAATATCAAGAAATCTTGAGAGTGCAAAGTCGAATTAATTTGCCCGAACGTTTGTTCACGAATGGAATTGTGAGCTTTTAAAATAACGGATAATAATGAGAAATAAAAATGTAATAATTGCTTCTTAATTAATAATAATATAAAGAAGAAGGGAGAAAAATAATTCTTCAACGTGGACAGATGTGAGTTTTGCATTTCTCGGGTCTCTTCATCGTTGAGATTCGCGGTGGTCCGGAAGTGAAACTTGTTTGCTTTATTGTCGTCGATGGAAGTTTACCGTCGAATACACGGTGCCGAAAAGAAAAGAGGGACAAGTGAAAAAAGTTGCACTGAGAAGAGAGCGTTTGTACTTGCGACTATAATACTCGCTTGGTAAAATGATTGTGGTTAGGCGCTCCATCTTTAATTTCTAGTTAAAGTATTCTTTTTCGGTACCAACTATTATATTTTTTTGTACAGAGCGACGAAAAGTTCGATCATAAAAGATTGCGTTTATAAAATCAAAGTAAAATATTATATTATTTACAAAAAAATAGATTTTAGAATGTTAATTATATTTTATTTAATATCAAAAATAATAATTAACATTCAAAATGGCCATCCTTAGCTTTGATACAAACTTTAAGAAGCTTTGGGAACGCATTAACGATGGCATTTTTCCACAGATAAATTTTCCTGGGTAGACAATAATTATCATAATCATTTAACAACTATAAAATAGAGCTTCCAGCCATAATTATTTTAGCGTGCAATCACAAATTCCAAACACTCTCCTCTCACGTGTGACACGAGAAACGCGCGAGGACTTGAGAAGCGCCGAACGCGAGTAGAGCGAGAATCGCGGATCGCGATGTGTAATATATCTCGGATTCGCCGTGAAGAGGGTCGGTGAAGTCCGAGGGTAGGATTAATTACTATTATAATGAATTTCATATTACCATAGGAGTTGTGAAACTGCGGATGGTGCGAGTCGATCCCGGTTCCTGGGTGGTGCATGTCCAGCATGGCGTCCGGCTCGCCTCCGCTCTCAGAGCAGTTGCTCAGGGCTAAAACCAAACCGATAGACACACACCTTGCGTTTACACTTCTCATCAGTCTTATTTGGTATCGTCGAACCATTAGCCCGTTTATAATTTCTTTCTCTGTTTGTCCCTCCTGATTCCGTGCCCGCCCGTTCCTTCCCTCGCTCGCGCCCTCACAAACCTCGGATTAAGCCGGGCGATCGTTTACGTATTAAATTGTCAAAGGGACAAGTTCCTCTGTGGACCTTTAAAAGCTCGGGAGAGACACGAAAGGGCACCCGTCGATGTAAATAAAACAAGATTCGATTCAATTGAAACAAAGCATCTCAAAGTGTGAATTTAAAAATTCCGAGTCCCGGTAACTTGGAGAATTTAATGCCTCGTGAATCCAAATATACTCGAGAATACGAAGATCCGGGAAACCTAAAATCCGATGATACGCAAATCCGAGGATTTGGAGGACCCGAGGGAATCCGAGAATCTAAAGTAACCGAAAATCTAGTTATTCAAAAAATTCAAAAAATTCGGAGAATTCTTGAACCCGCGAATCTTCGAACGCGCGAATTGTAGAAACGGCGATACGTTGTTTTTTTTTTTTTTTTGTGCGAGCCAGGAAAGGAACGGAGGCAGCGAACGGAGAGCACGACGGTAATGATTGAATTGAAAAAAAAAATTCATGATGGTGACGATATCGTTTCCGAGCGCTCTATTTCGTTAAGATTGAACCCACATTGTGCGCTACCTTCTGCCTCTCTTCTTTGCTCAACGGAACAGAAACGACAAGATCACAAAAACGGAAAAGCACACTTCAAGAAAGAAATCATACAACATAAAACGGGGCGTCGCACACTGACTTAAGGCTCACGTAACTTATGGTAAAACTAAAGTAACTAAAATGTAAGTAACGGTAGCGGTATCTTTGCCGACCCGATCAATCATCCCGACGTTGACACGTCGAAGGCTAAGTTAGGATTGTTAGGAATATATCAGGTAACGCCAGAAATTTGAGACACACCAGGATTTTAATTCTTTCCCTCTGTCAAAAAAAAAAACCAAAAAATTTGCTGTAACTTCGTTACTATCGTTACCACTTGAAAAACACAACATGTTGTCTCATATTTCTATTAAAGTACGCTCTTTTAAATTCGTGCTAGATGGGAAAATAGCCGATATAGTGAAAAATAGTGAAAAATTCGATTGCGTCAAAGATACTGCCACGTCGATTTCTACAAATTCCAAGCGTTTAAGTGTCTCAAAAAAATATATTTTGTTGGGGAATAGCGGGACATGGGACGGGGACATGATACGAGGTCGTAGGTTGTTGTCCCTGGTAAAACAGAAAACGAAAAAACAGGGGAAAACCAACTAAATCCAGCGTTCAATCGCAGCGAAATATACAGGGTGTGAGAGGAGTTCCCCGCGTGCGCTCGCGCGACTTTTTGCAAAAAGAGCGTCCATTACAGAATGGAGGAGCGTGCCAAAAAGATGAAAAGATTCTTCCAATATTTAGTTACGACAGATACGTCATTTTTGCAGGATTTATCGGAAAAGTTCGAACGTCTTTGACGACAAAATATAATTAAAGGGTTTCCCAGAAAATCAGAAATGCAATGTAGAAGAATCTGTTAAAGAGTCTGATCCGATTGGCTATTGTAATGAGAAACCAACATGGCGTTGTGATTATGTAGCTTAACAGTTAATTAATATCCATAAGGAACTAACATGGCGGCGGTGAAGTAACTTAACTTAGACTCAATGTCGCATCTTTGGTTATTTAGAGACTATAACAAAAGTTGAATAAATCTATTTTTTTTTAATCTAGGTTACGACGCCACTCTATCTGTCTCGTTACATCAGGAACAATTAAATAGAAAACGGGAAATTTAAAAGTTTAACAATTGCCATGAACATTTTTGTCAAACGTATTTGTAAAATTTTGTGAATAAGAAGTGAAAAAATTATTGCTTCATTAAAAAAATAGTTAATCCTTCTTTACCTTTATCAATATTAATGGTATGGGTTTTTAATTATTTCTTTAAGAAGTCCTCGAAATGTTAATTAAAGCCTAAAACTGTATTTATCTCCGGAGAAAAATTATCATATTTATACACTGAACAGTTTAAGGATTAGAATTTTTTCGTTTCATAAAAATTCATTTTTATTTTTGTGAAAAACCCTTCAATTTAACACGCGTTTCGAATTGTTTCTGTCCAGACAAAAGGGATATAATCCCTATCCTTCTATTTTTCTAAAAAATTCTCAATTTCCTTAATAAATTATTATTTCACTAGTTCGTGAGGAGAAAATTGACACACATCCTTTTTGCAATGACCGACTCATTTTGCGATTTAGGATTGAAACGCTGCGGCGCGAACGGGGAACGATCCTCGCGTCCTGCAAGGCGCGCGGTCTTTCTTTCACGAGCGCATCCTCGATCGGAGACGAGGAAACGATAAAGGACTTGCGGAAGTCCTTCGTGGTGCGTTTGTCTATCCGTTTGGTTAGATCGAGACATTTACATTTTCGCGCACGAGCAGGAGTGCCGTTCTCTGACGGAGATTGAATCGAGAGATGCTGTGTTCTCGCAGCCCTCTCCTTCTCCCTACTTTCGAGACTCCCAGCTGGCATCTTCTGTGCTGGCGTCCTGTCGACGATCATCTTCGGACGACGATGACGACGACGAGGAAGGAAGACTGTTTGCAAAGTTGTATAGGCGGGGGGACGAGGAGAACACAAGAAGAGGAGCCACACAGACTCGAAACGAGGAACGAAAATCAAACGAGACGTTGTCATTATCGAGTCTTGTTTTCTGTTTGATTCTTTTTGCGTGAAGATTCGATTGAATCGTCCTGCAAAGGGAGTCTTTTCGCGAGGAGAGAGAAGTACGGAATTAACGAGAACCACCTAGATGCCTAGAAAGTCTGAGATGTGACGTGTAACCTGATTGGCTGTTAAAGAATATGATCTAATTAGCTATTAGTTGCTTTCCATTTACATCAAAACTCAATTAATTTTCGTTGTGATGTAACTCAGTTGAATACATATTCCCTGTCACCCTGAGATTCACAAGTGAGATTCAACTGAGTTTTTACCGACAGTCTGCACAAGCTTGAGACCTGTGTGTTTTATTGAGTTTTGTTAACTCACATTAAAAGTGAGGTTATAAATTTATATTGTTATGCGATAACTTTGTCACCAATATAAACAAGTAGTGATGTCATTATCCGAGTATAAAATGCTCACATAACTTTAGCCTGAGTATTGAGTGAAAATGGAAAGCAGCTATAATTGTAAGGAACTAACATGGCGCTGTGATCACGTGATTTAGGCAACTAATCAGTACTCATATTGGATATCCATAAGAAACTAACACGGCGGCGACGAAATTACTTAATTGTCGTATGTCTGGGGTTTTTTAGGACTCTAGAACCACCAGGGATCCGAGAAAATGCGGGAAAATGAATGAGAGACTTTGGTTTTTTTTTTTTTTCATTCTTGTCATGCTCGTTTATTCGCGATCTTGGTGTTCGTTTTGACGCGAAGAATCATTCGCGGGAATTTTAATGGCGTCTTCGTCGTATATAAAACCTCTTGAAGTAATCTCGAGTAATACTTTATGTTTGTCTAATTAAACATGATGTGAATTATGTGGGTCCGCTCTCAATATTACGCGTTAATATTACAGTAGGTGACAGTTATTTTTGCCGCTTTCGATCCAGGTTCCCATATTTAGCGCTAATCATAGTCGTTGATTTTAATCTATGAAGGTATGTGTGTCAAAACAACGTAAATCGATGTAGAGCGTTTCGTTTCCAGAGGAGTGTTGACCTGAACAATTTATCTGCCTTATCCATTATCGATATCTTCCACCGATCTTTTCACCTGAACAACCTGCCGCGACCTCGGAGATCTTAATTCTTGAACAATTCTAAAACGGCTTTTTATCTTATCACGCGCCGCAGTAATTAAGCCCCGAGTTCGATTTCTGCAAAGAGAAAAGAATATCAGTAGGAAATGGAGTGAAAATGGTGGACACTTCTTTAAGATTTCCACCGCGTGACACTACCCGCCTCCGAATTTCCTTTTCTCACGGGGTGAGTCCCCCCCCCTCTCTCTCTCTCTCTCTTTCGCTCTCCCTCGTTCGTACCACCCTGCACGCGAGACACGTACGTAACAGTTGCGAACTACGGCGTGTATACGTTGTACAACAGAAAGCCGGTTCCCACTGAACACCTCGTTTCTAGTATGTGATGGAGAACGAGTGTATGGAGATAGAAGAAAGAGGGACGGAGAGTCCTGCAGGGGGTGAGAAAGAGGGAGAGAGAGAGAGAAAAAGAGAGAGAGAGAGAGAGAGACTAAGTGTGGCGTGCGTTGTGTGCGGCCTACATACATATACGGGGTGTCTCGAGCGTACTCGCTGTCTTTCGGTCGCAAAAGATCCGCGTTTGTCTTAAAAGAAGATTGCACTGATTACATGAAAAACTGTGTTCCGGTGAATTGGTTTTCATATGCAATGTGGTGTGAACAAAAGGTGTCATACACTCGGAGAAAAATATAGTTTTGGTACCTACTAAATTAAGACTCTAATAATTGAAGTACTTGCAACTAGTTTTACAAAGTAATAAGAACTGAATATTATATTTTTATAGTATTTAGTACTACTTTACTATTTAGTTCTTATTACTTTTTAAAACTAGTTGCAAGTATTTAAATTTTAGAGTTGTAGTTAATAGTTGCCACGACTATTTTTTTCTCTCAGTGACACTGTCAATAATGCATTTTATGGTGGATAAGTGTAAAACTTGTGCTGACCTATGAAACGCTATAACTCAAGAATTATTCATTATTAAGCCTTGTGTTTATGACACCTTTTGTTCACCACATTATAAGTTATATTATGTGTGAAAACTAATTCATTTCACCCAATTTTCTATATAATTACGAGGTCCTTTGTGCATAGACGAACTATATACGGTTCATTGAAAGTTAAAATACCTCGGCGAGTTGATTTCGTTGACGGCAAGATCTTATCTTTCGGATATTCGTACATTTTGTGCAAAAATTCGATGTTGGTTTTGATTGCCCAAGAAGTCCTCTTATTAAAAAGCTACAATGAGGAGATACGCGACTTTAAAATGGGTATTTTTGAAAGGATCGACTGGATACACATATTCAATCGAGTTCATGGCCAGAAATTTTCCGCTGCGATAGAACCCGGGCACCCCGTATATCGCATGCGTGACGTGGTGGATGAGTCAGCTGGTGGAAGCGGTATCCGAGAAATTCGCGTCCGGAAACTTTACGGAAATACGTATTCGCCAAAAAGCAGGATGTGCTACTTTTGGAGCTACAATAATAGTCGAACGATTATCAATATTTAATCGTCACATGGTGGAAGTTCAACTGTCTTCCATCTACGGTCTTTTCCGTCTTTAGGCCATGGCACAGGACAAGGACTTTTAGCTGTTTCGAACTGCATATACTCAAATCTCTCCTCGATTCGATATTCCTCGAATTTTCTGCCTCTCTCCGCGAACAGATTCATTTTTAAGTAACTAAAGATACAATTTTTGCATATATACAGTCTTGGCCATAAATATAGCACCGTCATAAATTGATATTCTATGTGTAATAAAAAATTAATTGAATAACAGTTTTATTGAAAAATAATATTTATTTTTATAACAGTTTTAATATTTTGTTAATTCTCCTTCGACTTTTATTATCGCCTTTTCCAAGAAAATGCGATAAACCGAGAGTGCTTTATATTTATAATCAAAACTGTATACATATACATATCACTCCTTTGCTACAACAATACAATTAAAAAGTTTTCAAGTTTGAATATTTTGAAGCATTAAAATTTTGTAGTATTAATTTTAAAATGCAACTTTGTTTGCAATAATTATACAGGAAAATAAAAGTACGTACGTTTTTCCTTTTTTTCTTTTTACTCTTTTTCGCAAGCAATTAAAAAAATTATCATTTTCTAGCCGTGTCGTTGTTGTAACAAATGAATATATATATGTATATATATTTATATAGCTGTGACTTTTTTTTAAATGACCAAGTGTTTATAAACATCGCCCGGCGTTTTCATAAAATCTCTCTGCAGCTGTCCCACTAAGCGAAAATAAAAAAAAAATGGGTCAGAATTATAAAACTTTTTTAAATCCCGTAAATTAAAAATTTTTAAATTTTATTTTTCAAAAGCCAAAGCTCCACATTTAAGAATTCAATCGGTTATTTCCAGATCCTCGAATCCCTTTTTCGAAATTACACTTTTCACCACAGAGAATTAAAGCAGTAAATATTAAATTAATCAATTAAGAGTTTATTTTTGAGCTTATATCCATAAATAAAAAAATAAAAAAAAAAGGACGGGGGATTAATTTAAAACTAATTCGCGAAAATAATTCTCTCGGAAAAAGAGTACACGGAGTTTCCCTTAAGTAAGTTTCCCAATTAACTTCACCGTCTGAATTACGGATGGATAAAAATATTCGCTCGCGTGCGACATCGTCGCTGCGATTAAGAGGCCTTCGTTCCAGGAGAGCAACGCTTATCACAAAACATACCAGTGTCACCTTTCGTTTATCAATGATCTACTTGAAACCCAACCCGACCCGTCTGTCCCCGCGTGGGAGCCTCTATCGGGTTCTCTAGCGACGCAATAGCGCGGCGGGCGCATCTCTCTGTTGTGGATGTATTGTATGATGAAACGCGAGCGCGCGAAAACGACATATTTCAGTCATTCGGCCAACCTGGCTCCAAGGTGTCGGCGGACGGCATGCGGGCGATCTTGTCCCATTTCACGCGCGGCACGCATCTGCCGAAATTCCGCGAACGTGGTCTCCCTGGTGAACCGAATTACCATGTAGAATTGTCGCATCACGTGAAACAGAGGAGCTCTCCGCTATAAATGCGTTAATTCAAGTCCCGACTCATGTCGCGATTATAATTTTTTTTCCTCGCGCATTGTCAACTATCTATTGGAAAAAGAATCGGATAATAGCTACCAAATTGAGTAAAATAATTTCAATCGAACGTTTAATTGGGGTAACTAATAATAATTTTACTTTTCTATTTTACCTAATATAATAATACGATATAATCAACCATTTTATAATAATTGTTAAATATTTAGAAAAATTATCTTTAATTATTATTTAATTGAACATTTAATTGAAATTACTTCATTCGATATTTGATAATTACTGCCAAATTCTTTTTTCAATGTATATTTAATTTCGATCATAAATACAAAGCTCAATTTATTAGATTTTCTTGAAAGGTAGCCATAAAATCTAAAGAAAAACTAACAATATATTAAATTGACATGAAACATTATTTTTCAATGAAATTGTATCTAACTTATTTTCCGTTAAATATAAAACGTGAATTTGTGGGGATGTTTTACACTTTTAGTCAAGAGGCTGTATAAATGTTTAAAAAAGGGTATTTGACTATTTCTGTTTTTTTTTTCGCAATTCATATGTATTGTATCTTATTTTTCTTTCATTTTTCATCACGTTAATTTGTGGGAATGCTTTATACTTTTGGCCAAAACTGTATAAATGTTTAAAAGAGAAAATCTCTGATTATTTTCGTCGCTTTTTCACAATTCACGTGTATTGTATTTTATTTTTCTTTCATTTTTCATCACGTTAATTTGTGGGGATGCTTCGTACTTTTGGCCAACGCTGTATAAATGTTTAAAATAGAGGGATGTCTTTGACTATTTCGCTTTATCATCATCTATTCATTTTTCTTCATTTTTCATCACGTCAATTTGTGGATACGCTTTAAACTTTTCGCCAAATATAATTGCATAAATGTTTAAAAAATTGGGAAATATCTCCGTCGCTCTTTTATAATTTACATATATCTATTTTATTTTATCCTTCCGTTATTTTCATCGATTTCATTAAACTGGGATTTCTTAAGGATTCGCACGTCGTGAAACAATGTACTTAATATTTTAATGTTTGAAAAAGATGCTATCCTAGAACGTTTAATAAAACGTTTAATCTGCCGTTTTTAAAAATTATCACAGATAAATATTTGTTCTCGATACGACAGTCTCGTAATTTCGAGAGCAATAGAATTATTCAGACTTCTTTTTTTTAGACAGTTTGCCCTGCATACGTTCGAGATATGGCGAAACGATTTCGTCGTACTTGGTCACGAGTACACGTGCCAGCAGAAAAGTTTACCATGAGGCATGAAAGCCACGGTTGCGTTCTATCGGAATAGCGTAACAGCTGTATGACGAAAGGTGTTCATTGATGTGACATCTGCACCTTGATTCCCCTTCCTCTTCGTCCTTCCCGCCCGAACGCGCGTTTTAGTGAATGGCCTCTTTCTAGGCAAAAAAAACCTATCCCGAAAAACTCGCTCTCGTTTGGGATAAAAAAAAGAGAGAGACGTTAAAACAATGTGAATTTATCCCCCTTTGATATGCAAAAAGAGATCCAGGATCTGTTAGATTAGAATTAGAGGGATCCGATTTTTCGACGGATTCGTTTGATGAAAGAATGGAAATTTCAGGAGGAACGAAAGGTCTCATCGTAGGGTTAAGGATAGAGATTTAAGAGGGTGCAGAATTGACAAATTCGTTTCAACGGCTCAGGAGCTCGAATGTCCACGAATGGATAAGAATTAAGTTCCGAACTCTAAGGAACTTGAGAACTTGGGAAGATCCAGGGTGATCCAAGGAGACAGACACCAAAACTCCGGCGTCTTGTCAAATTGCGGACAAGCGAATAAGGTTTTAACGGGTCGAAGCACTCGATTTTAATCCCCCCCTCCCTCTCCTCTTTCCCCCCTCCCCCCAACAATGCGGGCCGAGCGAACTCGCTCCTCAATCGGAGACTCGGGCCTGGTTCTATCAATGTAAGATTAACTTTAATCTCGGTTTAACTTATTGTTTATCTTTTTCTCATTTTTACACCGGAAAGAGTTTAATTGCATTAATTGTAATTCTGGTTGAATCTATTATAACTCTAATTGTGATAAGAATTCTGATTGATGTGTAATTAGAATTATCTGGTTCGTCCATTTTCAATCAGAAATTTTTCTCAGTGTAAAATTAGAAAAAGATAAAGACAAATTAAGATTAATTTTATATTGTTGTTGGAACCGGGTCTTGTTTCAAAAATGCAGGATAGTCACAAATTTCTCATCCTAAAATTCCACAACTTCTCCTTAATTTTCGGACAAAATTTCACAATTTTCTCTGACGCTTTTCACAATATTTTTTTTGTATTTTCATCCTGATTTAGAAATTGTCAAATATTTTCTTGAGAGAACATTCAATATGACAACGTAAATTATTATTAACTCTCAGTACTCACAAAGGGTTAGCGTAATCCCCCCTTTTTTCACAGTTCAAACGTTTTTTTTCCGATCCCTTTTCACTTATTGCAAACTACCTTTTGTGCTACGACAATTTAAAACTTTCAAACTAAAAAATTCTTTTTTTTTTTTCAGTCTTCAAACGATAGATTTAAAAAAAATTAATTAAAATCGATGCACTACAATACGAGATATTAGCCAAGGAAAACGCTGGGTTACAAATACCCGGATGTAGATAGATACTTTTTTGAGGTATAAATACTGAGGGTTAACATTGCTGACGTTAACTTGCATTTAACGTTTAAATCAGGTAAGTGTGACGTACGCAAATGAAAGTTCTTTAAAACCAAGAATATTAATTTTTCAACAAATTTTGCGGAGTTCCCGTTTTCAATTTTCCCGACATTTCCCTGATTTCCAATTTTTTATTTTATACTAGTCCTGAAACAAATATGATAAACTCAATTCAGCCCCCCCTGGAAGAGGGGCCGAGGGGGGGGTGGGAGTTTGCCGAGATTTATCAGAAATTTCGCGGGGAATAAAAGCGCGGGAAGGGGTGAGCGCGGAAGGGGAGGGTGCGGGAGGGACGGGCGCGTTCCCCGCGAGCCGACGGGACATCCCGTAGGAACGACGACGGGCACGCGGGACACGCGGGGGTGAATTCGTGCTATGCCCGACATGTGAGCACGCATAGGGCCTCTCCACACCGCTGGGTGTCGCGTTTCGGCGCGTGCTGTTGCGCGACACAACACCGTAGAAACCGCACCGATACGCGCGAAGGATACATTACTTTACCCCCGTGGAGGCGGTTAGAGAAACAGGAGACGGAAAAAGAAGAGGCGAAGTGTCTCAAATCCCCTTAATTAATTAGACTCGGGGTCGGACGGTGATTTTGTCCAGGGTTTGCGTTCTTGAATGTACATCACGTACACTACGCTGTTGAATCTATAGTGTCAAATTTAATCTAACTTAAGTTTTATACTGAAACGATGGATAAATTTGACGCCGTATAGTATCAAATTTTCTATGAAATAATGATGTAGGGAGTAGGCGACTTAATTTGACACTGTAGATTTAACAGTGTCCAGTTGAAAAATTTCTGTTAAAAAACCCTCCGCTGGCGCAACATGGAATATTTTATTGCTTCCGTCGGCAACAAAGGTTTTCGAGAATCAGAATTTTTTAACTGTTCCGGATTATGTAATAGTCTGAAAAAATTCATACACGATTGAAAAATTTGTGTTAAATATTTTAAAGGTCCCAAGCAGGCCACCCAAATTTTTACGCTAATTTTACACGAGATGAATATGTTGAGAAAACAAATGTGAAAAATTAACACAAGAAATGTCGCACTGATACAATTTGTCAGCAAATGGTGGAAATATGTGTACATTTGTTTAGTAAAATTAATTAATTAATGACATACATTAAATTAACACATTATTTTATAATTCATTTATCTTAGAATTTGAAGTACATTATTTTTAAGTTACTTGTTCACTTATTCATAAATTGTGTTATTTTGACTCCAGAAATGTTGAATATTAATTTAAAATATAAAATATTCAAATAACGTAATCAAATTATGTTAAATTGATACTCGAATATAATAAAAGTCAAATATAAAATTTTAATAAAGACTTATAAAAGTAAAGGTTTTAATACAAATGCAAAATGTTTTTAGTGTGCACGAAAATTTATAATATTATGTAACATACATAGTATTTTGTATGCGGTATTATTCGAGAATAACATCCCAGAAAGTGGCATTGCAAAATCGTAAGTGAGCGCGTTAAATTTCGCTAGTAAATAAATTCAGCTTGAATGAAATTTATCGTTAAATCGTGGTAAGGAACGCGCAAGATGATTAGCTTCTAATTTAGCGATACCGTGCGATGCGGTAATAAGGAGCTCGTGTGAATAATTATGTTATGAGAATCCAAGTCAATTTGCGAAGGCTAATTTTCCAGTGATTTTTCCTGGACGCGAACGGTTTCGTTTCAAGAATTTTGAAAAGTTTCTGGCTCACACGAGAAAGACTACTTGAAACTATTTTTCTACAATGAATTATTTTGTCATCTACCATGATAATTAAATATTTAATTGTCCCTGCAGAGCTGGGGTTAAAATCTACAGTTATTGACGCTGGATCTGTAGAGACTCATTCAATTTATATTAATTAAAAGACACTAATTAATTTCAAAGAATCAAAATGATATAACTCGTACAAAAGAAAGAATCAATTTTAAGTACACATTTTAATAGGAATATTCTAAATTTGCAAATGTAACATAAAAAAATTGAATTGTTTGACGTTTATAACAAAGAAATTTATAATCAAATGAGTAGACTCACATCAGTCAACGGGTTAAATAAAAGAGAAGAATGTTATAAGAATGTGGTAAAAATCGCACTTTTAAATCCGGGATGAGATTAAATCGGATTTAACTATCTCAATGATAAAAACAATATTAACAATCAAGTTGCTAATAAAACTCGTGTCGCTCTTGCGTAAATTCGAAGTAAGAATTACAATTCCCAAGTAATTCTTATTAATGAAATTAGTCGTTGGGAGTCCGGTATATGTATCTTTAACGTCTAGAGAAAAACTTTCCTCAACTCCTTTCTGACCAACTACGGACTCGTAACTTTATTTAAAATAGAAAATAGAAGTACGGACGAGAAGTTCTCGCGCTAAACCAGTACTAAGCGAATTCCACCTTCGATCTTGGAAACTTGGAAACTCAAAAATTCTCGTTTACGGGGACGCGGCGCGGTATTGATCGCGCTGTTAAAAACACAAGCGTAGCTCGCGGTAGCGCGATGTAACTCCGTGATAAGCTCCGTGAGACAGGGAAACGGTGAGACACAACGGTACGACAATCGATTCTTTTTCCTTTCTTTTTTTTTCCCTACGTCCAGTGCGTGTAAGAAGACACGTGTGCGACTCGGCGGACCGATGTAAGACTCTAGAATGCGAACGTCAAGCGTTGACGTTGAGGAAAGACGACATTAATTATGCGCGACGCGTCCGCATTTATTGCGTCGGTTTACGAAATTCGATGAAATTCTCGCGTCTCGCAGCTCGCCGTGAGGTCTTTTCGTATGATATTCGACATAAATTTGGATTTTCGACCCTAAGACTCGTTTCGGATCCTCACGGTTTAAAGATTCGATTCCCTATAAATTTAGATCGCCGAAATCGTAACAGTTTAGCATAACAGATCGTTCTAGTAATTAAAGATAATGTTACACTGTAATATTATACGGTAAGAGAGTCTTCAACTATCTAAAAATATAACCAGATACAGATCTGAAAATAATTTTGAGATAATATTTTTCGCAATAAGTTGTTTACAGTGTTTTTTTTTACTAAAAGCATTATTATCAGTTTGGCGATCAATTTAATTGTGATATTATTTTAGCTGCAGTTTATAGATAATTTTAAATTTAACAATAAGCGGCGCGCGATTTATATAATTGAAAGATATATTTGGAATTTACACATACACTGAAAAAATGCTATATTTTAATAAATATTTGTTTGAACAGTTCTAAGTAAATATTTACTAAATGTATACATATATATATATTTGATAAAACCCGTTAATTGGATCGAACTATTATTTTTTATTGCATAAATGTTTATGTGCTGTAAATAAATGTTTACTATTTAAAGAAATATGCATTAATATTTAACAATTTTTTTCAGCATGAAAGTATCAAAATCTAGCTTCGATCGTTATTGGCTCTTATCTATTTGAAAATAATTTTCTTAAGCCATCAAAATAATTATTTAAGACGTTTCAATTGATTACTGAAATATTACAAAATTTTCCAGTCTTGAGGGACCTATATAATTATAATACTTTGACGGTCCATCAAAATTATTTTTAGATATGTGTACCTGGCAAAATTTTCAGATACTTCAAAGTTTCCGTAGACGTACGAAAAAGAAAGCTCAGTGCGAACTTGAAAAACGGCGGTTGCGTGGAGAGCTAATCCGAATGGGGGTTGCGAAATGGATGTTCGTGAATCATCTAGCTGGCTTAGGAATATTGCACATGGGGGATGCATCTGGCGAAAGTAAATAGAAAGACACGAGGAGCTTGCGACTAATGCACCTGACCCCTCCCACCCCCACGCGTGGCGATCGATAACGACGATAACGGTGGACGCAATTAAACGCAAATGACATCCAGCAATGAGGCACGCGTATCTATAGTCATTACCAGATGAATTCGAGCACGAACAACAATAGCGACGGCATAATAAAGGCAATTTATAAGAGTGCAACGTTATGCTCGCCCGATTGATTGCCGTTTTAACGGCCGAGCGAATTATTCATCGTCTGTTTAGAGCCGCTTCCTGGAAAGACTTGGAAAGGTGTTCTACAGACGTTCCCCCTGAGAAACCTATTTCCCACGTGATCCTGCAAATCAGGCTGTGGCAGTAATTTATCGGTCTCTTTGCCGTATCTCAATTTCACACGTAATTCGAATTTCGATTTTAACTCGTAACATTATTTCGACACGCCGGGGCTGACAGATTTAATATTAATTCTTTAATTTCATTTTCGATTTTGATTCGTTAATTTTATTTCAATTTCTAGAGATACCGTTGAAATCTCTCTTCAGGATAATTTTTTTTTTTTTTTAATTATAGACAGTCATCTCGTTCGTTTCCCGACTTGGACTTGCAATGAATTAGATTTAGAGGTTTCACGCGCGAAACCGTGAACGCGTTTCTTGAGACTGGTTTTCACAAGAGAGAGAGAGGGGGGGGGGAGAGAGAGAGAGAGAGACACGTGGGAAACAATAGCGGATGCTCTAATCTGGAGAGCACTGAATCGGCCCTTCTTCTTTTTCTTCTTCTTCTTCTTCGTTATTGTCTCTTTCTGGTGAACCCTTTGCCCTCGTGCCTTGCCGCGCCTTTTCTTCGCTCCCCACCGGCATTTTTCACGACCCTAAGAGAGAGTTTCGTACCACGAAGGGCTACCGGTAGAACAGTAACTGTAAAGGTAGTCCCTCTTGCCGACATTATCTGCATGCCTCGGTAAGCCCGCAAAGAAGCGACAGAAGATAGAGATAGAGAGAGAGAGAGAGGGAGAGAGAGAGAGAGAGAGAGAGAGATGGAAAAAAGGGTGAGAGAACGAGAATTTTTTTCTATTTTTCTTAACGAGAATGGCGGTTATGTGACGGTTTATACTATTGTTTGAGAAAGGACACCTTGAGCTATGGAATACATATAGACTGTCTCACAGTTCGCGAGTTTAACCCTTTCGGCTCTGACATCCATTAAAATAATAAGATCAATTTTACTGTCATTTATCGTTCTTTCAATCGTTATTATGAAAATTATGTCTTATACCAATGGAGACATATTTTGTATGATTGCTTTTCATTTATGCGACAAAAATTAGGGAGTGAGAGAATTCATTTCGATAATTCTATGACGAACTTGAAGTCGTGACACTAATAATTTAGAATTACAGATTCGTTGACAAAAGATTTTTCGTCCGCTCTACAATTAGTATATTCGTGGAAAATAATGCTTCTTGTTTAATTAACTGCGTTTCAGACTGGTTTAAGTACATACATCGTGATTGTTAATCCACCATTGCTCGAATTTAAGTCATAATATATCTAGATGTGACGTACGTCTGCTTGAAACGCAGTTAATTTCAAGCGAAAAGGCATTAATGACCTCGAGTGTATATAAATTGTAATAAAGCAAGTAGATTACATAAAATTTTTTTTATCTAAATCCAACAGATTTTAATAGAATTTGAATCAAAAATTTCATCATGAAATGGATAATTTTCAAAATTAGAATTCGAGCAAGAAATAATTTCTTCGTGCTAAACACAAATCAATACTAAATTCAAGATTCATCAGAAATTAAAGTCGCTGGATGTATAGCAACTAAGAAATCTATTATGTTAGATTCGCTCAAAGAATCTGTATAATTTCCGAAGATTAAAGTATAATAATATTCAAAAATCCAAGTAGAATATTCGACAATAAATATTTGAGAAAAACCTGTATCGAATGTTGTACAAAAAAAAGTCAAAACGCAAAGATCACTCTATCGTTGGAGATCTCACTGGAGTGACGCTAAAATCGCGAATCCCGCGCGGCGGTTCCCGTTGGATGGAAGAGGATGGTTCACAAGAGGGGGTGGACGAGGAAAGGGCGAAGAGATAAAGAGAAACAGAGAGAGAGAGAGAGAGAGAGAGAGAAAGAGAGAGAAGGATGACAACGGCAACGAGGACGATGACGACGGCGACGGCGACGGCGACGGCGTGGCGAACATGGCGGCTCCGGAAAGCGAAGCCGTGCCGAGCGAGGCCAAGGATGTTGAATTCGAAAAGTGTTATTCCGCGCGTCTATCTCTGAATGATATGGAAGGGAACGCCTCTCCCACGTGGGTGCCACGTGTGCGCTTCCGCTCTCCGCGCGCGCGAATCCTTCGCGCGCGTATCACCCGCGTAACGTTATCTCCCTGCGTTATCGTCTCCGTGAGGATCCTCGGCGTCATTTATTCCCGGGGTTCACTTAAATCGACGGAAGAAGAGGGGACCCGTCATTCCCCGCTCTCGAGAAATGGATCCGAAAGCGGACGTGTTTGACACTTTTGAGCCACCGATATGTGCTTTCTCTGTTTTTTTGTCATCTTCTTATAAGAACATTCGTTCGGTTACTTGTCACGTTAATGCCTAATCTAATAGCCGTGTTCAGCAGAATGTTCTTTTTGCAACTGTTGGAAGTTTTCTTCTCGCTGATTAGATTATACTTTTAGAATACTTTTAGATCCAGAGGAATAATCCTATCTCAGCGAAGAAAACACCTCCAACAGTTGCGAAATAAATCCAGTAGCTTCTGATGTTTAACTATCTATGTTACAGGAAGGTTCCGTTTCACGCAGATCACGAGTGTAGAGTCGCTAAATTTGAATGGCCGGTGAATATTTTATTTATTGTAGGGACTAAAAGAAGAGACAAGATAAGAACTGCTAGAACATAGCATAACAAATGTTAAGTAATTCCGAGCAGTCAATTTCCGGATACGTGAAATTGATTTCCGTTATGTTAATAAAAAATGAAAATCCCCTGTACTCGCGAATTTCCTATCGGAGAGCAAAATGTTCATTACTTAAATTAGCAAATGTTTTTGCAATCCGATTGTAAACGTTCTGTTTCTGTTACACACAGAAAAATATATATGTATGTACTGTACGGAAATAATAATTACATGTTTCAAACATTTCAAAAGTTCATATATCTGTAAATCTATCATACATTTATCACAAGCATCAAATTTATTGAAAATGTATTCTGAATTCTGATTTAATAAATCAATCAAGAGTATTAAGTTCAAACAAATTCGACTTGCTTATTATATAAAATCGCTTCTTCGATCAATTTTATAATATTTTTCCAAAAAAAAAAGAAAATAAATTCTTGTTTTGAATAAATAATAATGAGTTCTCCTAAAATTTCTAATATTAGAGTATATTTTATATGAAATATTATTATCAAAAAAATATTCTTACAGACAGCCGTTAGTTAAAAGAAAGAAAGTAGATTGAATAATCATTTTTTACAGAATGACATTTTTCTGTGTGTACGATCTGTTCACTGAATAAATTTTCGATGAATACGATTTCGGATTCATTGTACGTTAAGTAACTCGAGAAGAAACGCTTTTTTTTCCAAGCTCACTTTAGAAGGGAGCATGTCGGATAGGGTATATAGTTTATTTTGAATCGAAGGGTGTCGCCAAGGAGACTTGTAACGCGGTCTATCAAGCAGGTGTAATTTACAGAATTATTTTTAAGATATATATATATATCTTTAAATCGTGCTTGAATGCATGTGCATCTCGTGAATGTGCCTACAGGTCTAATTATGTTGGATTAGTTTTGAAAATTTCAGGTTTTTGCCAAATATATTTAATTCTTAAATTCTTTAATTTATTCTCATAAAACGACGAACACTAAACGGAGCCAACGGTATTATATGTATATATATATATATATATATATATATATTTCTTTTATATTATTTCATTTTTATGATCTTATTATACACTTTGCTACGTAAAAAAGCTATTACAACTCAAAATTAACAACTTTTCAATGGAGCGTTTTTAAAATTCTTTCTAAATTGAAAGAATGTTTTAGTCAAGATAGTGAACATACATAATTGCACTTTTTTTCCGTTATATCTTCATTTATAATGTATTCTTTGAAATTATGTCGTGAGTTTCAAAATTGGAGCATTGCAATTTCGATATGGAATTGTGTAAATTTCATCTTTTATTGGATTGTGACATTTACGTAGCAAAATATAAGCAATGTTGACAAATGTGTGTCCTTTTTTTTCACAACACTGACATACTAATTTTAAAGATTTCTTTTTACCATTTCTAAAAAGATGTTAATTTTTGTCACTTTTCTGTCAACTTTTCATTCTCAACTTATGGATTTTTGGAAACTGTTTTGAATTCACTGTCATAGAGCGAGATGTGGCAAACAGGCGGTTTACTAAGTCACCAATTATTTCATCTTTATATGTTGTTATTTTATTTATTTACTTAAGAAGAAGTCAACTTTTAAAAACTGTTTTAAATTCACTGTCAAAGAGGGAGATGTGATAAATATTCGTTTTACTAGGAAATCTAAGGGATCGTTCAGAAGACGTTTTTATTATTTCATCTTTATATATTTCACTTTAATCTCATTTAGTTAAGGAAGATAAAAACAAAAATTTGACATTGCGTCCTTTTCATTCGCAACTTAGCAACTTTTGGAAGCTGTTTTAAATTCACTGTCAAAGAGTGAGATGTGGCGAATATTTAGTTTACTAGGAAATCTAAGGGATCGTTTAGAAGACATAGGGATGGTTTTAAACAGCCGCGAAATGCCGGTGAACGACCCGGCGTGGAGCGTCGGTGTTGCTGAGGGATCTCGCAGTCATCGATCATGGATTGATCGATATCAAGGACGTGCAGGACGAGAACACAGGCGAGCAGCGAGACACGTGTGTGTATATGTATGTGTTTGTGTGTGTGTGAAGCGGTGAGACACAAACGTGTGTACGTTTACAGGTGTTCGTATACGTAGTACGTGTGCGAGAGACTCACACGACGATGATGACGATGACGACGATGACGACGACAACGACGATGATGACGACGATGACGACAAACGTCGATCAAAAGCCCGAGTGTTATATATTTTTCTCGTATTTCTTATAGAAATGGACAAGTACTACAAAAAGTACACGATATAGAGAGGTGGGACTTCCGCGATTGAGTGTTTCGATTCGAGTAGTTTGTGGGGGGGTGGAAGTTATGTATACGTGGTGAATGGGTGGAGGGGTGAGTGGGGGGGAGGGTCTCTCTCTGACGCGTGGACGACTAACCTGCTAGCCGCAAGGCCGACATTCTCTGAAACTCAGGCTCCTGCAGCCACTTCCACATCCGCCGGAAGGTCTCGCGACCACTCTTGAGCTTGGACCAGGGCTTTGGATTGCGTAGCAGGTCGCTGAGGGTGCCCTGGCTGCGGCACAGCACCCGCTGTGCGAAGATCGCCTGTGGTATGCTGTACCTCTTGAGTTCGGCGCTAATGCGCTGTGCGAGCTCCTTCGTGTTGATTTCCTCGACCTCGCCGGCGCCGCCGTTGCCCGCCGCTGACACCGTCTTCATCACCACCGACGTATGTTGCACGTGCTGCGTGTGCGATATCGTCTGCTGCTGTGGCATCGACTGTTGTTGTTGCTGCTGCTGCTGTTGCTGCTGCTGCTGTTGTTGTTGCTGCTGTTGCTGCTGTTGCTGCTGCTGTTGTTGCTGCTGTTGCTGCTGCTGCTGCAGTTGCGTCTGCATAGTTGGTGGCGGCGATGCCGCGCTTGGCACCGAATGCGTGCCAGGCGGGGAATGATGGGATGGCGCGAAACTCGCCGTAGCCGAGACAGCCGGCGGCGAGGACGGGCTAAGCGCCGCCGGGCTCTGTTGTAATCGCGGCAGAAAAGCCGGGTCGTAATGCGGACTCGCGGACGACTTATGCGGCGAATTGAGGCCGCTCTGGCTATACGCGCTCTGAGGTGAGAGCGGACTCGGTTGCAGTCCCGCGCCCGGCGACGGATAATTGTGCGGCGGTGACATGCTCATCGTAGGTAGCT
>NW_011626644.1:565204-609798 GCF_000204515.1 Acromyrmex echinatior
TGGCGTCAGTCAGCTTTCTATCGATTTTCCGATACCTCGTGACCAACGTAGCTCGATGCGCGCAGCTCGATACTTCGAGCATAAACATCGACTCGCGTCACCCGCGCCCGCCGCCACCGCGTCCCGCTCGACCTCGACCCAGCGATATGCGGCTGCTGATACGAAAGCTGCTCCGGACTCGACGCAACTCGATTTGCGATTCGATTCGCGATCGTCGCCTGTCTTCCCCAACACGCCGTGTCTAGTCTTTTCCGTCGAGAGATTTTTATAAACCTCGGTACACTTCAGAAAGTCTTCTCATCGCGAGACGTCCGCGACAATTGGCCGGTTCTCTCTGCGAATCGGTCTTTCGACTCTGGCGAACTTTTTTTTTTCCTCGAACTAGGTCGCCGTGAGAAGTTACTTCGCCCAAGTGCGCCAAGTTTCTCGAGTTCACTGCAGACTTTTGCTCCTCTTCTTCCACCTTCTTGGAAATCGTTGTGATCGGTCCAGATTATTCAACGAGCATCGCCGATCCGTCCGGTCGATCGCCGAATCGATACATGTCGGCCGGTCCAACGCGAACCGCGCGGTGTCCGCTCGTGCGCGCACGCGCGAAAATCGCCGTCGAAATCGCCAGTCTTCAGGATCGAGACGTCGATACGCCGATAAGGGTTGCCTCGTCCACCATGATGGTGCGCCGCGTCGCGTATATGGAGATTCGCTCTTCAAGATGTCCTCCTATGGCCGCGAACGATCCGCGAGAACGATAACTCGATCGGGCGACACCGACGGCGGAATTCGCACACACATACACACACACGCACCCGCGCGCGTGTACAGAGACATACACGCAGACAGACACACACGTACACACCGGCCAGGGGTGGCAGAGAAGAAGAGGGGTCGTCGACGATTGGTCGTGGTCGGCGTCGATACGGAGATCAATGGCCGCCCGCGCTCTCTTCTGCGTGTATATAGAGAGAGAGCGAGAGAGACGACGATGGCGTCGAATCGACTGTCAGGCACTTGGGCCGCGCGCTTTCGATCGATCGGCTTTGCGGAGTGTCGAAGTCGCGGCCCGATGCTTCGCGCGCTCGATGGCGCACCTGACCTCGAAGGGTGGCGCGCGAGAGAGCAGACGATTCCTTCGGGTAACCAACTTCTCTTCCTTTCGGACGGGGTGTTCTTCGCGGCCTTCCGATCCTGGACTTCGTCAACGTCGGCTCGCGTCCGCGTGCGCACGCTTCGAGCGCACCGCGACGCTCTCCTCTGTATGTGTGCGTACGTGTGTCTTTCTGTCTCTCTCTCTCTCTCTCTCTCCCCTTTCCCTCTTTGCACCCTCAACGTCGTCTTCGTACTTCCGAATTCCGTCGCAGTTTGTCCAACACGCGAATTTTCTCCCGAACAGATGGACTGGATTTCCTCGCGCGCAGAAACAATTTCTCCTTTTCCTCTTATTCTTCCGCGTTCCTCTTCCTCTTCTTGGTCTCGGACCTCAGGTCTTCGGGGCGCCCGCAGGAACCGCGCGAGGCGAGAAGGACGTTTTCTACGGCAAGGGCGCGCACGAGGTCGAGTCGTGTGGTGTTGTTGGAACACACGGAGAGAAAACGAGCGCGTCTCGCGCTCGCACGGAGTTGTGCGGAGTTGCGCAAATCGCGAATGCTACGCTACGCGAGAGCCTCCGGCAGGAGGGTGCCTTTCTCTCCATCTCTCTCTCTCTCTCTCTCTCTTCTTTGCTCTCTCGCGCGCTCTTCCTCTCGCTCTCTCTCTCTCTCTCTCTCTCTCTCGCGGGGCGAGACGGGAGCGACAGAGTTGAGGGGGTTGCAAGAGTACGGCGGGGAGGGTGAGGGGCGGAGATCTCGCCACGGGGATCTGTAACGAACTCGATACGCAGGGGTTCGAGGAGAGGGACGGAACGCGGCTCCGGGGGATGAAGAGTGAAGAAGGGTGACGCTGCTTGACGACGAGGGAACCGGGGGGGTGGACCAACGAGTCAGGGGTGGCCCAGGGACCACTCGACCGCGTCCGGTACCCCGAACGACGCACAATGTTGTTTCTCAATTAGACGAATCTCTTCCTACATGCATTTGCGCGTCCGCTTTTTTATTCCCCCTCTCATTTACCTCACGACTTAGATCGATAACCGGGTTCGATGCACTTTTGTGGTTTGATTTATCGAGCGACGACGGACAATCATCGATTCGTTGTTACTCGGAGGTCTGTGGTTGCTATCGGTGTATTGTCAGCGATATCGATCCGTCGAATTGACTGACACGCCGTAGCTGTCACGTTGTGGTATCTTTATACCGACACCTGCGTGCTCGCGTTGAATTCTCAAAAATTTACTTAAGGCTCTTGGAAATCGATTGTGTAAATTGTGGAAATGACAAGAGTGAGGAAATTGAAGAGAATATTTATAATTTCATTAGTCGATACTTGAAAAATTTGCTCACTTTTGTAATTTTCACCTCGTTTTATGATACACAATCTATCCTCGTATCATTCAATACGGATATATTTAGATTGATGACGTAAGAAGAAGATATGTAATGAAAATTAATGCAAAAATCTATTAAAATATAAATATTTTTCACAATAAAACAATATTCGCATTTTATATATATACTTGTAAAATATACCGAAAACTTTTTTATTTTGGAATAGAATGAAATTGTATTTATTTCTCTCAATTCAAGAGCTATCATACATTGTTTCATTTTTTAATTAGGCACAATTCAATTCCAAATATGGTTATTTATTGATTACCAGAAGACAAACGAAATTTCTGATACATTGTTATTTTATTTAGAAATATATACATTTTAATATAAATTGTGAGATTTATTTTTCTTGCTCTTCTGATGTCACAATCACTGCAGAGAGTAGATAGTTTTCATTCTATTGAAGTGCTGGCGAACAAGCAAGAGGACAACACGAAATGGGATTTTGAAAATTAACGGAGCAATCGGATGGTGTATTTTTAATAAACGAGTCCAGTGTAAACACATTGAGTGTTACAATATTAAACGCGCATGCAGAGTTCGTTAATGTTCAATTCAATGGGACTAAATAAGCGAAAGCGAGATCTTTTCTGTAACGTCGAGTGATTACGCACAGAGCTTTACAATTTGACGAGCGCGCTGTGTTTACAGTCCTGATTTTATACGATTAAATATTCTGAAATATCCGACAGCATTTTGTATCTTAATGACAAAGTAACAACAAAACGTTCTAACGGAAATAATAAAAATAAAAGTAATATAACGTTTTAATGAAAACTTAAACGCTGATGTTTTTTTAATATTATAACTAAACAAACAATATGTTTTATTTATATACATATATATATATAATAGATAATATTTACGAGCACAAACAGGTTTTTACACAAGTTAGATATTGTTTCCACTTTGTTGTATGTCGTTATTGTTTACGGTCCATCCGAAACAAACATAGAATTTATTATTATAATTTTTAGACATGCAACATATTCCATAAAACTGAGAAAATGAGCTACAATGATCTTGCATGATTCTGAACGAAATATAAATTCAATGTGTGCAAACATAATTAAATCTCTTGTAGAAAGAAGTTAAATTTAAAACTTTCTTCTTCAAAAATACTCCACAATTTTCTCGCACAGAATAAAAACCAGCATTGATCGATACGTTAAAAGATATAAAAAGAATTCGTAGCACTTTGAGGTTGCATGCGTGAATGTATAGTATAATTATGCGCACGAAATTGAATTAAATATTTTAAAAATTTCATAGAACATTTTTTTATTACAAGAAGCTGAAACGAGACAATAGATCTTCTACAAAAATAGATTTTCAACTTGTACTTGTTAATAATTACATTTCTAGGATAATTAGCTTCTAAACAATTGTTTTTGCAATTTTCGAAATGATTGCTCTCGTCGACTGTGTTGTAAATAATAATTAGTAAGATAAAATATCAATAATATTATTTTATTTTATTATACATACAACTTTTTTATAAACAATTCAAGTCACTCTTAATTAACATGTTATACATGTTTTCTCTCTCTATATATAGGACTCTATTTATATATTATATTACATAATTTTCTCTCTATACATAGAAAAAAGTATCCGAGTTTTTTAAAAATTACATGTGTCAGTGGATTATAGTGTGAAGAATTCTTCGCCAAGTGAAATTAATATCCGAAAGGGGTACAAGGAGTGAGGTAGACGACAGGGATAAAGAGAGTGCGAATCCATGCAGCTCTATTAAAAGGCGGAATCTCGGACTACGTGTAAGAGTCATTGCGACGTGTTGGTAAGCGCGGCGCTGGAAATTACACGGCCGCGTGAGAGCCGGAGCTGCGGGCGTTTCCATTGTTGCCCACCTCGAACTGTTTGCTAAGTAGTTGCCAAGGAGTACAGCGCTTCGGAATACAAGGAGACTTATGTCTGTCGGTCCGTTCGATCGCGGAAACGTGTCGGATGCAGCCGCGGGTGCAGCACGCCGATGCCCGGCTCTGCGAGTTTCTACGAGACGGCCATTTACAATTCAATTCATCCCCAATTACAATACAAGTGACTCACCCGCCTACTCATCTATCCCTTTCCCCCGGCCTGTTAGGTTTCCGACTCGACGTGCAGCATTCTCCGGAAAGGTTGGAAACTTTGATTCCGCCGGCATGGAATTTCCAAGATGAATCGGAAGGGATTTAGTTTCATTCGCAATTCGATCCGGCAAAGCTGTATCGTGAAAGTGAAAAGCTGTGATTTTTCTGAGCTACGTATTGAGGAATCTAACAAGTTTTTAGACGTTACGGGCCTACTATTATCCCTTAACACATAGTAATTTTCCGGTCCTTTATTGCACACGATGGTCGTTCTGAGTTAATTTTCATCACTTTTAGAAGTATATAAAAATTGTTAAGTGATATTCTTATATATATTTTAACATTTTTACAAAATATTTGTAACCCTTAGAAATGTAATATTGATTAATTTAAGATTAGAAATGTATTAATTGATTAGTATTGGATTTCCATATACTTTGCAAAGGATACTAAATACTTTATAAATAAATAAAACCTAATCAGTCATTATTGATTGTTTTTATTCTTTAAATTCATATTATATTTCTTGTGTAAAAATAAGATTTTAACATTTTTTTACTTTTCAATAATCATGTTCTTTAAACTCATGAAATATTTGACTTTTCATTTTCTTTAATTTCATTTATTCCTTTGAGTAAGAAACGTTGATACTTTTATAATATTAATACTGGCTATTTAATACTGAAACACAGTAATAAATTATTTATTTCAAGAAATAAAAGCACTGTTGTTCAGTGCTTTTAGTACTCCAAATATAAAATTACTATTGTTCGATAAATTAGCCAGCATTAAGTTGGCCAATATTAAATTTCCGCAAAAGAAGATTGTGTATTAGAAAAAAATAGAACATATAATAGAAACCATTATTTAACCGTATTAAAAGAAAAAAATACGCAGAACATAAATAACTTAATCATATATACTAAAAGTTAATATCCTAAAGACATTGGAAAATATAATAGAAAAACATGTGGATATGGATCTCCAAGGAACATTCTAAAAATGTCCAAAGGATGTTCTAACGCTGTCCTAAGGACGTTTTCAGGATATCTGTCGCATAATGTATGTGAATCTTGCTAGCCGATAGAGCAATATTAGTCGGATTATTAATGACCGACGTCGGTAGATTGAGAAAGATGACGAAACGCAATCGACAGCGGAGAAAATTCGCGCGGAAAGCCGCATCGCCGAGAGAGAGGAAATCGATCGATCGCATGGTCGAGTATTCGCCGGCCGCGACTTTCTGATTTTCGACGGAATGGTCGACGCATATTGCAGGTATCAGAATTTCGAGATTCAGATAAGCCCGAGCGATAAAGGAAATGTGGTAACGTAATGTAACGAAACGCACGACGGCGGCCGAGTCCTCGAGAATATTTCCCAGACGGAACTCGCGGGTATCCGCGACAAAGTGAAATCGATATCGGCGTTACGGTTATATCCGGTGGCCGAGAGTCGGACGGAAAAGAAACGACGGATTAAAGCGCGAGCGGATAAATTCGCCGCGTGATTAAAGCCCGCCGGCGGATTATGCCGGCGCGGGAAAATAAATATTCAAAGGGGATGCGTCGTAATATTCATATATCGAGTAATATCCTCAACGAATTCCACATATGCATGCGCGCGCGCGCGCGCGCGCGTGCCATTTATTTTTAAATTTGTTTTACACTCTTTTTTTTTCTTCATTTAATTTCCCTCCGCCGACGCACGAGTAGTACGTAATGAATCCCAAATGGTTATTCCTACGCCATTCAAATTTATACAAACCGACCGTTGTTTACATCTGAAGATCTGTTTTTATAGCACTTTTTTTTCTACACTAGAACTTCCAGTAAATACAGATATATAACTGTTACATAACATGTTACTAACATGTATGTTACATGTATGCTACATATTGTGATTTTCTAATCGTAAATATAACATTTGTAATCAAATCATGTTCTTCTACCTGAATGTAATTACAATATGATTGCGATGTAACTTGTATAACATATATTATATCCAGATAGAAGAATATGATTTGTTGATATCGTAGGATGCCAAAGCTAATCAAATATCCTTGGCATTCTACCAACAAATTATTTTTCTATCTGGATATAATTACAATATAACTACAATGTAAACATATATTACACTACAAATGTTACATGATGAATGAGAAATAACAATTACCATGTATGTTACATGTTATACAACAGTTATATATCCGTGTTTACTCTTTCTTACTTTCACCAAATGTCAAACATGTACCATATCTTACTGTATGGCTCTCCGTTCTTATTTCAAGACCGTTTTAAGTAATGTCTTAAGATAATGTCTTACTACTACGTTTCTCTGATTGATATTTTAAGATTGTACTCAAAACGGTCTTAAATATAAGAATCGATTACGATGAATACCGGCTTAAATTTCAAAAGTGTAGACTAGTTCAGTTGTTCGCGTTGCTTGCACTTTTTGCACTCAGCATTTTTGTATTACGAATATGTATTATTTCATTTTAAGTATAAACATTTTTGGCGACTTCAAGCAACGTGAACAAATTTGTAGAAAACAGAGTGCATTTCGCCCGTAATTCCTAACGTACGTTATGACGCTCATAAATTACGTCATAGTTTCGCTTTGTGTGTACATTCTTAAAATACAAGATTAATCCATCTTTATACATAAAAAAATTTTCACGTTTCGTAACTTCGTGAAATGCAAATTTCCTACTTCTTTATGGTAATTTTGCGTAAGGGCATTGGAAATAATAGGGCTCGTTAATGCCAGAATTTTACGGTCCTGGGGGGGTAGTTTCTCGACGCCGAGGAGTGGGGACTCGCCGCTGACGACGGGAAGAGGGGCGGGAGGGGCGAGAGCTGCGATGTAACGTCGATATCGCGCTCTATACGAGGCGTCGCGACGCCATGAGTGGGGCGCTCGCGCGGTGACGCGGGGAAGAGGAGGGCGAGTTTCACATAGGTAAAATAATCGATATATAACGGCGACCGATATGTATGTGCCCGACCTGTATATAATGTACCCCGTACACGTGCACGCGAGACCAACCCTTTGCATGTTCAGGCTTATTCCTGCGTGTGTGTTTGCGCGCGCGCGGTTTCCTCTCTTCTAAGTGTGCGTACGGATGCGCACACGCGTGCGTGCGCGCGCGCGGTGCGCAGGCGCACGCGTGTCGCACGAATTCACGAGCGTGAGATCGATGCGGCACGACTCGACATTGCATAGGGCTTCGACGACGACATCGACTTTCCCCCGCGCAATCGTCGCTGTTGTTGTTACAACTCTTTAAGTAGGGTAGGTGGTTTAAAAGACAAGCAAGTTGATAGATGGCGTGTCTAGATACCTTCAAAAAATTTTGAAGTTTGATTTTGCAGTTGTATTTTTTACTAAAAAAAATTTACTAAATCTTAATACATATTTCTCTGAATAGTGCGAAGGAAACATTTACAGTAAATAAATATTTATTCAATAACGAAATGATAGTTGAATCACAAATTGATAATTTTTGTGTTAAATAATGTATGTTTGCATTTAATAAATATTTACTTAAAACTATATTCAAACAAATATTTATTAAAATTTAGTTTTATTATTTTCAGATTATATCTTGTTATAGCTGAATTCTTACTTTGGCAGAAATCCAATTTAATACTGAAAATTACTTATTTTGTATATTAAAAGCAGTGAACAATCCTTAAAATGAATAATTAATTACTACTTTCCAGTTTTTGTAAGAATAATTATATTATGAGATAAAGGGGGGAGGGATATAAAAATAAGAAGCTTCTCCCATCTAGATATCCGATCAATTTTTCTTTTTTTTTTTGGGAACAAGATTTTGAATAAAATTATACCTAAGATACTGTGGCTGTTCCCACTTAAAAGTATATTAAACATATTTTTAACAAAATAAAATTATAAAAGAATACAAATTTTTCTATACTGTATAATACAAAAAGTTTGGTAGTCATTTAGAATCTGGATGAAAAATTTTTTTAATAAGTAGACATGTTTTAAAAAATAATTAAGGATGTATTGTATATATTTTTAAAATAATGAAAAAAATTACGAAAAGATACAGATTATTATAGATAGCACTCAAAAATAATATTAAAAAATTTAGCGATGATTTATCATCTAGATTAAAAGTTTTTTTTCAATAAGAAGTAATATTTCTTATATCTAAACAAAAATGTATGGGGTATAGAATCATGATAAAAAATTTAATTTTTTGTATAAGTATTGTACTTGTAAGCATTCAAGGCGATTTATGTAAAGTTACATTGCGACGCAAAAATTAGTTGTTCTGTAAATAAACGAGAGGCGTCGAGTGGTTTGCCGCTCGGTGCGATTGACTCGTGATTTGTAGATCCCACCTTCACGTCCACATACGCGATTTTTCGCGTTTAAGGAGCCGAAAATGGCTCTATCTGGTGATTAAGAGATCTTTGACCAGCGTTTTGGATCCGTTAAACTGTAGATTCCATACATATATCTCAATGGAAATAATATATGTACTTGCCAATAAACATGGCAAGCATGGCATTTTAATGCCAAATACTTTTCTTTCAAAAATCATGTATAATGGAAAAGATCGATATCCAGGAATAGATGAAATCAGACTGTTATAAAAACAAAGTAATGGTAGTAAATAAACAAAGTATTTATTTTTTCTAAATCTTTGTTCTCTGAATTGCAATAAAACTAATCTCTGAATTGCAATAAAATTAATCTTTGAATTGCAATAAAACTTTGCATGAATCATTTTGAATACTTAAAGTATTTTTACGAAAAAAATTAAAAATTTTGTCGTTGCTTTTTCAACTTTAATTTATAACAATAAAAATAATAATAAATAAAGTAAATAAAAACGCATTGTTTAAGAAAAATAAATTGTTATAAGTTCAACTTTTATATATACATAGTTTATTCAAAGTATAAATATTTTTATAAATAAGTGTAATATATTTAGAATTTGGATTAAAAATTATTTCAGTAAGAAGTAAATATTTTTTAAAAATAATTAAGATAAAATGAGAAAATTTCTAAACTATAAAATTGTATTGTTGGATATAAACATTGACCTTATTAAACTGTTCCATATTTATAATATAACAATTATTTTTATACAGAAAGTATATATTTCTAATTTCAGTCACTTTTTATAGAGTCCATATATCTGATGCGAACAATAAAAAGACAAGGAAAAGCCTATAAACGAGTAAATAAGATAAATATTTAATAATAAATTTGAATACAATATAAAGAGATGAGACATTTCAGCTTACTTCATAAGCCATCTTCATAAAGAATTAATGAATTAATCCATATAAAATCTTAAATAACATTACATGATACTAAACACAAATTATGTAAGACACATCGCAATTTTACAAATAATAATTTCCTCTTTACGTTTGCTACAACAGCTCGAGTGATCCGATATATCCTGAATCACGAGACTCGCCGTGAGATTTAAATCCGGTTTTCGATCGTCGCGTCGGAAACTCGCCGCACGGTGGCTTAAACGGCGGAACTTAGGAATCGGATCGATCCGCGAGAAACGTGCTCTCATTATCGCATAGTTACTCCCACCCTTTATTTCTGTTTGACGTAGGGAAGAATATCTATTGTCCGCGGTGCATCATGCGAGGAGCGCCTCGCGCCCTTCCGAAAATGGAGACATCAAACAGACAAGACGTCGTAAGGATGTAAATTCTCCTGGGCTAAATATAGCCCGCCTCCATCGCGAAATCTCCGTTCATAAATAATAGCGTCCTCCTTTTAATGTTGCGACCCACTTTTCCAATTTTACGACGTTCTCGCAATTTCCCTGAAATACCTGAAATAAATCGCGCATTCCGTGAAAGAGCCTGCACACACGTAATTCTTTGATCGTGGAAAATCGAAAATAAATACTAGATGAAAAATTTACGGATTTCGATTGTGCCGCGACACGCTAAAAATTTATACGTCGCGGAATTTAAATGAGCGCGATTCTCATGAATCGCAGGAAAAGTCGCCGCGGCGCGACCGCTGCAATTTTTGCGAATCCTCGGATACGACTTCGAGCGCAAAAAGTTCTCCCGATTGCGACGGTTGCGTGAAATTCGATCCGCGCAAAAAGATCTCCGCGAGGCCGGGATGATTTTTGCGAATTAACGAGGTCCCGATGTATCGGCTTTTCGCTCGTCGTTCCCGCGGAATGCAATTAAATCGAAAGAGAGCCCGCGGCCTTCCCCGCGATATCGCGATAATACGCGACGATATTCGTGCCCGCGACCCTGTCCTCCTCCCGCCGCGATTTTAACGCGAATTTCGCTACAATAAAACGAGTGAACGGTCCCGGCTTGTGACGATGTGTAACGCGTTTTTTCTCTTCTTTCCTCTTTTTTTTTTCCACACCAATGTTAACCCGCCAAACGCGCGGAACGCAGATGATGCACGTCCTCGCGTTTCCCTCGTCGTCGCCGTACACTTTCTTTATGGAAATCGATATCTATAATTATTTCATCACTCGCTCTGTGCATAGTATTACGCTCGCATTATGGGACTCTACAGACTCGGTTGGACGATGATTGCTAACAACAAAAGTAGTGCATCAAAGTGGTCGTGTCGTATAATTAAATATCCCATCATTTTATTAAAATAAAAAGCTCGGCGTATTTTTTACGCGAAGCTGTTTAACTAAATAAAAAGATAAACTAAAAAAGGAAAAGATAAGTCTCTATAGTTTCAATTGTTTCAAATAGTGACAAAAATTCTACGGTGCGTAATTGAGAAGTTTGTGTTTTTAACATGTTTCACGAGTCCCAAACGGTCCACTCAAATTTTTGCGTTAATTTAACACTAGAGATATCAACGTTTCATTAAAAGGACTAAGTGGATAAATCACTATGAATAAAAAAATTAAAATAGTAACGGAAAACCAAATTTCGTTATATAATGTAAAGTATTGTAAAGACATGATTATTGAAAAGTCAAAGAATTTTTAAATTATCTGTGACATGAAAAATAATGTAATGTTAATCCTGTCTTTTAGATGAGAAATAATATTAAAAAATCGCAATAATTATCTCGGCCAATAATTACCTCGGTTCTTCTAGTATTATTATAAGATGAATATGTTAGGAAACACAAATATTATATTAAAAAATAACATCGAAAATATAACACTGACAATTTTTAAGCAAATCGTGAAAGTATATTTTTTCAGAAAATTTAATATTTACAATATTAAAACGTTACAGTAAAATGAATATTTATGATATGTTAAATTAACACATTTTATTCATTTATCTCAGAATTTACGTTTTAAAATGTATTATTTTTACATTAATTATTTATTTATTCATAAATTGCATTATTTTAAAACTTAGAAATGTTGAATATCAATTTAACACAAAATGTTCGAATAATGCTATCATATTATATTAAATTAATACTTGGATATATTCAACACAAAAAATTTTCACGAAGATCGAGTTTCTAACAGAAATTCAAAAGATTTTTTTACTTTGTTCGATTATGAACACATTGAAATGTTGCTTCTTATATGTACTACATTTTTCATGCTACGTTTAAGGAAAAGCTATTACTTTTAGTAATTTGGTAATTATAATAATTTCATTGAAATTAAGGATAAATAAAATATAAAATACTGAACAAATTATCGATCTGTCCAAGGTTTAACTGAGACTTACATACATCTTCTGTAATCAAATAATTCTCGAGTGTATTGAGACGCGTTTCACGGATCTCCTTCCTGGTTGATATTACTTATTAGTGATTGCTACAAACATTTATAGATCATAGACGTCAGATCGGACATGAAAGTGGAGATATGCTGTTCCGTGTAATTAACACAAACGATATACAGGCGTACTCATTGGCGTAACTGGAGCAGCGTGTATACATGTAATACATGGGCGTCGATACATCAGAGAGATGTCAAAGTCTCCTTCCTCTCTTCATCCCCTCCATCTCTCTCTGTAATTTTCAGAGCCTTTAATAATCACTTTGGAGATGCGTAAGTATAAACAGTTCCATCAGAGTGAAAGAAAAAAGGAATGACAGCGTCACCGAGAGGGATTACACGTTTTGAGTGATTAAAGAAAATTTTATTTGACTTGTTATCTTGTGATTTATTTCATTGAAGTTTTATGTAATATTTTATAAAATGACCTAAATAAAAATTGTGTAGCTTACAAATAATTCTGTAAATTTGTTTTTATCTTTCGGTAAATAACAATAGTCGTATAAATATAAAAAAACGTAAGAATTCGTTTAAGTAAATCTAAACGAGGAAATATGAGAAAAACAAAAAAAATAGGAAAAAAATTGTACATTTCAGGTGAAAAGGAGTTTCTCGGTTAAGGAGGATTTCTTTATTAATATAATATATATTTTTATTTCCTGCTGATCATTAAACATAATTTGAGTTACGTAATTCAATGTAATGAATCTTTTTTACGCGAACATAATTTACGATCTAAGAAGAAGTATCGTTTCCTCGTAATTTGATAGAATTTACGTGATGTACGATAATAGTCGATCGTTATTATTAGTAGATTCGTCTAGCTTTCACATTAATATTTCACGTCTATCCAAATATCCTAATTTTATTTAATTTCATTTTATCGCCTTATACTATCTTTAATAACATTTATTTCTGAAAGTACAAATAGCATTTCCTTAACCAATGTATAACGATTAAATATATTAATATCATTTTTATATCAGTGCAAATTAATAAAGATAACTTTTTTTAATTAATACACATTAACATACAGTATGCATCATTTTTATTTTTATACAACTTAATAAGTTATAATATAATAGAAAAGTATAATAAAAAAATATTCATTATGTAATAAA
This sequence comes from Acromyrmex echinatior, assembly GCF_000204515.1. The sequence goes on from NW_011626644.1 coordinate 578,661, forward strand.
TATTTATATAATTAATATATATTTGTTCAAATGTTTAAGTCAGCATTTAAATCAATATCATTAAGTAAAATCAATACTTGCGTTCGTAATCAATGCTTCCAAGTATTTTGACATTTAGATCAAAGAAAACTAAAAAAACTAAAAAACTTTGCGCGTGTAAAAGTTTCAAGGAGGACTTTTGCGCAATCGTCCGTTATCTGTCTGACGAAAAAACATTGATGTCTCTTTCTCTTCTCTCTGTCTTTCCTTTTAATAATGCCAGTCAGTGGCTAACATATGATCCTATATAAGACGACAGAACCGAGTCACGTATAGCGCACTTATAGGGTAGTCAAACGGGGAATCCCCTTCGAATCCTCCTCCCCCCTTCCTTCCCGCAATGGAGGATGGGGGTAGCCCCCACAGTAGGAGCTCACCTGCCGCCAGGTGCGACTCCCGTCTTGTTCGCCATCTGCATGAGGGGCCCGTGCCATGCGCGGGGGCCGTTTCCTCTTTACTTACCTCGTGTGAGAGCGTGATTAGCACACGCACACACGTATTATACACGGGGAACCGTAAACTTAGCACGCGACCACATTCGTGGACATACGTCACGGGGGAGCGTATCAGCTAACCGAGTATGGGGTTTTACCTTGGTCAAGTCTAATGGAAGCCTTTCGCTCGAGTTGAAAGTATTGTACAATAGAAAGAATGATTTCATGAGTTTATCTAAAAATTTAGCTGATTACTGATCTATAAATATCATAATGATGACTGTCAAAATTTATTTATATTTAATATACTATACGTTTCTCACGTTATAAAGATTTATAATTTTGTTATATAATTTTTTTAATAAATAAAGTATATACTGGATTATCAAAGTAATGTAAGACCTTCAAACATAAGCGATGCTAAAAAAAGTTTTGATATTTTGGCAACTAACTTGAGCGTTCTGTATAATTATTTTAGTAGTCTAAATTATTTTTAGATGTGGCTAAATTTTTGGATACTTTGATGAAATCGTTCTTTTAATATAAATAACATTTAATTAAAAAGCAATAAGATTCCAATGAATCATTTAGTTTTAAGAGCATAATTTAGAAATAGATTGGTTTTATCAATAAGTAGCATCTAAAAATATAGTTATGTAACTTACTAAAATGGAACTGGTTTATTATATAAATAATTATTATATAAATAATTTTCGATTTGTTCTAAAAGTTAATAATTTTTATTTAAAGAAAAGAAAATAAATTGAAATAATACAATTAATCACAGAATACAAGTAAAATTTTCGCGTTCATTTTTAAGTCATTTAGTTATAAAATGTTTTAACATTATAATAGTAATTGTTATGTATTAATAATGATAAAATATTGAACATCCTTCTTTCTATACCTTTCATATTTTATTTTATTAGTTTATATTTTTATCTGTACATTCATACGAGGATTAATTCCTTTTATTTGCCAAATATTCGATAGATTGAATGACATATAATATCGAGATAGAACCAATATTGTTAACCATATAATGTTGCAAAATTATTGCGCTTCCGTTCAACTGTGAAATATTCTATGAATTATGATTAAATGTACAGTGCGTTTTACTCTTATCACATTTTATTAGTTTGTATATTTGCACACAGGGACTTTTTTATAACAAATTCTTTGTCGATTGTTTTCGTTACATAATCTGTCATATAATTAAATCAGCTTTCGAACTTTGCTCGCTTCAATCATATTCAGCTCCGATGGTAATGCTCATATCATCAGAAATGATTTTCGTTTGGTGGTACCATCGATTCGTATCCAAGACAACTGCAATTGAAAATTACAATTATCAGAGCAATGCAAAAAAAAATTGAAAACGCAATATAAAGTATAATAAAAGTAATATGAAAAGTAAATTTTATTGTAGTTATCACAATTATTTCTGAAATATTTCTCCTGAAGTTTCTTTACACATTTTCGAGAAAAATTTCAATCAATGATTTTATTTTAAACACTGTTAAATGAAATAATTCTTTTGCTCCAATTCGAGGATATAAACGATATCCGCATGCCCTGCATTTCAGCGTTAAACGTGAGCGAGCAATACCCAATTCGGAAACATTAAATGCAACTATCGATCAAAAGACCACATTTAACGCTAAACAAGGAAAGTAATTAATTTTGCAATTAATTCGATCATTGTTTATTGGCATATATTGCGTGGCTCTCACTTATCTCTCCGGTATGTACAATCACTTCCAGCCTCTTGCATGTGTAGTGACACTCTCTCGGCGGATCTAAAATCCACAATTTTTCACCCTTTATCTGCGCCTGCCAGGAAGGATAATCCACATCGTCCACCTTGGAAAAATTTCATATTTTCAAAATATACGATTAATGATAGTCGTCCATATACTTAAACACAAGCGTATACTTCAACATTGAATATATTTACATATAAATAATATATTTATGTATAAATACAAATATGGTTAGGAAATATATTTTAAAGTTAAAGAAAGAAAGAGAAAAGAGTTAAAGAGATTGAATATGTAACTAATTTTGATTAAATAAAATGCAACATTTTCGCAAATATGTATTATTTTACATGTATATATTTATTTAAAAATATAACATAAGATTAATAATAAATCTTTATTGTAATGTACTGTGTATTTAATGTCAATTAATAATTTTGAGCCAGTCTTTTAAAGAATGTTGTTATACAATTGTAATACAATTATTATTTCGTATAAAACTCATATAATTTTGAATAAAACCTACGTGCATCGGTGCGCCATAGCCATTACTTCCCATGAAAATCCAATCCGTTTTCTTGCTTTCGGCAGTGGCGGGAAGAAAATACGGTCTCTGATAATGCTCCCTCAATATTACGCCAATTTTCTCGTCGCAATTGCTCCTAAGAGGAAAAAAAGAGTGAGAAAGCATTATAAGAAAAACAAACTGAAAGAGGAAAAACTAAGATATTATTTTTTCTTCTTTGATAATTTTATCAAAAATACGAAACTCATCGATTGATCTCATCGAGATCGATAATTTCTCAACATCGGTATGACATTGGAAATGTAATTTTTTTTCGTAAGCCTGTTAGCGAAATCGTACATCAACATTAATGATTCGAAGAACTGTCGGAAGCCGTGAAAATACTCGCAGATTAGTATATGTAAACTCACAAGATACGTAAGTCCGTAAACTTAATTCTTCAGTTTTGTCTTTTTTCTCGTGTTTGTAAAAAAACATATACATAATTTTAAATTTTAATACAATAACTCTTTTATTCTTCATTTTTAAGTATTTCAGATAACAGGTAAAAGTAATTAATTTTATTTCGTCTGGAAACCCTCAGAAGCTCTCTAAATGAAAAATAAGAATAAAGAACTCCTTATTAATTGCAACGTCGTCAGTTAAGTACAGGTTTTTAAATACCATTTATTTTCTAATATTATTTCTTCTCAATCTAATATTATATTAATCGACGTGGTAGACTCCGGACATAAGATAATGATACCGAAGAAATTGTCATTGATAAAACAGTTCCCGTCTTTGTCATTTATAATAACCGAGAGAAGGAATAATATCGGTATAAAAATCGAGATATATCTTTAATTATTTTCTAATAATTTCTCCTTCATCTAATATTCCATTAATCGAACAGTGTATTAGACATAAAGAAATAATATTGCGAAAATTATCATTAACAAAATGCTTTTCTCTTTACCTATTTATTACAATTAGGAAGGAAAAAGAAAGATATAAATAAATTTAATAATATCAATCGACATAGAATAAAACGGAGACAAGTTAATAATACTAATAGAATTGCCATTTTAGTGAAATAATTCGCTTTTCACTTTTTTCAATTACAACAATCAAGGGAGAATAAAAGACCGACGCTTTATTTAGAGCGTAGTAAAATTTAAATATTAATAGCGCAGAGGAAAATATATATGTTGCACGGATAAACATTGTTTTCCCTCAAAAATATTGTCCCGCGCGCTACTGCATATTTTGCAAGTTTACGCAAATTCCGATTGCCTGAACGTAGCCGCGCGCCTGTGTTTTGTTTTGATTCGCTCGTCCTCGTCGCGCTTATGCCCCTCTCCGCACCTAACTTCAGAGCAGTCGGAGCGTTGGCACAATTGCGGTGTGCGCGCGTCTTTCTCTCTCTTTCTTGCGCCAAAGTCGTGTCGAACACGAATCGGGAATTTAGCAACCGGCCAGTTAATTGCGTGTGCGCGTCAATTACCATATATCGTCGCGATCGATGGTTCCGTCAATAGATATGTACGTATATATTCGCGAACGACGTGTTTATGGCCGTTTAACCCCGAAGCTTGCCGCCCGTTTCGGAATCGTCCGGATTCCGACCTTCCGACCGATTGATCCATTTACTGGAGCACAAATTTCTCAACGAACCTTCCGGTCGATCGAAACGATAATTGATCATTGAGTGATCGCGTAGTGATAGTGTCCAGTGAAAATTTTCCGAGGACCTCGTGACGATCTTGAAGAGAAGTTACGTCCCGTCGTAGCATCAGTGTGAAGTTGTCATAGGATTGCAATAGTTAGATTTATTTTAGAAAACTCTCGGGCTAAACAATTAGGCATCTTATTAATCATTATTTTAAGTTTTATAATAGCTAAAAAATTAGTTTATGGCAATTACTGTATGTTTGTTTCAAGAACTTTTTAAATTTATGTATAATATCGGTAACTAATAAATAATAATACAGATAAAAGAATTCTAGATGATTGAAAAAAATATAAATGCTTATTATTTTTTATCAGAGCTGTATATTTTGATATATATTTTACACATGCGAAATGTATATTAAAATATAAACATCGAAACACATGATATATAAAATTATAATTGGAACTGTAGCCAGAAATCTGAATTGCAAAGTGAGCTTAGTATCGTCGTGAAGGATTATTTCGATCATCGATATATTCGTGATTTATTCAAGAAATATTAGACAATCATCGCAGTATATCTTGACAGTTCTATCAAGTGAACTCCGTGCGACTGTAGCATCATTCGTACAATTGAATTTCTACAATCGATCATCTTCGGGTTAAGGTTAACCTCGATAATAATCGGTAAGTGATTGCAATTTTTACATTTGCTACGATTATTGAGCGTAGTTGATCTATTGAGCAAAACTGCGAAATTAATATTATAATTAATTATGATGTGATATTAAAAATTTTTGTCTTGTCTCTCATATTTAAGTTACGAAATTAAATCTACTTTAGACGATTTATAACATAATTTGTTTCATATTTTGAAATAACATTTTATTTATCCTAAAATTTAGATTTATTTATTTATAATTTTACGTGCTCTGTAGTGCAACAAATATTTCAAAAATGAGAAAATACGTTTATTATAAAATACACGTGTTGAATATATTTTATATATATTTTATATATTTTATATATAAATTAAATTTTTATATAAAATATTTAAAATATATAAAATACATATAAATTCATGTTTTTGTTTCACATATGGTATCAGTTCGATCATCTGACACCATTGGCATTGTTTCAAGCCTCTGGGTGTCTTAATATTTATCAGTGTTTCATTCTACACTTGTGCTTCATTCTACACTTGTGTTCGATGTTTAATGTTCTTCATTATTATTTTTCATCGTATCTTTGAAACAAATCTGCATCTAAACCAAGAGAATTTCGATTCTCATTTTCATTCCGATACAGCTCCTACCACATTCCTTATTCCGAAAAAATTCGTTTTCATTCCTTATTCTCCTTCATCGCACATTTAAATATCAAGACACTTTTTTTTTCACACAGGTGTAAAAGGTACTTCAATCTTTTACCTAATGGTATCCATTCCTCTTCCTGTCTTTCCTCCTTCCAAATTGCTTCTATCTATATCGCATTACATTTTTTAAGTTTTTGTATTACTTAACATGTGTACTTTACGTCTAATTTCGTTTCTCGTTGTAACTCTAAACGTAATTTATACTGTGCGTGTCTATTATAAGTACTAGCTCTGTCCCTCTTTCCTCTACTTTTGCATTCTTGATGTAAACATATTTATGCATATCTATTTTCATTTTTATTCTATATTTAGGCGTTAAATATAGAAAAGTTGCTAAAGTTAGTCCAAAAAGCAGCAATTATTGCTAATGCCGCAGAACCTCTTTTGAGGTTTAATTTACTACGTTTGTATTATATGTTCCTATAAATATTGTTATAGCATTGTATCTCAAAAAGCTATTATTATTATTATTAAAATATGTATTAAATATATATTTCAAAATAATCAAGATAAAGTCATAAATACAATTTTGCGACGCGATTAAAGATTATCTAAACTTGGGCTTCCATTGTTAAATATCATATAAAACGAACAGTATCAGCAATGTCGAGAAAAGTATCGGGCGATCATCATCACATTGTATGTAATACAGTTGGCGGATTTCGGCAATATTGAGGTCCTACGCTACACCTAATTAAAAATTCACTGTTACGGGAGCGTAAAGAATAAACGGGCATTATCATGTCGCGTTAATTAGCCGTAATTTTATTAGACCCTACTCGTTAATTAAATTCGTCGAAATGTCAAACTACCGCGAGTGTCGAGCGATTGTTTAGAGATTGTTGCAAAAAGCAACGAGCGCTAGTGTCGTCACGTTAATTAAGTACATACGTGCTGGTCCGAAAAAAATAGCAATCGCGATCGGCGAGCAGATTCATTTATTACCGGCTCGTACATGAGTTGTTTGTTTAATTTGCCCGTGATGATTCGATGCGCCGTCGCACGATAATAATTGGCGACTCGCTTTGGCATTCGTCTCGCATTCGCCTCTCGGTGAACTGAACAACGGAAAAATGACAATTACGAATTGTCCGAGTAAAATGTTATTTATTCGTCGTCCGCACGGCAATTTTTAATTGATATTCTATATTTTCGATAATTATGCTTGCACAGAACGCGCTCTGCGGAGGAATGCGGCAGCAGTGCGTCGATCGGTGTGTGTATTCCATATTTTACATTTGCGCGACTGATTTATTTCGTTCGCGATTATTTTAATGTTGTTGCGAACGGTTTTCCGATAATGAAATTAATAATTGTTATGAAATTGCTTAAAAATGACAAGCGTTCGTTTATATCGATCATAACATGCTCATAAAAAATTAATTATTAATTCACTATCAATTTGAAAAAATTGTTACTTAAATTTCGTTTAATAGTTCCCACTTTTATTATTCTTTATTCTTTAAGAAATATCTTTTAAGAAAATTTTATTAACATACTGATTTTACATTGGAAAATCACATCGTCATATTTATTCTATTAAACTTTATCTTCGCATGGAAGGCAAATGAAAATTAAATGAGGGCGTTTATTGGATTCATAATTTTCGAAGTCTTATATATAGTAATAAATGATTTCGATAATTATGAATTGAGAATGAAAGACAATTATTGAGGTCTGTCTAAAGATTATCTATATGGAATGGGATTGATGAAGTATCTAAAAAATTTAATTATAAAAAATTATATTATATCACCAGTATTATTTTAATTGTAAATAATTAATTTAATAACACTATTAATGAGACAAATATGTTATACTCTTGTTTTAATAAAACTTTATTCATTCAATAACACTTATTAATAAATATATCATTGTCTTTGTTTTAATAAAATTTGTAATTAAAATAATGATGTTGATAACGTCATTTTTTTATAGATTTGAAAATAATTCTTATTTGAACTGTCAAAATAATTATGTAGAATTCAAATTAGTTGTTAGAATTCTTCGTAAAAATTTATGCATTTTTTTTAGCAGTTGGTAAACAGTTATACTATAACTTTATTTAGTAAAAAAATTCAGCGATCGAAAATATCGAGTAGTACCGCGAAAAAGAGACTGCAGAATCTCAACAACAATGCTCTTTGCCCCCTTTTATGTATTCAAAAGTCAAGTATGATTCCTACTTACGTACCATCCGACATACCAAGGCGTCGTTCCCTTTTCCATCATGGCTCGATCGGCGCTCATGTCGAAAACATCCTGCAGACTCCGAAATTCCGTTTTGTATGGGAAAAACTGGCAATTCGCTTCCTCTCCGTGATAGAGCGTTTTGAAAAACGAAAAGGAGAACACTGTAGATGCTGTCCAATTTGTCATTGCGTCGCTTATCACTACTGGCTTCCCTGAATACGCGTAGCTGATTACAAGTAAAATAGAGAGATATTGAATTATTAAGCTCGTATGGATATATTATTGCTAAACGCGCCGCGGGTAAGTAAATAATTTAATTACAAACGGAAGTCGTTTAACAAATAATGATTGTGATAAATTAATTTCTACACGAAAAGAACAGTTTTTTACCGAAGTACTTAAAAATTTTAGCTATAGATATAAATTTAAAAATAATTTTGTTAAACTCAAAATAATTATATATGACACTCAAGCTGATTGTTAGAATGTTAAAACTTTTAGCAATGTTGATCATTGTTAGTTTCCTACTATAATTATTTTAGTAGCTAAACAAAATTATTTTTGGATACACACAATATGTAGAAAAAAAATTATTCCTTCAAAACTATTTAATTAAATTATATTTTTTAATAGCAACTAAATGTTATTATGTTATATAAGTAGGAACTTAATTGTTTCTGAAAAATATATTTTTCTAGTTTATAAAAAATAAAAATATTTGTTTAATAATTAACTGAACAATTTAATTCGTACAAAATTAATTTTGTTTGGTACATTTTAAAAATTTTTGTTACCATAAAATTTTGATCAAAGTTTTTTCTACTGTAACTAAATTTCCAGATACTTGAGCAAAATTATTCTTTCTGCGTATAAAGATTAAGTTCTTTTCTTTTAAATAGTAAGAGAAATAAATTAATTCTTTAGACATTTTATTATTAACGGTGTTAAGTGAAGAAATTTATTAGTAATATATAAGCAAATATTTTTTTATAAATGATATTTAAGATGGGAATTGATTTAATTATATTTCAGTATTATTACAATAAATAACGAGATTAATAATATATTAGATTTTTACGAATAATAGTTGAGACATAACTTTAATCTTTTTTGAAAAATAAGGATAATTTTCATTGTAAATAAATTAATTGGGAATAAATGAATTTTTGTTATTGAGCGACGTTTCGAAATGGAAGAATACCGCGCATGAATTACTGAGTTAACAATACGCGGTTTAATACCGTTGTTCAAAGATCGTTGGATCGACAGCGGAGAGTTTGTCAACCTGTTGAATATCCTGGCAGATCGAACAGTCTTGGGGCGGTCGGAAAAGTTTTTGCACAAACGAGGGCGTCGTTATCCAACACTGGAACAATGTTTCACAGTTATTCGATTCACTCGAAAACATGACTCGTAACAGAGTGCAATTAATATTTCTAGCAAACATTAATTCTCCTTAAATTTTGATTGGAGCTTTTTATTTTTAATCGCGATTTTGTTCGACTCAACTTCTTTCGTCTTTTTGTCGTCTTAAATATGATTATTAATTTACCTAGCTAAGTAAAAATAATCTACGACATGCGATCTGTTATATCATATGACGTCTAATCGAGAGATTAATATAGACTCGCATTGAAGGAGAGATACAGCCTTGGCCATAAGTATAAATCACCTCGAAAAACTGACATAGACGTTTTAATGTCGTCTAATGGAAAGTAAATCAAAAAGTAGTTTTAATGAAAAATAATATTTGTTTTTACCACATTATATAATATTTTTATAACATCAATATGTTTAGTTCTGATTTGGCTTTTATTACGGCCAGTACTCTTTTGAGGGAATAAATTGAAGGTACTTTATACTTATGACCGAGGCTGTATGTATCGCATTGAAATAGAAATAGAAATAGATGAATTATTAGACAACGTGAAATTTGCATCTCACCTTACTATGTCGATACGCTAGCACGTACGTCCACGCGACTTGCACCACAATCCACGTGGCGATCAGCAACAAGAGCCACAGGTGCCTTGTGCGGACTTTTATCAATTTCGTTGGTCGCAGTCGCGAACGAGCACGAAGCATCCGCCAGGCTTTAATTGGAAGTCTCAAGTCTTCTATTTTGTCCAATATCGCGCTCAGCTCCTTCCGCGCGAAGTCCATGGATTTTTTCGAAGTATCCGCGGCGATCGCGTTGTCATTCGTCATAACGTGAATATTTCGAAAGAATTAACGATCTGTTTCCTTCTTTCTTCTCTCGTAGATTCTTAAATCTTAATTCTTATTGACTTAACGAATTAATGTGTGATTAATTGATATTAGTTTTGTAATATAAAATCTGTCTAATTTGTAATTAATTATTCGCAGTATGATGACCCAATTAATTTGTTAATTTTCGAACTAAGTTATTGTTTGCTTTGTTGCTTCAGAAATGAGTTGAAATCGATATGAATGTTGAATGTTGGTATCACGCTAAATTTGTTGCAAATTAAATCTCTCTCTTTTATAAATAACGCAATCGCAGCGATTACTATTATTGTGTATTCCGATGGCACTAGTAGTCCCTGATGGCCAGCGTAAAACTGGGACGCTATCCTTACCTGCTGCTCCAGCGAGCCAAGCTCCCCTCTCGCATTCGCCTCGTATGGGGGTGGAATGGCAACGGGTTCACGGGGGTGTGAAACGAAAATCAGTGCCCACCGATGCGAGTTGCCGATTGGTTTCGATCGAATCAGTTTGACGCAATAGAAAGTGGATTATTTCCCAAATGTTTAACTTCTCTCTTTATCTCTGTCGCTCTCTTTCATTCAATTTCCTCTTTTTCCATGGAAATTCCCGGATAATTTTTATTGGAGATTCTTAAACCTATGATCTCTCAATGTTAAAAATACTTGTCGCTCTTGTTTCGTTTCATCTGCATAATATCGAAATAAAAAAAATATAAATTCAATTTAGGAGAAAATAGAAAGACGATTAAAAACAATAGTTGAAAGATACAATAATTTAAATTGTAATCGAAGGGAGGGGAGAGAGAGAGAGAAAGAGAGAGAGAGAGAGAGAGAGAGAGAGAGAGAGAGATCAAGTTTGTAAAGAAGGGAACCGATTAATTAATATTGGTATTGTGCCGCATGAGCGCGCAAAATTTATATAAAAAGTAAGAAAATAAAGAAAGAGATTTTAAGTCTCTAGGAATTATGGGATAAATTTTCCACTTTTCCGTTTCACGGGGAATGTGATGTGGGCGACGCCTCTTATCTCGGGTTGCAGCTGGCCCCGCTCATCGAAGTGTATAGACTTCGTCGACTTAAAATACGATTGACCTACTTCATATTATTTCTTATACTTCGCAACCTATACCCGAACGACGCAGAATTTTCCCTTCTTGGGAAGAAATTACGCGAGAGGAACGTTTATGTTCCACTTTTTTTAGGAAAATATTTAATCAGAAAAAAATGTGTCTGTTTAAAAAATATATATTTATGCAGTAAAGGAATATTTTTATATAGTAAAGGAAAATAAGGATATATTAGGAGTACAGTCTTTGCAAAAAGTGATAAATTGGAATTTTATACTTTCCATGTAAAAATATAAGTTTTATATACAATATAAAATAGTTCAGCAAATCAATAATTTCAGTTAACAAAATAATTTTATAATTTAAATAAAAATTTTCTCATTAAATCTTAATTATTTCTAAAAAAAACTAATCTACTTCCTATGTCCATTTCTAACAACATAGATTAACTTTAATTTTAGTTTAATTTATTCTTTATAATTTTCTGTAATTCTTAGAACTAGAAAAAGATAAATAGTAAGCTAAACCAAGATTAAAGTTAATCTAAATTGGTAAGCACTATTGAAATAATTTTTGATCCAAATTTTAAATCGCCGCCAAGCTTTTTTTTATTACTTTCAAATATAACATAGAAGAAATCTGAAACTTTTTTTGTTAAAAAGTACTTGTAATGAATTAGAAAATAACATTTAAATTGCTTTTAATAAAACAAATCATTGATATACTTAGGGAGAATTTGCTTAAATCTGTAATTTCGATTTAAAGATGTTTATAATGCCTTTGGCGGAATATAAATAGCGATGACATAAAATACGCTAAATATCACATAATTTTATTTGATCATCTTTCAGAAGGCAAACCACCAAGAATATCTTTGCTATGACAATTTTTTTTGATTGGCTGTTTGGAATCACTATTAAGATTCTTGACTACTCAGCATGGAAGTTCAGATTGATGACGTCAGAAGCGAGAAAACACATAATGAAAATTATCGCGAAAAGTATTAAAATAGAAATATTTTTCAATTAAACAATATTTGCATTTCATAAAATACACTTGTAAAATATACCGAAAAACTCTCCCTTTATTTCGGAATAGAATAAAATCATATTTGTCTCAATTTGACAGTTGTCATGTAGCTTGTTTTGTTTTCTGGTTAGGTATAATTCAATTTTATATAAATATGCGTTATTTATTGATTACCGGAACACGAGGGAAGTTTTTTAGTAAATATATATTTTACAAATTATTTTATCAATTGCAAATGTTGTTTCATTACAAAATACTCATTTTTAAATATAATTTTCTTTATGTATTTTTCTCGTTTCTTCAGTGAATAAGCAGGGCAAAAATTGTAGATTACATTTCTGATTACATTAATTTTAATAATAATCTTGTGTCTTAATTAACTCCTTCATTTACTCTTTTTTTTTCCAATCTTAAGAACTCGAAGAATTAAAAGAGGACGATTTAAGCAAAAGTCGAAATTAAATTAAACTCTGTTTTCGCGCGCGTGATATATATTTTTATTGCGGTTTTTAATCCAGTAAACGAATTTCATCGTGAATTTTTTTTCAATTCACGTTAGGACATCCTCGAAGTTTTTTACGAAACACCTCGTAGCTCCGACTGTCAGTCCGGACACACACACTTCGTTGAAACTTTTCTTCGAAATTCGTTTTTCCGCGCGTGGAAGCGGCACTTGCGAAACAATTTCGATGCGATTGGAAACGTGCGAGCGAGATTCGCTCGGGCGATACGCGAACGAGATTACGCGCGAGGAACGGATTTTACAATTGCAAATTGTCAATCCGCACGGCAATCCACGTCTTAATTAACAATTAGCCTCGCGCCGAACCGGGTTTCGTTCCGTGTGAGTTCGCCTTTTATGGAATAAAACCGCGCGCATCTGCCCTTACGTTCCTTCGTTTCCTCTCTTTTTTCACCCCCATCTCTCTCTTTTTTCGTGCAAAAAGCGCGCGACCGGCGAATCTCGCACGCGAATCTCGTTATCTCGGCGACGAGGCGTACTCTTTCAGACACGCAATAAAATCGCAATCGAAGAGACGAAAAGTCAAAAAATGCGATTACGTGCCCGTTAGGAGCTTTAATCCCTTGAACTGCGCGTCCCTTCGGTTTCTGATTCAACGAAAAATATATATTTCTACAACGAGTCTTCATTATTTAAATACACAAGTCTATGACAATTTTTTTTTAATTATTTTACGCTACATTTTATTTCTTTATCTGAGAGCTGAAAACGTTTTCCATTCTTTCGCGTATCCGTCATCGATTAAAATTAAAACCGGCATCTTTTTTTAATTACCGGAACATATATATTTAGAAAATATGAGGAATAAAATATTAAATGTATTTAGACAAATCCCAAATAAAATTTGATAAATTTTATATATATTTAAAAAAAAGAATGAAGAGTGAAAATGAGAACTAACGAGAGTAAGTGATGAGAGCTAATTAATTTGTGTAAAAATGATCTTAATACAAAATACTTACAATTGGTTGAACGTTTGGAATCTTCTCTGAATCATTCTCAGCAGTGATTTATAAATCAAATCAGGTCAAATTGACTCAAAGCGAAGCTGAAATGTTTAACTAGGCATTTGGATGAAGACCATTTTTACACAAGTCAATTAGACCTCCAATTACCTATACTCTCATTAGTCCTCGTTTTTACGCATTTTTTTTATATTTTCGAGAATCTTTCAGAGTTTTTTTTTTATAAAGTATATAAATCTTGGTTGGTTCATTTAAATTGAAGCTCTTGAATATTTCATTTATCTTTGATGATGCGAAGAAATGTTTCAGATAAAAATGGAACGGTTTGAGGGAGACGTATTTTGCTCATATTTTTTTTAAGTAGAAGCGTCAAAAAGATATGAAAATCACTTTTCCTTTTGAATGAAATTATATGATTTTTTAAATACATCCTCCTCGAAAACGTTCCATTTTCATCTGAAATACTTTTTCGTATCATTAAAAATAAATGACATATTCAAGGTTTTTAATTTAAGTAAATCACCTTGTATATCTTTCTTTTCCGTTTAATATTTCATAAACATACGTATTGTTGTTTACTCGTAGACACTCTGGGCCTTTTCTGTCCAACCCAAATTTTATTTACTGTATTCTAGGCTTTCAAAAAATTTAGAAACATTCACTTTTTGACATCTCTGCTACATTGCCACACACAAATAATTATTTAATTCAAATGTTAAAACCTTTATTTAATAAAAATTGAAATTTGTGTCAAGAAATTAAAAAATTTCATCTAAATAAAAAAAGACTCAGACTGCCTACGAAGGATTAATGATGAGCAATGTGGAGACTGGAGAAAAGGATTCGAAGGATAAAAAGACACACGCACGTGTCAGCGCAATTTAATTCTTTAATTGTTTTCAGTCGGATTCGAAATACACTAGTCGATCTTTATTATAATTATTATCGTATATACGTGGTACTCTTTCGAGAGATATAAACAATACATAATACAACGATGAAATAATGACAATACGCCTTCTTTGTAACCGTCTTAAAAATTATACATACATACAGTCCGTCAGTGAGAACCGCACTCGCAATTGAATCGTGTGTGAAACACATGTGAGTTAAATGAAAGCGACGATTTTTATCCCCAACGAGTTTTTTCCGGGGGATGAGAGGGAGAGGTTCGCTTGTCCTTGTATCTTTTTTTTTTTATTCTCTGCGGTGAAGACTTTCCTGCTTCGTTATCAGAGGCGTAAAGTTGCGCCAGCAGTTCGCGCTGGAAATCGAATAATGATAACGATAGAGCGATTCTTGACGATCGAGCATCCTGATTGTGGCGTCTGAAAACTTATCGACAATCAGAAGACATCGTCGTCTTAACGATCCTAAGAAATATATTCACTATTATACAAGAACTACGAAACACATGACTGTACACTTACGTTAATTAAAGTGCTCGAAATTATCGTCAACAAATATCACGCGTCCAAAAAGAATCGTAATATTTAGTTTCTTACAAAATGATGATTTTAGATTCTTTCGCTTAGGATTTTTGAAATCCTCGACTTCGAGTTCCCTCGACTTGCAATCATTAACTTTTCGAATCTAGATATTCCCAAACTCGCAAACTTTTAACTAATTGAGAAATTAAAAAATTTGTTATAATTAAGAAATTTTTAATCGTTTAATTAAAAAATTGTTTAATTTTGTCAATTAAGAAATTTTCAAGATACTAAAATTTCCGAATATTCATGAATCTACAAATTTTTTTAATCCTTTGATCGAGTTGCTTAAGTCGTGTTGCCATTCTTGACTTTAGGGATTTACGGACCCCCCACGTTTTAATCCTCGTTTCTTTAACAATTAATTAAATAACAATAACTCGTTGAACAGATTCTTTTTGAACAGCGGTGTACGTAACCCAAAATCTACAGCTATGGAAGATCCTAATCGTCGCAACACGCGATTGATCCTCTCCCTTCGCATCCCCTGCCATCATCGCCCTGTAACATTTCATAATTAACACTAAACGCGTGATGGTGTGGTGATGGTGGTGATAGTGGTGGTGGTGGTGAAGGTCCTCTAATACATCTAAGATGCACACCCATGCTTATTTAATGCTCCGTTAATTTAAATACGTATGCAGCACAGTAGACTATCATTTTCCTATTCGTTAATGCGCGTGTTACATGTGTGTAATGGTATGCGTGAGTACGATTTTTTTTTTTTACTTTTTTTTCCCTTTCTTTATCTCCGCCCCCTTCCTCCTCTCCCTCTTCTCATTCCCTGTTCGAGTTTATAAACGGCCTCGTCGAGTGGATCGTCGATCCATGGCACTTGTAAGTCATCCCCGTCTCGCGACTTCCTTTCCTCTTCTTAATTAAAACGACGGCGGGATTTCACCCCCTCCCTCCCTCCCTCCCCGGATAATAATTCGACGTTTCCAAGTAGGGAAGTACAATATAGTTTTTCAGCGGCGGCGCCGTGGATCGTCGTCGATCATCGATCGCGAACGTTTCGTAAAAGTTTACCAATGATGATGCACCAGTCGAGGCCAGCAAGCTTTTCTTTATTCTTTTCTGGCTTTCAAGTAGATTCCTGAGGTCTGTTCTTTTTCCACTACAAATTCTGAACTGGTGTACACTCGTGCTATGAGTTAGAGTGAAACAGATAATTCGTTTCACTCTAACTTATTGCACCAACTCAGAACTAGTTCAAAACTCTTCGAAAAGAACAGACCTCTAGATAATCAGAGATTTGATATTAAGACCGTTCCGATATACAGTACTGAAAACCTAGACGTATATCGGAACACAGCCTGAGGTTAGATTTCGAGCTCTACATTTATAAAAGTATCGCATTGCTTTTATCTCGATTATAATAAGATTTTCCTGTTGACTCCTTTCCCTCCGCGTTTTCCTGTCGGCTAATTTGAATGCTCTCTGTTTTTTTACCTAATTGATCTATCATTCAATAAGCACTTAGTAGTTCTTTACAGTTATTAGATCAAACATGGCGGTAATTTAGCGACACTCTTATAAATATAAAGCTCTGGGTTAGGTTAATTCACCGCCGTCATTTTGTTCGCGTTTTTTCTTGCACTTTTTATACTCAGCATCTTCGTTTTCTCTCTTTTCTCGCCCAAATATATTTATATTTATCTCATTTTAAGTGTAAAAGTTTTGGAGATTTCAAGCAGTGTGAACAGACCTAATATGGATATTGATTGGCTGTCTAAATGATCACGTGATCCCAGCACCATTGTAGTTCTTTACCTACGATAGTCAATCAGACTATCAGATCATGATACTCTTTAGGCTTTTTAGACAGCCAATCAAAATCATATTCTTCTATGATCTCTGATTTATCTAAGACTCTTGACTTTTGACGTGTCACGTAAGAATTCTTGCGGGGTACGAGACGAGATATATTCGGTCCTTCATCCTGCCTGTCCGTTTTTTTTTCACTCGCCAAGCGGGGATCGAAATCGATATAATCTCCGCGAGATCAGATTAATTTCTACGCTGTGAAGACAGATCTGCGTGTTTATGTGAAACGATTACGGAAAACGACAGTAATTTTTCCCGTCGTTTGTAGCACCGAAAGTTGCGATAACTCACCGAAATTATGACAATCGTGATTCTCCGAGTCCTTGTTCCGAGACTTTAGGGAGAAACGATGATCAATGCACGGGATTCATCCTTTCTTTCTTTTTTTCTTCTTTAACGCTATCAGTCTTTTCAAACCGCCAGTGATTGTGACAGCGATCGCGATTGGTGAATGTGTGGGGTGAATTGATTGGAAATGATGACCGGTGTTCATAGTCGATCATTGATTGTCGAATAATCACAATTTCATAAATCTCTGGTTATTCGTCAATCTGCATCTTAATTTTTATAAGGATTTATAGTCTTCAAATATTCTTTAATTTTTATGAAACGTTGATTTGTGAAATACTCGATATTTCGACGAATGGTGGATTTTAGGCGTTATTTATTTATATAGATAAACTCTGTACATAAAGCATTTTACGAGTATTTAACATATTGTCATCTTCTTCTTCTAATATATCTTTAATCGTACGGTTATAGTTATTCATAATAAATTATTAAATAGTTATATATTTTGGAGATATTTTCAAAATAATTATTTGAGATTAAATAGAATATCAACAGAAAAACTTTCGTTATTAATTATGAGTAAAGCGTTACTTGATGAATCTATGATTATTTGACTTATAATAATTGAAGATAGAAACTATGAACCATGAATATTAACAGATTTTTTCAGCACAGAATCGTAAAACAGAGATCGTAAATTATTAATCCAAAATATGAATTTGCAATTAATTGCGCTCTCAAATCAAAGATTGACAATTATTTACGACTATGAATTCCGGCCTATGATGCGGCTAGATGCATATATCGTGAAAAATCGCGCGTTCGGATAAAAAAATCGTTCGATACACTCTAAAAAATATGTAAATTTAATATTGTGTGCGATGTTTATGTAATTCTCGCCGTATTGATTTTGATATAAACACACCAAACATGGGGTGGATTTAACATTATGAATGTGGATTTAACTATGGTTTAAAATTCATGATAAAATCCTCACCATTTATATCAACACAGTAAGAATTAAATTTAACATCGATGATATTAAATTCACACTCATTTTTTTTTTAGATTGTTTTAGAGAATCTTTTCTTGAGGGAAAGGAAAGGTCCCCGCCGAGTTTACCGAGTAGTGGCCTTCCGGTTTTAGGCCGACACGACGATTTTTTTCGGGGAGGAGCTCCGCGAGATCTTCAATTTCTGAATATATTTCATATATATATAAAAAAAAAAACACTGAGTGTCGGAACTCGACGCGACGAACAATCGTGTCTTCGGCCATTCGGCTTAATTAGTTAGGTCGTTATTTCGAGATGTCGGAAATCGGGATCAGCGCGGTGCTCAACTTCAACCCCTCCCCTCCTCCTCCCCGCTCGGTTAGAATTAGCAGAAATAGCAGAGCGTACGAATTAGCAGTCGATCGAGTCGATACGTAAGGCCGTATAATCGTGAGAAATAGACCCGGGAATAAATACCGGCATTCCGAATCGGTCGAATCGATGGACGAACTTGGGAACAAATTGGAGCTGTCGCGAATGATATTACGTAGAATCGTCAATTACATAATCGCTACACGCTTTGAAATAATTTCGATGACGGCGAACATCGTCGATTGACAATCATCACTGCGATTCGATTTAATTTACTAGCAATTTATAAAATTTAATTATCATATAAAATACACCCTGATTGAAAATATATATCGAGTAATGTGACAAACAGAAAAAATGATAATAATTTTATTATTAAATTAATAATATTAATTTAATATATTTATAATTAAATTAATGATATTAATTTATAATATTTAATTATTAAATTCATTAATATTATTAATGTAAAAGTTGAGAGAAAGAATGGGGTGTACCGACTCTGCTTTTTGGCCAGAAAAAAATCGATATTAAAATTGAACCACATCGAGAGAGGAGCGTACAAAAGTGGATTATTTTCTACCCTATCGGAATCATAGGTTGAGTCGCGATATAAATATCTACGGTTGATAGGATTATCGAAGATAGAGCGATTATGTGTACAACATACGTGAATAAATTGTGCATCCTTGTAATAACAATTGTAGCTTTTCGCGTAAATACGAAGATAATGATGATCGCGAAATGAAGTTCCGTCGAGGACTTTATACGGGGTGTCCGAAGTGTCCAAGAAGGTATACGACATTAAAAATAGATAGTTGATTGTTAAGAAGGTAGGTAAAAATTCTTTAGTGTTTTTGTGTGTTTTCGTTAGAAATTTATATTACAAGTTTCGCGAAGGATTTGTAGCAAAGGTGGGTCGTCTACCCCGTATAAGCCGTGAGAAATGCAAAGTGAGAGACTCGTACGATTCTTATATCGCATAAAACTCGAACGATTATCGCACTGTGGATTGAGAATGAAAGGAGCGTCGTCCTTGCGAACGGTTTGTACAAACATGATGATTTTACGTGCTATAAGTGAGCACCTGCTGTGCCGCGCAAGGCCCAACAATCGGATCCTTTCTCGGACGAAACGCAACGGCGAGATAAACGAACAATTATTAAAAATCCATTCTATGGACTGTCTTCCCTGCCGTCTCTCTCATGTCGCCGGGGGTGCACGGAGAAAAATGATTGAGTTATAATTTTTACCTTACGAGACTAGTAAAATATTCTGGCTACTTTTGTCGAATTTATGACAACTTTACTTGTCCGAAAGTAAAAATACCGGAGGTGTAAAGTAAAAAGTACGCTATAATTATGATAAATTCATTCAAGTGATTGTTATCTTGTAGTAAAGTAAACTATACTATATTCTCAAGACTGTATATACTTGTATTTTTTCATCGCGCAATAAAGTAAATTTTGTCAGATAAAAAATACTAGTATAAAGTATTTTTTACTAGGATAAAGTATACTGACAAGAATGTTTGATTAAAAATGGACGAACCAGAAAATTCTGATTTGTCTATTTTAACAAAAACTCTAATTAATCAACCGGATATTTGAGATGGTAAATTACAGATTTACTTTACGAAATGTAAGCAGTACCTTACATATGGCTATCGACGATCGCTTATTTATCAGAAAAGTAAAGTAAATTTTACAAAAGTAGCTTGTTTCTATATGGATCTGCCAATTCTATTTACTAGAATTCTAGCGTATATTATTTTACATATTTTTCTCCGTGTATTCAATAATACGGCGATCGATATAACCAGAAAACACATGCGACATGGTGATTCGGTTGCTATTTCTGCTGTAAGATGAATTTTTGAACACCCCGTGAACGGTCATTAAATCTCATTATCGAGTCCCAATTCTCCCCGTTTTTATATGCCGGTTGTAGGATAATCGGTCAGTACAGCCAGAAAGTAGACGTGACAACAAATCGATACCCTTCCGGTTGCAGCGTGACTTTTTAAACACCCTGTCGCTTTTTATCAACCCCTTACTACCCACTGATTCTGCTCGTAATCGTGTACTCCGCACTGAAAGAAAAGTTCGATTTTTTTGTGACTATATAATAATAGTTACATGTTACTCAAAAACCATTTAATATGGTTATCTGATTGTTCCAAAAAATGACTATAAATTATACCTAAATTATATAGTAAATTGCAACCATTTTTATTATAATAATAATAACTATAATTTATGGTCATTTTCGGTGTCAACTATATATATTTATAGATTCATACATATATTAATACTACTAACATTAGCAATAATAACCATAATTAACATATAACTATAGTCACAAATAAAAACTTTTCTCTTAGTGTGCCCTTTCAATTCGTACGCCTTCCAAAATTGATTCTTGTGTCTCGCAAGCAATTATCAGACATTAAGGGGCACACAAAGTTTCGTCCTATCAGTAACATAATAATATAATTGTATCGTATTGTCGCGCAATTAAATCGCGCAACGCTGCGGCTTAGGCGAATATATCTGGCAGCTTTGCGGTATGTTGCGGCTCTCAACAACTCAATATTATATATTAAAATATGTAATATGCTCTCTCGATAACACGTTGGCTCCTTAAAGATCTCAATATACTATATTTAATATATAATATCAACGTCTTCTCTAGCGTCGTCGTAATATCAAGTATAATCAGTTAATAACTATAGCCGAGCTATCAATTTAAAGACATCCGATTGTTAGGTCTGCGCGAGTAAATGCGTATAATACAGTGACGCGAGGGGTGCCAAGATACGCCTAGTGTTGTCTCCACCCTCTTTCGAGGCTTACCTTTCCATATCGAAAGGGTCGCCCCGGTTTGTTACAATTAATCCGACAGTGGTATTGCGTCGTAGAAAATTAGACTACACCTTCTTTCTTTCTTTGTGTAATTAAAAATAAAAGGGTATTGAAATTAATAATAAAAATTAATTATACTAACGTTACACACATATAATATATAGTTCAGGTAAAACATAATATAATGTTTTAAATAATTATGGTACTTTGACGAGAAATGTTGACTATCAATTTAATATAAGGTAATTAAATAATACGTTAAATTAACACTTGGATATGTTAGAAATTCTATTACGTCTTTAAGTTAAAATTAACATTTTTGTTTAACAGTACATAATTATTTTTTTTATATGAATTGCCCGATTACGATTTATAGAATCTAACTGTGATTCATAAGTACAATATATTGCATAAATTTAATTCAGAAAATTTAATTTCGCGAAAGGTGTCAGAGGATATACTCTGTAATGCCACTGTCGGGTTAAGTGATGAGCTATCGTTCATCGCGCATTTGTATAAATTCTACATTTTCACGTCGCTTTATGTCTCGGCTATGCCGACCCTGGGATACGGAGAGTCTACCTCCCTCACTTTTTAATACTCATCGAGCGCTTCCGCTTGATGCGCGACGTATTTTTTTTTTTTTTTACATCCTTATAAAATCGTCGGGAACAGTCTTTTTCTATATACGCCTCCGAAGCTGTCGCCTCCTTTTCCCTTCGTCCTTCTCCTCATCTTCTCTGTATCTCTGTGCTTCGTAGAAAATTATAAACGCTGGAGTTATACGTGGGACAGTAGTGTACACACAAAGAATGAAAAGCGGATATCAAAACCTCGGTCTGGTCGTCGATCGGTCGATCGATCGATCGATCGATCTTTAAATCGTGATCATCGTAATCTCAGCACCCGTACGGTGCCCGAGGTGGAAGAATCTCGCGGTGCTGTCGAAGCCGAAAATTAAATTTTAAATGAAGGCCTCGGGGAGCCACAATGGAACCCCAAGAGTCTCGAGTGTCACGACATATTTATGTAATAATATGTACATTAGAATACTCGATATACATTTACTTGCCCTGCAGCAGCTATTAATCGAGTACTTTTGTCCCAGGGTGTTTATCTAGAAAAACCCGGAAAATCTGGAATTTTCAGGGATTTTGTTACCCTTAAAAATAAGGGATTTTTGTGGAATTTTATAATATAAGGGAAAATTTTGAAATTTCACTTTGAAATTCTGTTTCTCTTTGATCGTTTCTTTGATTTTTTTTTTTTTATAAATGTAGTCTCGTGGAATTTCTATATTCTACTAATTTACAATATATAATTTGTGTTATTTACACTCTAATTTCAAAATTGAATAAAAACATTTTCTAAACTTTACCTCGAATTTGGACTGAAACTTAATTATTAATTAATTTTTACTTTTAAATATCTGGAAAATCCAAGAATTCTCAGGGAATTTTTTTACAAAATTATAGTAAACACCCTGTGTCGTCATTTTATGATTCAGCCTATGAGAAATTAACGTCGTGTTTAATACGTAATGCGTTGAATAAAATAATCACGCCGGTTTTAGGACCATCCGTCGAATATCAATCTCCTCGTCGGCGACGACAGGCCGTCGATTCAGACGTCTAAAATGCGACTAACTCGCGGATTTCGCACAACACGATGTAGTATCAAAATTCATAGAAACGATGAGGTCACTCGTTGCATGCTCTTTTACCGTGGGTATGCAATATAAAATTCTACAAAAAACACGAGGTCCAAAAATTGCGCCGCCGAGGAGACAAACACGCGGGAGACAGCTCTACGTTTGTTATCGCGACATATTTCATTTATCAATCCTGTCCTCCGAATCTTCGGACACTCGAATGCATGCGAGACTTCTTGCCAGTCGTCGGGATTGTTCGTTGCCTCGATCGTAAAAGTGCATAAGTGCATATAGTTTGATTAGTGATAAGTTTCGAATGAGAATTTCCGAATTATATGTGTTATTCCAATTTATAATAATTTATAAAAATTTAATGTCACAAAATGACAACCTTATAATTAATTGTTTCCTAATTATAATTTACTCAGATTGCGTATAAATCTTAATAAAGTTACCGATTGTTCTTCAAATAGGAATTAATATCCTAAATAACACGTTGCACAAGAATCTTGCGAAGTGTTAAATTCTGATTTTAATGAAAATCTTTAATTTAGAAAATATTAGTAGTGGCGAATAAACAGTTTTAAGGGACGAAACCATCAAAATGTGTAAGCAGTTTTCAGCTTTTTTCATTATATCTTAAAAACTATTCGAGATGTAATGAATAGTCGAACGAATTTGAGATATAAAAAAATGTCCAATACCAAAATTTCATAATAAAATTATCTCTTTTTATCTCTACGTCAATAATATTTTTAAACCATAATTTTGAAAAAAAAACCGGAAACTGTTATGAGGAGTAATTCCATCTCTTAATCTTGTTTATTTGTCGATATCTTCTAAATTATTTATATAAGTAAGTATACAAAGTTTCATTAAAATCAGAATTCGATACTTTGTGAGATTTCTTTGTAAATACACTGCCAATGCAAATCCAAGTTAAAATGACTTTAATACATGCGTGTGATTTAGTTTTCTGTGTAAAAATAATACTATACTACACTTTAAATGTGTAAATTCATTTTTGCATGTATAGTACATAATAAATTATGTTTAATCAAAAAATATTATTCGATGAATTTAAATTTTTTCTCTAGAATGAATAGGACAAAGTGATTCTTACAGAGATTCTTTGTCGCTAAAAATATATCTATATTTGAAATTGCTCTATTATGTCACATGTTTTTGAACAATTTTAGTTCAAAAGTATCAAAAAATGCCATTTTCAGCACTTTTAAATTCAATTTTCTCAAAAACGTGATAGAGTAATTTCATTTACGGATTCATTTTTAGCAACAAAAAATCTGTAAAAATAAAAAATCACTTTGTTCAATTCGTGGTTTAAAATACGTATCGAACAATTAAATTACATAGATTACATAAACCGTGGATCGATATATTTTTAACGTATATTTTTATCAATAAAGACATTTACAATTTCATTGTTTTATTTCATTTCAGAGCCTATAATTTCTTTGATTTTATTTAAATTACGTACACGTATCAAATTCATTTTTTGGATTTGCAGTGTAGGAGCTGAAAATTTCTGCTCTCTTTCACGCAGTTTTAATCAGCGATTTAACCTCGAAATATATCGAATTTAGGCACATTTCAAATTTTCCAAGCACCTTCAACTTGACAATTTAGAAAGGTAGGAACTAAAAGAGCGCTTTCGATCATATCTCGAATGTAACGCTCTGTGCGGATACGAACGACGAATCCCGACGAGATCGATCGATATCGAGATCGCGTCGTGTCACTTTGCCAAATGGTCCAAAATCTTCTAAGGATCACGCCGGTGTACCGGTTTAATAATACTATGGCGTTCACTAATCACGCTGTGTTTATCACGAGCGCAACGGATCTGCTAGCCAGTCCGAGCGAGCGATAAGCTCGAAAGTTTCCTTTCCTCTCTCACCTTGTCCGGCGAGAGAGAGAGAGACACATCAGTCAGCTCGTTCGAGCGCAATTTCACACAGTCTCTCCTAATTCGCGTGATAATGTAACGATAATGCAATGACATCCATACCGAGATGGAAATGATCGTATGAAACCGCCACTAAATACCCTCTGAATTTCTTGGAGTAAATTTTCACTCTTTTTCAAAAGTGGTTGCATTCTCACTCTCTTGGAGTGGGACTTCATTCCAAAAAATTTACAGTGTACTGCTCCTCGGATTGGATTTTTGCTCGGCGATCGAAATTCTCGTCGAGCAAAAAGATAAAAACAAAAAGCGAGACTCGTGAAAGGATCGTATAAACAAATAACTGAAAAGAAAAAAATGATAAAATAATGAAAAGAAAAAAATAATAGAAACAAAAATTGTTTATCCGTTGTCTGGAGATTTGTCTGCAGTGTATTTCTCAAACACTTTTCGAAAAATAAGGATGATATATTTCAGATAATACCTTAGAAGCTAAAAAAATGTACAAATTCTCGAACGAGGAAAACGCGGTGAACATAAGATAGAAATAATAAATTAATCGGTCCTATTTCGCAAAGTTTTATCCGTTTTCTTAAATTCTATAGAAAGGCGGAGGATGTTAATTTCTAGAGATGGCGCGTTCCGAAGGAAAAGAAAGCAATGTAAAAGCAAGTAACTTACGTTATACCGAATAACTAAAATAATCGTCGGATTACTTACAAATAATGCGTTGCGTCGTCTCTCTCTCTAAAAATTTGCATAACGCGAGATAAAAACTTGCATGTTACAGATGCTGCGAGATAAAATCTTTGTAGAATTAAAATGTGTGATAACATAAAAATACTGTACAAAAAAATTAAATAGGTGAAATAAAGTTCGCTTCTCCGCAGACTCACACCAGCATTTCCATTTCTAGATGCCACGGATGATCCGGTCCAAGTTTCTCTGCGTACAATTTCCCTCGAGAACGTCGCCGCGAAATAAAGTGAGTAGTACGTGATAGAATAACACTGTTTCGACGATCGTCTATCTTAATCAAATCAATTCAACTCAATTCAACTCGCCGTACACAATTAATGGGTAATCATGGAAGCCAAAATTCGATATTATCGCGTCGACTTTTATATTGAGACTGCAATTTGGATAATAAATTGTTTTTATGAGGATGACAATAAGTTTATGTGACAAAGTTTTGTGTTTTTAGTTTTTATCAAATCATTATTCAGATACACTATAAAATATTTCAAATCTTGATACATATTTTTTTTAATAGTACCAAGTAAACATTTACTTACAGTAAATAAATATTTATTCAATAAAAGAATGATAGTTAAATTAATAGTTTTTGTATCAAATAAATACATGTTTACATTTAGTAAATGTTTACTTAAAACTATTCAAATATTTATTGAAATTTAGTATTTTTTTCAGTGTGACAAACTGACGTTATTTGTCGTCGTTTTAAGTCTGTTTTTCATCGATGAACTTTTTGAATTGGTGCACTAAGTTGAAATGAAACAAATATAATGACTTCAATTTATTACTGTGTTCAGAGAATTCTCCGATAATGAAAAGAACTCTTGATGTCAGAATATAAAGATGTCATTTTTACGTCAAAATGATAATAAATTTTACTTAAAAAGTTTACTATCTGAATAAGAACGCGTACATTTACAAAAAAAAAAAAAAAAACAAACTCTAGACAGTGTCAATTAAATTTTATTAAATACCAAAAACCTGCAGCGAAAGATTTTTATTGGTTGACGAACTGGAAACTATTTTGAAAACTGTTCTATTGTGTGTGGCTGAGAGAATTTATTCATGGAAAATTACATGGCTATCGTTGTTATGTGTTCTCAAAACGCCTTATATTAAAGTTATAGATTTCTTTTGAATGTTTATTACTTTTTGTATTTAATAAGATATAACTAACAATCCGAAGTTTTTTTGTGAATATATGTTATACTAATGATTGATAAACACAAAACTTTGTGACCAGACATTTTATAACCCCTGTATCTAAATTGAGTATATAAATTTTTTGTTTCCTTTTCATATCGCTTTTACAGCAATAATACATCGTGGTCGCATAAATAGATAATACATCGAGCTAAGTTTAAAGTCAGTTTAAAATCCAGGTTTGATTCTATTGTAATATTTACTTTCTCGAAATTTTTGTCCACTCTTATGATTCAATTCTTTAAATTAATCAAAATTTTAACGATGAAATAATTTAAAAGGTTTAAAAGGTTTCGGACGGACGATCGTCTTCTTACGGAGAGCAGTCATTGTTCCATCGCGTGTTCCTCTCTGATCAACTGTCGTAATATTACTTTAAGAAATAGAGAACAGGGATATATATTTTATATCTAATATGTATATCGGCTATTAATTAATATGCCACCTTGTAACCATCGAATAACGTTAACACGTTCAAACACACACACACACTCTCTCTCTCTCTCTCTCTCTCTCTCTCTCTCTCTCTCTCTCTCTCTCTCTCATGTTCGCTATTGTGGTTCTCGCACGTGTTCATGGGCTCGACATACATTGGTCTCGCTGCTCGCTAATTGTATCTACGTAATTATGTCATATAGCAATAATAATGGCTCTAAGGCGCCGCTGATCGACCGCGGATTGCGTTCCAGGACAAAACGTCGATTAAAGGTGGAGGTCCACCGTTATTACGTCACGTGAGCTCGCATCTTATCATATTGCACCGTAAATAATTAATAATGCTGAAAGTGGTATCAATAGTGGTGTTAATAGCATTGATTTCTTAATCATTGGTGTTATTTCGCAGAGTTTCCCCTCATGCTTTATTTGTTCTTATAATATTTTATTTCATATGCTCGCATTTTTATCGAGCGCGCGAGCCATATATATTTTATTCATCAATTATATAAATTATTACACCATGTAAATATTACGCTCCTCTAAAATAAAATATACAAAACAAATACGCGTATAAAAGAATAAAATGTAAAAAATAAAATATATAATATTGTACCTCTCTAATTATTTTCTACTTAAAAAATAAAGTACATTCTTCTAAAAATTTCCCGTTAGAAATGTCGAATGGCTTCAATTATAACTTTTTCTCTTCTTCTTGCACATTGTCTGGATATATATAAAAATCCAGCCGCATCCATTCGACGGTGTAATACTATCATGGTGAGACGTGAGCTCGCGTGTACACGACGACGATGCGTCTCCACCTTGACACGCACTTTCACGCACGGGCAGGATTCATGCGTACCTCAAAAGTTAAAAGTGTAATTTCCTAAGATTCGCACAGGTTGCAACAGTGCAGCAGCTCGTATAATAAATCAGCATCCTTGTGCCACACCCACAGCCTCAGAAGTTTACATTAATACAATTATATGCTAAATTCTACGCCAATGTGTCGCCAGTGTATATATATGTGTATATATAATATATATTTATATATAATATATTCATTTATTTATATCTTCATCTCTTCGAATATTTATAATGGCCGCATACACGATGGTGCGCGACGATGGTGAGTATCTAAGTATTACAAAGAAGTAAGTGCAACTCTCTTTCTTATATATTTCTTATAGTGGTAACGGGATTAATTATTAATTGGCTGTTATGATATTTTTCTGCTAATAGGTATATATACAGATCCTTCCTTTTCCTTTAAACTGAATGCAATTCAATTTTCCGAGGATCGTAAGGATTTTCTCTGTATCATTCAGCGAACTTAAATCCACCAAATAATAAATTCAAGTATAAGTAATAACAATTATCAAAAAACTTGTTCAATAATTACAATAATTACAGAATGCAGAATGTTCTGCGTTATTTAATTGAGTCATCTGTGATACATTCCAAAAGAGAAAATATATATAATATAATAGAATTAAATATAATAATTATATTATAAATACATATATATATTTATAATATATAATTCTCTATATAAAATTAATGTTAATATAATTAATTAAGGTATAAAATTAATTAATTATATATTGTAATTATATATTATAATTATATATTAGATATATATATTATATTTAATTTTTTACGTATACATATATTTCCATAAATTGTCGAGTTGCGTAAAAATCGTGGATGATCCTCTCTTTAAGTCGCCATGGCGCTTCTTCGCCTTTACTTATTTATAATACTTACATAGACACACCTAACTTATTCTTAGCACAGTACTTCGCGATGATCGGTATACGCTCGCGCATTTTGCTGCCGCTAATACCATCTTAAAATATACACTTAGGGCTTATGTGTGTATACGTGTATATATGTACGTGCGTATACGTGTGCCGTGTTTATAATATATTTATACGCAGACATATATGTATGTATATATATTAATTTAGAATTGTGCAATGAAGGTATTAGAGCCATTAGTGCGACTACTGCTGCGGATGTGGTTGGACGTCGCTTTCTCTCTCTCTTTCTCTCTTTTTCTCTCATTCTCTCTTTCTCTCTCTCTCTCTCTCTCTCTCGCTGATAACTATTATCATATATCAAGACTGCAGGTGCGTGCATCTGCAAGTGCGTTCTCGCGTTTGCCGGATCTACTTGGTGGACTCGTTCGCTGCTCTTCTCTCCTCGCTACCGATCTCGATCTTTATTATTCCGACGATAGAGGTTCTCGGACTCCGATAAAAATGCGTCAAGGCCAGCTCCCTCAAGGTCGGCCAAGGAGTTCCTCTCGCAATTCATGTATACTTAATTGAAGTGTACCAAAGAAACGTTTCGATTATATCTTAGGCACGTCCCTTTGATCTCGACCCCTTTCTCCTTTCCCGGCTATTTAAAGTTCGTGCCGTTATAACAACGCCGCTCGTATATACGACGCGGGAGAAACCATAAAGAAAGGGTTGATTTTCTCGCATCGTCAAAACTAAGGCAGGACGATCGTTCGCGCGAATTATCCTGGCGAATGTGATCGAGGTCGGTTTCTTGATCTTCGGTTTCCGCTTCAGTTTGAATCCCATCTTCCGTTCAATCGTATTGGTAGCATATCCTGACTTGCGAGCACTGGAAAGGAGCACCGTTTCTCCATTCCTCTTGTCGATCCGTTAATCCGCTCGTTCGTCTAATCGTCGGTCCTTCAATCAGCTCTATATACACGTACGTAGTTCTATCTCAAATAGATCAATATACCTCGTTCTTCAACTTGAAAGCTGCCTATCTTTATCACCCTAAGTTCAGCTGCCATTTGTTCGATAACTCGACGTAGTTAAACTTCCTGCGTTATTCCCTCGAAATTCTTCCTAATCATAATATGGACGTCTGTTTCCAATGATAAAGCGTAATGTCTCGGAAGTGCACCGCGTAATTCTCAAATTTTTAATAATACTTTCGCGCGTACTCTTTCGACAATATTCCGAGCATAACGCGTACTCAGGTTTTTCTATTACGGGGGGGAGGCCATTAAGGTTCCCCAAATCTCTGTACTTCTCTTGTTTTCCATATAATCGCTATACTCTCGATATCTCCGCTTTAATACCCTGCAACAAACGCTTCCCTCAACTTGCCTATGCCCAGCCAACTCGACCATAACGTCATCAATCGGCAATCTTGATTTCTCGCGAATCCGGAAGGGGTGTGCCCAATAAATTAACGGATGTTCGTCTTGCAGTCCCTTACATCGAGCAGAGTCCCAGGTTTTAAGCTCTTCCTCCAATCCCTCGTACATCTTCAATCCTCCGGGATTTTACGGAGGCGTCACCCCGGAGTAGGGGACACGATCCCTCCTATACGCCTCCGCTACATAGACAAGTTCGGAGACGGAGGCGGCGGTCGCTCGACGCGGCCGTGGAGGGACGCGACGAGGCCGTGATTTCTGGCGAGGTCCTCCCGGCGGTCCCGCGTAGGACCCGCTTGTAGGACCCGTTATACCCAGGAGTCACCGGCGGCGGCGGCGGTCGAGCTCGGCG
>NW_011626671.1:0-16164 GCF_000204515.1 Acromyrmex echinatior
AAGCAGACAATATTCTGCTACTACATTTTTTCTATTTTGTGCACACAAAACATTATATAAATACACACACACACACACACGCGCGCGCGCGCGCGCACAAATATATGGGTGTGTGTAGAACACTACACTGAATTGACAGTACTGTTTCGCGACAACGATACGCGATACTGTGAACGCGGGTCATACTGATTATAGCTGATTGACTCGTATAACGCCGTTGTTTTCTACACATACAGCAAAACGATATATGTATGCATATATATATATATATATATATATATATATATATATACACATACATAAAAAAAATTTTTTTTTTTCTCACACAAAAACGTGATCAGTAGCTCTTTGAAACTGAATGTATCATAAAAATAACAAACTAATATTTTAAAAGTACATTATATTCTGTAAAATGCATTAAGTTATTAATATGATGTTCAATCACTATTTTAAGAAAATACAATATTATGTAGGAAGGAAAATATTTTCATGACTATTTGCTGGAAGATATGGTCGCAGCATGTTTCTTATACTATAACGCTCTTGAGAACACGTCCGCGCGTGAGCGGTTTGGCCGTCAAGCGTCGAGCGGTTGTGAAGGAAAAGTAGGCAGCATTTCAGAAATCGGCTCGAAATGCGCAACTAATTTCGAGCACATTGAAGTACACATATATAATTTCTGAAATTTTATAAAAAGTATATTTGGAGTAATATGTTTATATTAATAACGTTATTTATTAAATAAAAATTATGAAAAAAGAAAAAACAGGATCGAACATAAGATCTTCAATATTCTGATCTTGCACTCAACGCCCGAAACTACGTTGAGTTCTTGCAGATCATCTCGACGAACGCGGTACATACAGTGCACGGAAAGTCGTAAACTATTGTATATCTCATCAATGTTTATGTTTTGAAATCATTTTTGCTATTATATGTTAATGAGAAAGATATGTGATTAATATAATTTAATAAAAAGAAAATGAAAGAATTTTAATTCACAAACGCGGTTGCCAGTTCTGCGTTTTTTTTTGCCAGACTTCGGTTGCTTGGACTAATATTTAATACTCCAGCAGACGACAAAAATTGGAGATTTTCACGTCTGCTGGAGTATTGAATACTAGTCCAAGAAATCGAAGTCTGTCAAAAAAAAATGGAGAACTCGCAACCGTGTTTGATTTAAAATTCTTTCAATTTCTGTTATTTCGATAAAGCGAGATAGAGAAAAAACGAAAACGGATAGAAGCTCCGATTATAATCGGTGAGTCTCCGCGCGGACACGCCGAACTGGGTTCGTCTAGCAAAACAATGAGTCTGGCTCTGTCCTTCTCTCTGTGATCTTGTTTCTAGCGACCGAAAATATTTTCTCGGCGATCTCGGCCACTTGGAGTGTATCATAAGGGGAAAAGAAACATTCTAGAAAATACATAATTTTTATTAAATTATATTAATCCTTTGCCTTACAATACGCATCACAGAAGACTAAGGAAAGTAAAGGATTGATAATTTGCTGGAAGATACGGTCGCAGCATATTTCTTAGGGCAACGCTCCTGAGATACACATCCCCGCGCGATCCGGTGCGGCTCAGCCGTCGAGCATTGAGCGGCGACGGCAGAGGGAAAGAAGGCGACGCCTCAAAAGTCGACCCAAAATTTAACATGTACTCCAATAACTATAGGAAGAATACCGAATCACTTCAATAGATAAATAAAAAATTATTTGTATATTGCATATAAAAGCACATATAAAGCCTTTTTGATTTGTTAATTATAAAATTATATTCATCATCCTTATAATTATATTAATCATCGCACTTTTGCTATTTGATTGATTATCAGAATTTTCATTCGGATGATAGTTTAAAATAAGTAGCTGGCGATTTACAGAAAACCTCAAAGAACAATACTATGCTTGCAGAAACGAGTTATGAGCTTTAATATAAGAGCAATGAGTATTCGAAAATTCCATTTATATGCTACGTCTGCTAAGAGATTGCCGCTTGTCGTTTCGACATCCGAGCAGAATCGAAGCTCAACCGAAACACACATCGCAGTCCGAGCCCTGATATACGAGTATGTATGTGTAAATAATTCAGTAAATAAAGTTTAGACATATGTTATATATATGATACACACACACATACACACACACGCACGCACGCACGCATGCACATTCGTGTGTATGTATGTCTATTATATAAACATATATGTACAGGGGTGACCACATTCGACGGAAAGATCTGGCAAACACTGTAACTTTTGACAGAGATGTTAGATCGAGTAACGACGTTTCCCATGATTGAAAAAAAAAACATCTTTCCGTCGAATATGGCCAACTTTGTATATATATAAATATATATATATATGCATACATATACATACATATATGCATACATATACATACGAGGTCTGTTCAAAAACTATCGCGAATTTTGTGTTTTTTCAAAAATTATTTATTTATTCATGAATATCTATTTTGTCCCCTTCAAAGTAATTCCCATCAGATATTATACACTTGTGCCAACATTTTTTCCAATCCTCGAAGCACTTCAAAAAATCATTTTTTTTTATCTTGTTCAGCTCCTCCTTCGATGCCGTCTTTATCTCCTCAATCGTAGCGTAGCGTCGTCCTTTCATGGGCCTCTTCAGTTTCGGGAACAAGAAAAAGTCACAGGGGGCCAGATCTGGGGAATACGGTGGCTGCGGCATCATTAGTGTGTTGTTTTTGGCCAAAAATTCGCGCACAAGCAACGATGTGTGAGCAGGAGCGTTATCATGGTGCAAAAGCCAATTTTTGTTCTTCCACAAATCCGGGCGTTTCTGGCGGATTGCCTCGCGCAAATTCCTTATTGACCGTTCTACCCTGTGGCAAGAACTCATGATGCACCACGCCCTTGCAATCGAAGAAAACTGTAAGTAAAACCTTCACATTCGACCGAAAGCACGCTCTTCGTCGTTCACATCTTCTCGGTCCTCTGAGAACATTTTGTACTACCGATAAACGTTACTTCGGTCCAAGGTAGCTTCACCATATGCCACAGTCAACATTCGGAATGCGTCCGCGCACTTAATTTTGTTTTTCACACAAAATTTGATACAGATTCTTTGATCCATTTTTTTGGAATAGGCAAAAATCGAAGACGAGCCAAAACACGTGCAAGCAAAGCAGCTGTCAAAAATTAACTGAACATTCAAAATGACCGAACTTGTCGGCATAAGTGAGAGACATGAGTACCAACATAACACCACAAAAAAATCGAAAATCGAATATACGTAACCGCGGAAATTCAAAATTCGCGATACTTTTTGAACAGACCTCGTACATACATATATATATATATATGTGTGTATTTTATATATATATGCATCAATAATTTACTAAATAAAATGTATGTAAAAGACAGAACAGTGCAATTAAAATAATTATCATTCATTTGTATTCATATGTAAATAATATGGTACGTTTCTTGTTTAGGAAGAAATTATTTAATAAAATAAAAATAACTAATATCATATTTATTTTATTATTATTTTTCCTCTCAAAAGAAAAAACTTTGATCAGGGCACGTTTATTAATATGGGCCTGAGTAGGTCGATAATTCAGATTATTTCTATGGTTTAGAGACGCACTTTTCATGACAGCGCCGCTGTCAGAATATCGCGGAACTAAAATACTGCTTGGTTTCATGGCTTCACGTCAATTTCACTCGTAATATACAAACGAAATTTTCGGATCTCTCTTTTCTCTTATACTAAAATCCCTACCTCATTTCAAAGCATAGGATTGTTCATTTAAGTTTTCCGCAATTCGCCAGCTACTTTTTATGAACGTGCAAGATCTGAAACTCTTATATGCAGCATATATTGTGACGTGTTGACTACCGAAGCCGATAACTGTAAGTCTTCAATTTTCTTTCGTTTTTCGTATTCAAATGTAGTTGGCGAATTGCGTTGTCGTTGATACTTTAATTATGGAGAAGGATTTTTCAATCCATAAATTAAGAGAAAAGAGTCTTTAATAATTAATGGTAAAACAGGACACTCCAGCATCCCCTTAAGCGATTAAATAGCAAACAAATGTGATTGGCTTTTACCTTAGAGTCAGATCTAACAAATCACATTTCTTGTTAGAAAGCGCTCATAAAGTTTTACTTGGCGCTAAATATATTTGAAAGCTTCCAATATATAGACAAAAAAGAAAAATTAAAAAATATGTTAGAAAGAACTTCATATAAGAAGGAATTTTAATGTTAAAGATAATGACAAAAATTTTGCAATTTAAAATTTCAAAATAGTTAATTTCAAGTGTGTGGTATAACGAATAACAAGACAACTGCATAATATAGTTTACGACATGTTGATGTAGACAAGTGTAGCCTGTTTTATATAAGTTTATAGATTTCACAAACGTAAGAGACATAAGTTATTTTTAATATGAACGATTTCTTCTAATCGAGATAATAAACACATTACTCAAGTAACACAACTAAGTCACGATAACGTCAAAATGATGTCGTTTTGACGTCATTTTAATGTTATCGTGACATGTTGTATTATTTGAATGATGGATTTATAATGATTGTCAGTTTTAAAAATAGTTGTAAGTAGGACAACTCAGACAACATACATTTTCAAAATCAACACATACATAATGTAAAAAATGTCTAATGATATTTTTAAGATATACATGTATATATATTGGGTATGGGAAAAAGTTCGTGGCATTTTGCCACTAAATGACATCAAGTCAGCTGTAACTACAGGGTGGGGCCTCTATTGGTACGTTTTTAAAAATGCGATCAAATGAGCATACATTGATATTTTTTATTAATTTTTTTTTTGTTGTGAAGCTAAAAGTATCCGCGTCAAGAATGAAAAACGATTTCGTTCATGTGGCTCCCTCTACTGGCCTTACAGTATGCCATTCGGTCACCCCAATTATTAATGACATTTTGGACTACCTCGGCGCCAATTTCACTCAAAACAGTCGTAATATAATGTCATCCACTAACATCCCTTTCTCACGAACTTTCCTCACCAATTTGCGTATAGCTCCTTCGGTGGGTGCTCTATCACGACCCATATTTCTTTTCAAAATTCGTACAGTTTCGGCGACACAGCACTGACTTTGAAAATAAGTTTTTAAAATTTCAAAACGCTCTTCAAGAGAAAACATGTTGTTTCGTGCCGCGGACGGTATGACTAATAAACTGTCAAAATTTCGGGTCTGTAGCTCGTTCGGTGTTGCCATACGACGAAATTCAAAAACGTACCAATAGATGGCCCACCCTGTATTACTTTTGTAATATTAGGATAACGGCAAGAATGCTGCACAAGTTTGTGAAAAAATTTGTGCTATTTACGGTGAAGTTATCAAAATCAGTAGCACAGAAATGGTTCGCTCGTTTTCGTACTGGTAATTTTGATGTGAAAGATGAACTTCGCTCCGGTCGACCAATCACTGACAAGTCCGATGAAAATATGCAAAAAGTCGAGCATGATAAGCATGTGAGCATTGTGGAGATTGCCAGAGAACTAGGCATCGACCACAAAACAGTTTTAAATCATTTACACAAAGCTGAATACAAAAATAAGCTCGATGTTTGGGTTCCTTACATTGAGTGTTAAGAAACATGATGGACTGAATTAACATTTGCGATACGCTATTGAAACGGAATGAAATTGAGCCATTTCTGAAGAGAATGATAATTGATGATGAAAAATGGATCACATACGACAATCGAACTCGCAAAAGATCGTGGATAAAGGAAGAAGAGAAGGCACAAGCAATCGCAAAACCTGGATTGATGACGAAGAAGGTGATGTTGTGATGGGATTGGAAGGGAATCGTTCACTATGAGCTGTTATCGCCCGATCAAACAATTAATTCCGAACTCTACTGTGA
Source organism: Acromyrmex echinatior (assembly GCF_000204515.1). The sequence continues at coordinate 5,906 of NW_011626671.1, forward strand.
ACAACTGGAGAGATTATAATAAGCATTTGAGAGGAAGCCAGAATTAATTAATAGGAGGGGTGTCGTCTTCCATCACAACAACGCTCGACCACACACATCTTTGATAACTCGGCAAAAATTGCAAGAGCTTGGCTGGGAAATCTTGCATCCACCGTATAGTGACATAGCACCCTCAGACTATCATTTGTTTAGGTCTCTGCAGAACTCTCTTAATGGTATAAAGCTGGCTTCAAAAGAGGCCTGTGAAAATCACTTGAAGCAATTTTTCGACCAGAAATCACAGAAGTTCTATCGCGATGGGATTATGACTCTGCCCCAAAAATAGCAAAATATTATTGAAAATAATGGAACATATTTGGTTTAAATAAATTAATTTTAATATTCAAAGAAAAACACTTGAATTTTACTAAAAAACCGCCACGAACTTTTTCCCATACCCAATATGTTTAATCATTATGACATTATATCTTATCTTATAATAGCTTTAAGTAGGAAATATTGAGCTTGTATTATTGTTAGGGTGTGTTCTGCTTTATGCATGCTGCATATGATGTATTATTTTATCCTCATTTATATTTGATGAGTAACAAAATAAAATGATACATCATACGCATCATGCGTAGAACGAAACGCATTTTTAGTTGAATATTTACTTAATTATAAACATAATAGAGAATAATTTAAAAAGCACAAAATATTAATTAATATTACAGATAGAGTTCAGTGATAATAGTGATGCAGATGAGACTTTATCAGCATACAATTCATCTATAGAAAAGAAAAGATATGATATTTTAACATATTAAAGTATTTTGTTTATTCTCTTACTAAGTCTGATATTGATTACAGTGGATCAAAAAATGAAAAAAAAGAACGATTAACAAAACACCGAAAGTAAAAATTTACAAATAAATAGTTTTCTCAACCAGAATTCTGTGCTTGGTTAAATCGTGACCAGAACAATGAATACAGAGCAAAGTGTATATATTGTCATTGTTCAATGAACACAGATATTATGGTTTTATATTATATTACAGTTATTAAATGACATGGAAAAAGTATAAGACATAAAGAAAAAATGCAAACTGCAATTGTGAAACAGCGATCTATTTCATGTTTCACTAGGAAAATGCAATCTGCAGATAAGACTGTTATGTCAACTGAAATAAAATTGATTGGAACATAATCTGTCTTTTCGTTTGGTTGATCATTTAACGGATTCGTTAAAAGATATTTGCCATGATCATCCTATAATAAAAAAAATTGTTATGAAAAGAACAAAAACAACTAGTATTGCAATAAATGTTATCGGTGCTTCCTATAAACACAAATTGGCTCAGATATTAAGAAACAATAAATTTAGTCTTACAGAGGAATCAACTGACATATCTTGCATTAAAACCGCATGTGTAGTAATGAAATTTAATGATACTACTTTACAAAAGATTGTCAGTGAATTTTGGAAGTTGTATAAAATTTTTGATTCAAGCAATGCTAACGGAGGTGCAACAATAGAAAATTTATTTAAAAGCATAATACAATTCTTGATAATTACTCAATATTTCTTTCAAATATGAGATTAGATTTGCTGCAGATGGTTGCAGTACAATGATGGGTCAATATAATTCTGTAACTAGTAGATTGAGAGAAAAATGTCCTAATATTTTTATTTCAAAGTGTGTGTGTGTGTGTGTGTGTGTGTGTGTCATTCCGTACACTTATGCGGAAGTGAAGCTTCCAAAAGTCTTCCCCGATCACTTGAAGATTTAACAAGAAATATATACAATTTTTTTCAATTAAATGCAAAAAGGCAATGCCAATTTCGTCAATTTCAAGAATTTGTTGATGTGGTATCACATAAGTTGTTACATCCATCTCAAATACATTGGTTGTCTTTAATAATGGTTATAGAACGTATTATTGAATGGGAAGCTTTAAGATCGTTTTTCACGATAGATGGTTAATTAAACCATTGCAAGCTACAGAATAAATTTTTTAAAAACTTAGAAGATTAGGCAACTCAAAAATTCAAAAAATTCTAAAACTTGGTGTGTAAGTAGAGCAGTTCATCCGTAACACAAAACTATTTTTTGTGCGGAATTTTAATTTTAGAGGATGAAACATCCCTTTGAAAAAAATTGGTTTTTTTCTTTTGAAGCAAATATCGTCAAAACTATAAAGGAAAAAAATTTCAAGATTAAAAATTGAATGGCTTCATAAGTGGCTACAGAACTGTAATAAACAAATTTTTTAAATTATTTATTTATTGTAAAAATTTTTTAAATTAATTATTTATTGTATATCCCCATCACCACTCCTATTTTCAAAAATTTTTTAACGTTTATATAATTAAAATTAAAGAATATTTTACTTTGAAAACGATCATGTATATGATTATATTCCAAAAATCCATTTTTCAAATATAAACGAAAACTTCTTTATTTGCCCTATATGTATTGGTCTCATATCGTGTTGGCTGCGCGAAGTAGCGTGAAAGGCAAATACAATACAATCCATCAGTACAGTATCAGTACAGCAGCAACCTGAAATAAGAGCTTTTACATAACAACAATAATAATAATAGCAATAATAATAGTAATAATAGTTTGTCAAACTGCTTGCAAAAGCAGTCTCAAATATTTTTATAGTGTATGCACAAAACACTTTGAACAATTACAAACAAAGCATGCATAAAGAAATTATTATTTTTATAAAATATCATGCATTTAATTTTGGTCTTAAGAACAGCTACTTGCAACATAGTGAAAAAAAAGATACTGTATCAACAGTAATTCCGCACGAATAAAAAATAGTTTTGTGTTCCAGATGAACTACCTTATTTCCACGCAATGCTTCAGAATTTTGTGAATTTTTGAGTTGCCTAACTTCTCTGTTAAGTGCCTGAGCGTATGTCATGTCGCCATGGCAGAAAAAAATCGGAATCAGTAATGTTCATGATAATGAAGCTTCTGGAATTCTAAAAGCGAATAAATATGCAAACAGTATGTACTGACAATTGTATGTGTGAAAGATAAAACTCTCAAATTAATTAAAATAATCGCAGTAACGTAGATATATGAATCATAATAACTGTAACATACATACATATACTATTTGTTATTTTATTTAACTACTTTAAAAATCGCACGATAAGATAGTGTGTAGAACTCTATTTTAATATTAAATTGTGCAGAGTAATATTGATAATCTTGTTAAACATTCCGATTTACATTTTCAATAATACGGATGTGTTTGACTCCTGACTATTAATATATAATACATTAATAATGTAATCTTTTTTTTGTACATATTTCGTAATTTAATTATACATTGCGAGAGATTACAAAACTGTAAAGGTTCTTTAAATTATGGATTGTAATTAGTACAGTAATGGTATTCCTCATAAAAATGTTGAAAACAAAAATACTCGCCACACCATGCACAACGCATAAAAGCGGCCATTTCACAAATACTTCATTTGGGTACATGTTTTTCATTTTTGAAATAACAAAAATCTACAGGATTTGGAAATTCGCCGGGATGCGTTGTTAAATACCTGCTTTTAAACCAAGCATATTGGAAGAGATTTTTGAATTTAGGCGAAGAAAATTGGTTATGGGTTAATGATTGCAGTTTAATTATGTCATTACGCGAGTGTAAATTGATATTTTTTTCTTGAAGTATTACATTATCGGAAAACGCTTGTACAAAATTCATCAAAATCTAAAAACTAAACACATCTAAAGGTTGAATGAAACCTGTCGTGTGCTTTCTTTGGAATAGTCATAAATTTTATTTCTTTATCTTCAGGAATGTATTGTTCTAGTTGACTTGGACAGTGTCCTGTCGAGTAGAAGCATGTTTTTACGGCCAGTATTCGGTAGATACACTTCACTAAACCATGTCTTGAAGTGTTAAGTTTTCCTGGCTTCGATTGAATATATTAACTGAGCGGAATAGAGTTTCCTGCATCCGTGGTCCAAATGTTCCTGTAGATTCTTTTAACACTATATATAATGGTGAAAGAAAAGATCCACTTGCCGAAATAATCAGCATGATAACTATGCATTGTAGAAGATACCGATTGAATCATTGCTTCAACTGTTTTTATTCTTGATTTCGCCAATGTTCACCCAGAATGTATTTCAAGATCTCGTCTGCATTATAAATTTCTTCAACTCCGATAGCTGGGATGATCTTACATTTTAAACAAACGATTGTGCGACATCTTTTAGATTGCTAATATTTTCAAGTAATATTTTAAATTGAATCTTGAATGTTGTTATCTTGCGAGAAACAATTTTGTGCACATTCTTGAATTTCCAAATCCACCACTTTATTTGCTTTAAATTTATAAGTCTTGGTCCTTTGCCTCCAAGGTTCATAATCTTAAATTCACGTCATGAATAATAGATCTTTTATCACACAACTTCTTCAAACTTTTGCAATACGTATTCCGTAATAAATGCGAATCTGCATTTGTTCCACCTTTCTCTATATTTGTCTCCAACCTATTGATTTAAGGATTTAACCTTGCGAAACTTGGACTGCACACTAACTAAGCCTCGATGGACTTTTTTCCATCCTAAAATGAATAGCTTTTTTTTTATAAAAGTCGACTTTGCCATCTTCATCATTAATAATGCATTCTTCAGGTTCAAAACTATCTTTATCTTCTTCTTTTTCTGCAGCCGTAATATACAACTTGTGCTCCACGTGGTTCTGTTGGATCGGCAAAATCCAGCACGTAATCATGTTCTAATAATAATATCGAACGAATATTTTGAACATTTTTATAGAATATCGTGAATTTCATTATGTATTTCAATTATAGGTGTTTATGTTATTACTCGCAATTTGAAATGTAGTTGCTAACATATTCATTACGTTCGTAAAATTAAATGATGCCACTTTAAAGAGAATTCTGTCAAACAATTATTATTAACAGAATGGTGACTGATTGTCACAAATGAAACTGGGAATAGTATTTCCTCGGATATATTTATATGAATCAAAATGCACGAATAATTATAAACTTATTTACTAGATGCTGCACAAATATTATTAATTGCATTATCTTATTCCGTTAATAGTTCAATCTATGCTCTACAAAACACTATATATCTTTTATTTATCGTGTGGTTTGCAAAATAGTCAAGATTATCAATATGACACTATGTTATTTAATGTTAAAAAATGAAGTTCTATGCAACATCTTATTTATCGTGCGATTTATAAATGTATATTAATAATAATTAATTGTAAATAACTTTAAAATTCGAAGCACCACTACGGTCTGAGTATTAAGATGTTGAACTAATATATATTTTCAAACAATTGAATTAATTTCAGAAATGATAATTATGTGCCGATATGGTTGTCAGCATTAAACGCAATTAATCTGAAATATTAATAATCCCCCGAAATTTCCCAAATTAATCTTAAAAAACTGTAATAAACTTTAAAAATGTAAAAAATGAATGTGGTTATAATTTCAAAAATATGAAAAGAAAGAGCATAAAGAACCACAGCACATGTAGTTAGTTATTTAATTATTCTTGCATTATGAATTACAATAAAAACATTAAACGTTTCAGCCACAATCTGGCCATCTTCAGTAAAATTAATAATATTCTTAAGACGCAGAGTTACATCAAGTTGGAATAAAATTCAACCATCGTGTGTTATGATTGTAAAAATCGTGTTTGCATCAAAGCGACGCTGCTTCATATAATAATGTTAGAACGTCAGAAGTCATGTAGTGAAAAGTGTAGAACGAGAATTTCCAGATTCTAATTTACAATAATTTATTTTATTATTAATATCTTTTAAAACGGAGTATAAAACAAAGGAAACATTACCTGTTTTACAGCAAAATAATCGATGAATTATAAGTATACTCATTTTACAGATAGAAATTTATCGTGACACTATGTGTTGTTATTGGTCGTATCACATATTTTTCCGCTATTTATATCCATGAGTCAAATAGTTTAGAAAGTTCTAGAATTATTTATTAAGTGCGAGAGAGATCTTTCTTTAGAAGAGGAAGATAAACATCAGGCAAACCTTCAGTATCACTTTGTTTATTAATCCCACTTATTTGGTTTTTAATATGTATCATTTCTGAAATTCTTCGTTTCATCAATGATTGTTCTGTATCTAAAATTTTAATGTTATCCCAATCAAAATCATGCATTTCATTCACACGGTGACGTGAAACAACTGATATCTCAGAAGTAGATTTCTTAATATCAATCTTGTGTTCTTTAATACGAGTTTTTTAATTTTCTCTTAGTTTGGCCAACATATGACGATTCGCAATTCAAACAATTAATTTTATAAACTACCCCACAATGGTCATCCTTAAGCAAGGGATCTTTTCCTGTTTTAATAATTGTATTTAATTTATTCATCGGTTTATAAGCTATATTAAACCCATGAATATATGCAAGTTTTTTGAATTTTTCAGAAACCTTGCTTAAGTATGGTATCGTGAAAAATTTTTTCTTGTTGGCATCATATTCATTATTATTTACTTCACGATTTTTTTCTGGATTAGTTCTATTTTCCAAAGTTTTTATTCTATTGTTAATCGTCGAAAATAAGAATTTGAGAGGATAGCCATTATTGAGAAGAGTGTGAATTAAATCCGAAATGTTCTTTTCATGAAATTTGGAATGGGACAACATTAAAATTCTGTCAAGCTGCCCAATGATTACTCCCTTTTTATGTGCTAATGGATGATTCGAAAAATAATTTAAATATCTCCCCGAATTAGTCGGTTTTTTATGCATATCAAAGATGATGCTTCCTTCTTGAATCATTATTTTAACGTTCACGAAAATGTCTAATGCGCATCGCGACATCATACGCTGTTGCACCGCGACTCAGGATCAGATGCGTCGCCCTCGACTTCTACCTCCACCCAAAGTGAAGGTCATGATTCGGAGACAATTCCATCACCGCGCGTTGATGAAAGTTTTGTACAGACGCATTTAGGTACGAATCAGCAACCGGCGCATGTTGTCTTGGCTACCGCATGGGTATTAGTGTCAGCCCGTTCTCAGCGTACGATAAAAATTCGTGCATTACTCGATCAAGTCGACGCATACGTTCGTCACGCGGAAACTCGCAAACGCCTTACGCACTCGAACGTATCCCGCGTCGGCAGTGGTGTCGGGAATCGGGAATTGCAGGACTGGCCGCCTTGAACGCGTCGTACCGGTAACGATTAGTCCTACTACTAGCAGTTCGCCTGCATTAGCAACTGACGCATTGATCGTCGATTCGCTTACCTCGTACATTCCCCAATTCCGATATACTCTATCAGACTGGGCGCACCTTAAGAATTTGACGTTCGCTGATGAAAGACCTACGGATGACACGCCAATACATGCCATTATCGGAGCTGACATATATCCCTACGTACTGCGCGACGGACTGCGCCGCGGCAAATTCTCCGAGCCGGTTGCACAAAACACGATTTTCGGATGGATCATTTCGGGAAATATACGGTCTACGAATAAAATAACAGACGATACATTCGCGCATATGCATCATGCTTACATTTATGAGGACCTAACTCGTGCCGTCGCTAAATTCTGGGAAATCGAGGACGTAAATACTAGTCCCTCATTATCGATAAACGACACTCTTTGCGAGCAGCACTTTCGTTCGACCCATTCCAGAAAGGATGATGGCCGCTATATAGTTCGCATCCCCTTTCGCGACCCTCCCCCTCTCGATATAGGTGACACACGTGTCAGGGCACTGCATTGTTTTGCGTCACTTGAACGCCGCTTATGCTCGAAACCTAGTGACCGCAAGACCTATAACGCATTCCTAAAAGAATACGCAGCGTTGAATCACATGCGCATCGGTCCACAGCAATCACCGGATACGCCAGTAGTATACTTACCACATCACCCCGTTTTTAAGGCTTCGAGCTCTACAACGAAATTACGCGTAGTGTTTAATGCGTCTTCGGTATCCACAAATGGACGGTCACTAAATGACCTTCAACTTACAGGTCAAAAATTGCAGTCGGATCTGTCGATGCTGCATACGCAATGGCGCACACATCGATATGTGTATTGCGCCGCCATTGAAAAAATGTATCGACAAATACTAATCAACGAAAGAGACGTCGATTGTCAGCGAATCCTTTGGCGCGAGTCTCCTTCAGATGCCCTTCAGGAATACCAATTATTGACAGTGACATATGGGACTAGTGCCCCATTTCTTGCGTTACGGGTGTTACAACAACTCGCCGATGACGAAGGGACTGACTTGCCGCTCGGAAGGAACTTACTAAAAACTTGCATGTTCGTCGACGACGCGCTTTTCGGATCGTCATCAATGGCAAATCTCAAACATATGCGCGACGAACTAATTACAATTCTTGCGCGTGGTAAATTTTCATTACGCAAATGGGTTAGTAATTCCGAACACTTACTAAGTGATATCGATTCTTCTCGTCGCGGTTTGGCCCCTTGCAAGGGATTCAAAATTGATGACGGCCTTAAAGTGCTCGGAGTCACATGGCGCCCGGGAACCGACACTTACCACTTCATTGTGGATTTCCACGGTGAGAGTGCTTCGACGAAACGTGCGATTTTATCATTTATCGCACGGATTTTTGACCCCCTAGGATGGTTATCCCCGGTGGTGATTGTGGCGAAAATTTTGATGCAGTCCCTTTGGACATGTGACGCGGACTGGGACGAACCACTCCCTACGCACCTGCTAAACAAATGGCATAGCTTCGTCGATTCGCTCCCATTACTAAGCAGAGTTTCGATCCCCCGATGGTTCGGAACCGATTTTGCGCCCGGTGTGGCTCAACGCATATCGCTCCACGGATTTTCGGATTTTTTGCACCCAATAAGGCTTATGCCGCCGTTATTTACACCCGCATAGAATCAGAAGACAGTGCCGTAAAGTGTATGCTTGTGGCATCCAAAACTCGGGTGGCTCCTCTGAAACAACAAACGATCCCACGTCTCGAGTTGTGCGGAGCAGTGTTACTCGCTCGACTTCTAGTGACCTTACGCAGTGTACCGGCTTTCGAAAATTGCGAGATCACTTGCTGGACTGATGCGACGATAGTATTGGCGTGGCTGCGAGAACACTCAAGTGGAAACTATTTGTCGGGAATCGTGTCTCCGAAATTCACGAAAGGTTACCGAATGTACCCTGGCGACACGTTCCGGGATCATCGAATCCCGCGGACATCGCCTCACGCGGAGTATCTGCTGCGGAAATCGGCGACCTGGATCTGTGTTGGAACGGCCCTTCTTGGCTTTCTTGTGTTCCCAGTGAATGGCCTATTCTCGAACCACCCTTAAACCCAGACGCTCCGCTCGAGATGAAAGCGATAGTTAATCATGCGAACATATCGGGATCGGAACCCTGCGACATTTTTCTTAGATTTTCTTCATGGAAACGTTTAATTCGCGTGATGGCATACATATGTGGATGGGTCCCACCATGAGGTTCCGCTCTGTCACACGTTCCCTCCACTAATGAATTGGTACATAATTCAAATCGTGTATTGTCCATTCTTCAACGTACGCAATTCCCAACCGAGATCGATATCCTCCAAGATGAGCCTTCTGCCACCGGAATTCGTGGAGTGCAGTCGATGCATCCACTACCACGTGGAAGTCCACTGCGACGATTAAACCCAGTCCTCGATGCGGACGGTATTCTGCGTGTCGGTGGTCGTCTATCTCTCTCTGACCTTAGTCATGATGCTAAGTTTCCTATTATACTAGATAGGTCATGTCGCACGACTTCTTGTACAGGATGCGCACGAGCGATGTCTGCATGGTAGCATAACAATAACGCTCAGCACTCTACGACAACGCGTCTGGGTGCTTCACGCACGTAAAATTGTTAAAACGATAGTATATAACTGCATAACCTGTGCACGAATTCGTGCAGATATATCGGTGCAAATGATGGGTTCTTTGCCTCCGGCTCAGGTGATTCGCCCTCCTCGCGCATTTAGCGAATGTGGCGGGGACTACGCTGGACCCGTTCGAGTGCGAATGGCGAGCGATCGCGGCGTTCGATCACAACCTGCCTACATTGCGATATTTGTTTGTATGGCCGTTCGGGCAGTGCATCTAGAGCTCGTCACTGAGTACTCAACGAAAATTTATATCGGCGTTCGAGCGATTCGTATCGCGTCGAGGACTTCCCCAGACTGTCCATAGCGATTGTGGAAAAAATTTCCAGGGAGCCGATAAGGC
>NW_011626680.1:0-102602 GCF_000204515.1 Acromyrmex echinatior
ATTAATTCCAACACCTAATATATATATATATATATAATTTTGATTCATCTTTACCTTTTCAAGAGACAAATCGCCACCTTCGATGGCTCGAAAAGGATACAGAGCCACCACAACTTTCGCCCGCAACATTATCTTTTCCTGCGAGACAAAATTAATTTGTATGGATTACATAAAAATGCTAAGAATGAGGAAGTTTTCATTTCAACGGAACGTGGACTTACCTTTGCTTTAGAGGATGGTGTGCCGGGTGTACCACCTGGCATTATCGGAGTCGAAGGCGTTCCTGGAAAAAGAGCAAACGGGAAAAAAGATTTAATATTATTGTGATGTGACATTTGTTCTATTATACACTAATCGTTTTTTTTGTTTCAAATAACTTAACAACGTCACATTTTCTATGTTTATTCGCAAACAATTGCTTTACGTTCTTCACATATCATCGTTTCGCGATATTGTTGTAACAAATAGAATCCTTGACAATTTTGCGTGATATAATAACTAATAATTACTATTTTATTAAAGCGTCCGTCGTTTAATTTCACAGAAAAAAGCGGCCCGGACAGCGACGTTCCTCCTTGCGTGGCAACGAACGGCGGAAGCTAAACGGGACATCTCGACTGACGAGCACTACGCTGATCTGACAGCATACCAAACCGTGAACGCGGAGAATGATACCACGAGAGCAGTCTCCACCCTGTCTAGACAAAATCAATGCGACCTCAAACCTCCTACATCCCCTCTCCGGCATCTCTTCCGCACCGTCCAGCGTTTGCACGTGTAACGCTCATCGCGTGTACTGCGTGCGCTGCATCCAACTGCTGTCGCACAAAAACAATATTACATGTCTACCTATATATCTGTAAAATTCAAAAACTCCGCGTGCGGATTTTCGGTGCCTCACACCAAACTCAATCAAAACCCTTTGTACCAAGTTTGCGAACGATCTGATATTTCACTTACTTAAAAAATTGCGCGCTTCCCTAAGCGACGATTGCCGTCGGGATTATTTTAAACACGTTTTAGCATCGAGACACTACTACACTAGTGTCTCCCAGATAGATATTACTGCTGTTGTTTAAACCGCATCAGCTTCTCTCGTCGCGTGACATCTTGCATTTCAAAATGCTTCTTTAATACCTTTTTCATTTTTTTTTGGCCGAGTTTCATTACCCGAGGCAATCTCAGCAACGCAGCGGAGGTTCCGTCCAAGAATTTTTTCTTTGTGAAAAATATTTTAGATATCTTCTAAAAGAAAAAGAGGAAACTTACCGCTGGAAATACTTGACGCGAGTTGGTACGTCATATAATATTACAATCCTTTAGAGTTTATTCTGCTCTAAGTTTTTCAAAGTATATTTTTCGGATTATATTGAGAATAAAGAAAAACAAAACAAATATGTTTCATTAAGCAATTTTCTTAACTGAGAGGGAGAGAGAGGGAGGGAGAGAGAGAGAGAGATTTCTTCTTTAATTTAAAACATTGTTAATTTTCGCACAAAGATACCCTCGAATTTTTCGCGCAATTTCTCAGTGAATAGTATCACAGATTCATAGAGAAGCTTTTGGAAGAGAATCTCAAGGAGGATATCTCAGTAATGAAAGTCTCGTCGGGATACAAAGCTCGCGACGTGAAAAGAGGGTAACAAAATCTGCCGGAGGCAACGCATCTCTTTTCGGTGCATCTCCGAAAATATTCCGACTTTCACGGAAATTCAATAAGTGGGAGAGCCTTAAGAAGGAGAGATAAACGTCACGTCTAAAATAGCGACGTCGTGATATTGAATCTGACTCTCAGCATTGATTCTAATATACAACGCGGTGCATTGTAGGTATATTCTGTATTGTTAGGTTAGAAGAAATATTTCGTTACCTACTATATCTAACAATACCACTTGCATTTACGTTGTTTCTTTTCTCCACGTTTCTGGTCCAGCGTATCGAGACCAGACTATCACGCACATATCGAGAAATATTATACTTAATTTCTATCTCACGAAGTTGCCATTAGTTCGAGTTTCATTAACTTCAGAATGTGTTTCTCAATATAAAAAATATAAATCATATTGAAACATAATAATATGATGACACATAAGGTCGCAATCAAGGATTTATTTCTTTCTTTCTTATATTGATTATGTGAAAGAATTATACGCTAATCTATACAAGTAGATCCCTATCTCATGATGACCATAACGTCTGAGAGGCCACTGACCTCCTTATCGATTTCGGTAAAATTATTGCCACCGAAGTAGAGATATCGCAATTTGACGAAATCAACGAAAGCGCCATTATCCACCGTCTGGATGTTATTGTCGGACAGCCTGATCTCTTCCAAATTGGAGAGCCCAGTAAAAGTGCCGACTACAATATGAGACAGTTTGTTTCCATTTAGTCGCAATAGTTCTAGTTGTGACAATTCCCGGAACGTTTCCGGCTCGAGAGCACTGATCTCGTTATGCTGAAGGAAGAGACTCTTCAAACCAACCAAGTCACGGAGAAGCGTCCTGGAGATGCTCGTTATCCGATTGTCATTTAAGTAAAGAACCTCCAACTTGTTCAATCCTCGAAAGACACCGTTTGGCAAGTCCACCAACCGATTGTAGTCCAAGTGGAGGCGATTCAGTTCGGTTAACCCGGCGAAAGAACCCGGGGCGATACGAGTGATTTTATTATTATTGAGCCACAGATATAGTAGCTCAAGATTTGGAAAGGATTCTGCCTCGATCGCTTCGATATCGTTATGACCTAAGTAAAGCCACATAAGACTTGACAGGCCGGCAAACGAGTCTTTCGGTATCGAATTGATCCTGTTGAAGATCAACGACAACGACTGCAGGTGTCCCAATTCCGCGAACAAGTGCTCCGACAATGGTACCACGTTATCGTCCAAGTGGAGACGTTCCAAGTTGGGCAAACCGCGGAAGGATCCCCTCTTCAACACGGATATTCGATTGCCTTGATTCAGATACAAGTGCGTCGCCGTCACGTTCTTGAAGGCATCTTCTCGAATTGCCAGAAGATTTAGATCGTTGATGTCCAATCGATCTTCGAAACGGCGTTGAGTAACTTCGACGAGCACCCCTTTATAGTGGCAGATGTTGTAACCGTCGATGATTCGACAGGTCGGCTCTTTCACCTTCGATGAGGCTCTCGCCGAGAGAAACAGGGCGACTTGCGAGAAAAGCAACAGAAATCGCGACATCGTGAAAGAGATCAATTGAATGTCGACTAATCGAATGACACGGGTGCATCCGTTTTATAAGTATTGTGTTCTCTATGGAGAGAGTATACGCGATTAGATAGTGTGTGACTTTTGGCACTGATTATCGCGACTGTATTCTCGGAAGGAGAGACGGTTCCCGCACGGATACGAAATGTCAAAGTTGAAGATAAGAGAAAAACATGTCATGGCTTTAATTTTTAAACGATGCGAAAATTCCTCGTATTATTAAATGTTGAACTTGCGTTTTCCCCAAAGTGCAGATTTTTTCAAAATCGATTTCGAGAGCGTCAAAACTAATTAGCGCCTAAATTAATTATTATAAAACATGATATTTAGCGAGGCTCTTAATAATCACAGGTTCGGTTTAGCAAACCGCACGCATTGTCGATGGCAGGTTGTTCGCCACTGATTATCTGTAACGAGCAGTAGAAAGTACGTAATAGTCCAGTGAGCACCCAGGACAGTGAGGCGATCGTGGAAAGTGGAGTGAAACGGTAGAAAATTAAACAACGACGTTGTATAAGAACGAGAATCCCAAAATGGATAATCCGTTTACCCAAGGTAACCATATCTTTCAATAATCCGATATTATATTTATTTACGATAACGCACATTGTTAAATATTTATTGACGCAAATAAAAACCTAGTACCGCACCTAGTATTGTCCAACAATCTGGACATAAAACATCTAGTCTCTATTTTCATTAATTCATTGACTTTCATCTTCAGCTTAACTCTTTATCTATTTCTAATTCTTAGAACTAGGAAAAAAATAAAAAGCAAATTAAGTGAAATTAAAGTTAATCTACATTAAGAAATGGATATTAAAAATGTTGTTATGCACTATGTACGAAATGCATTATGTACTTAATATCATTTTTAATATGTTACATCCGGTGCTATATTAAGATATGTATACTGAAAAAGAAAGATGTTACATCAACCGCATTATTTTAATTAAAAATAATCTTTAATAACAGAGCATTCATGAAACAAATAGAATATTATTAAAACAAGAGCGTATTTGTTTGTTTCATTAATATAATAATATTATTGTGTGTAAATTAACAAAATTATTTTCAATTAAAATAATTCTGTTGATACACCATTATTTTTTTCAGTGTGTGTGAAAAAAATGGGCTATAAATTTCAGGGCAATAAATTTTATAAAGTTTAGGGCGGTAAATTTTAGAAAAAAAATTTTGTTTTAAATAAGAACTCTATATTCGCGGTCGAAGCGGATCTTAAGTGCTTAAACACATATTTCTTATGTGAATTTATATACATTTTGATTTTGCATATCGGGCGCTAAAATGTTTTTCCGGACTTAAAACGTATTCATGAGCAAAACCAGACTAATAATATCGCTTATTAAATTGTAGGCAATTTAATAATGTTTTATGTCAATAAGCATTTTTTAATAAAAAATTTTAATTATCATACGTTGATAAAATCTAAAAACTGTGAATAATTTATTGCGAAAAATATTACTTCGAGAATCGAACCCGGATCTCTCGGCCGGATGTCCTTACAGATTATCGGGATTTTAGTAATGACCAGTAACTAATTTTTTTTAATTGAGCATTGAAATAATGTTGCTTATAAATGATTTAAAGTCTAGGTAAACAAGATGATTCATAGTGAAAAAAGATTAAATTCGCTTTCTGTCCTCCATTGAGAAATAACTTATTATTTTATCAATTTACGTATTTTTGTTGTGTACTTTTTGCTATTTTTGTACTTGAAACAAATGAATGATTTATGAAAATTTTGTCAATCAATTCTTAAATTAATTTAATATAACTCTTAAACTTTACCCAGATGACATCATATCTTAAAAGGACATTCAAAATATTAATTCAGTCCATAGACACGAAATAGGTTAATCTGCTTATATCCCGATTTTAAATATATGTGCTATCTGCTCGCTATCTCTTCCTAAAGGGAAGTTGTTAACTCTCGGTCGCACGAAAAGAGTACATTGATTGCATAAAAAGAGTAAGTAACTTAAAAAAAAAAAGGTAAAAAAAGATGAAGAAGAAAGAGTTTGCTATTTTAAATATGCCGATATTCAATAAAATGATACTTTTAGAATGTAATTTTTATTGACAACCTCTATTCAGTCTTTATAAAGTTACATATAAATATATTTGTTCACATTTTATCAGATTTTTTTTATGTTAACATTAATACACAATTGAGAAAATAAAATAATTCATATATTCAACGTATCTTGTAACTTGTAAGTTTTTTCAACAAAATATTATATATATGTATAATCAAACCTCTAACAAAACTTCTAAAATATGATAAATATATATACTGCCAAATATATATTACGTACTGCCCAAACACAGCCTTAGTACAAGCCAAGCATAATTTTTTTGTAAAATAATAAATTTAAATATTAAATAATAATTTTTTTCATTTTATCATTTCTGACAAAAAAAGAGTACAATAAGTGAGTAGTAAGTATGAGTATGCTGTTTTCCGACCTCGAAAAGAGTACATGTATTCTTAAAAACATACGGTTGGTAAATTCTTAATTCTTCTTCAAATGCCATCTATTTCTGCAATGTGTACCGTCGAAATTTATACGTTAATCCCAATTCACGAACTTTAGGGGATTAAAAGATTCGCGGTCAACCTCGACGAAATTTTTCGAGAAGAAATTTTCCGAACGATTCGCGACAAATTCCGATGAATCGCCAGATGATTCGGCAAGATGTATTTGGACTACATTTCCAATTGCGTTCGAGAAATGAGACAAATATGTATATATGTACCGCGGTGAGTGATTTTCAAGGCTAGTGGCGTCTCGCGAGCAGTGTAGAGAAACTTTCTAAGATATTGGTGAAAACATCAGAAGAGCGATTCGCCTCTCGCTCGCGAGGTCATCGAACGATGTTACATCCCACTCGCTCGCTCGGTTTCTCGTTCCGCGTACTCCGCGATCGTTCGGCCGGTTGGTGACAAAGCGAAACGAGCAATAATGAAGATACGTAAACTTGAGCCAAACGATAGAATGAGTACGTCGTATATCGCTTGGCGATTCTCTTAGAGAAGACGATAGTGATCCATACTCTATCAACGTATTAAAAAAAAAAAAATCCCATACGATGGCAAATGCGCGAGCATAGTTGCAACTAAGCTACTACTCGCCTCGACGTGCTCGCATATTAGAAAAGCCCACGATTATATTGAAACAATTTCCATCTTCGTAATCGCTTTGTTCCTTTCTTACAACTATCGATTGCATTTTTACGAAATTTGTCATATAATATATTCTTTTAATCGTTTGAACAAAACCGCGTTACAAGTTATTACAATGCTCAATGTGTTGCACGTCCATGCAACCTGAATAGGTGAATGTTACCTATAATAACGACCACATTACATCTCGCCGCGGCGAATAATTGACATTTCTCGAGCTATATACTTAATTGACTTTTGATACTTGGAGAATCGCCTAACAGGATACAATGGACTCCACGTCGCTCGTAGAGCAATTCAATTTTACATAAAACTCGCCTGGCTTTTAAGATTTTTACAGAGTCCGAATGATTGGAATAAAGCGAAACATTTCCCTAACTTCTCCGCAGGCCGGTCTCGATGTTCCGATCGTTGACAATTTCTCATCGTGACTTATCCCTCTCTCGCGACTTTGCAATTGAATCCGCACTCGCGATTGAATGAAGATTTATTTATTTATTTACCGAAGATCATATATTATTATATTTATATATTTTCAGGGATGTGTTTCCCTCACAGTATAGTGCAAAATGCAAAATTCACGTTACGATTGACGTTGCGATCTTGACATTCTTGACAGGCGTGGCAAGAAAGTTACCGCCGTTGTGGTACCGTTCTTATGAAACCGATGGAGGTCGGTCTCGCTTGCGTTCTTGCTCCTCCGTGTAACCTTTTACATTTTGCGCAAGCGATATTTCTCCGCGCGGATTAAAGAAATGTACATACGAAAAAAATGTACACTATAGCGGATGCTTTCCATAGCACGAACTGAATCGAAAAGCTACAAAATAAGGAGTGAGTGCAATATGGAAGAAGGAAGATTTAGGAATAAGAAGAGAGAAAGAGAACGCGATAGACCGCTTCACCTGCATATACAGCGCTCTTACAAATCTCACGTTACGAATGGAGAACGCAAGCTTCTACCGATTTTCAAGCCGATTTGATATTATACTTTCAAACGCATCTTACTTGGGTGCTTTTGCTTTTATCTGCACGACGAAACGAGATTTTAATTTTTCATTTCATTAAAACGTAAAAGGCTACAACTTTGCCGAGTGCGAAATATCTAAATAATTTTTGATATTTGAAACATCGTATTTTGATCGACCAGAATAGATCAGAAGAAAATCGAGACTACAGATACCACATCGAGAGAAAAAAATTTTGGTATTTGTAAGTATGATTACATAATGATTACATTATGATTATTACTACTATAATGTTAGCAATGATATAATTCTATCAACAAATATAGGTATGTATGCAGTTAGCAGATGTATTTCCCCGAAAATAAGGCTATAATTATATTATATTATCGTTACCATTAAAAATGCTTGAAATTACAGTAATTTTTTAATTATAATTTATAATAATTACAATTACTTTTATGCTAATAATAAGTATAATTATAGTCATTTTTGGGTTGCCAATTACATTTATTGATAGAATTACAGTTAATGCTACTAACATTAGCTAAAGCAGCAATAATTATGGCACTAATATGCAAGTATAGACGTAGTCGTGGCATTATCAGCAAAGAGATATCGAGGAACGATCGTTCGAATTTGGAAAGGGAAAGGAAAATGTCGACTCACCGGAATTACTGTGAGCGTGCCCGATAACGTTACCGGTAGCGGAATGAACCGCGTTGGTAGCGGCGCTCGCGACCTGTTTTAAGGCGCTTATCACCAGCATAGCTCCCGTTGGCTAACGGCCCGTCGTGATCAGCATCTGGTACGGACACGAACGCACGCCCGCACCGGCACACGGAGAAGCACTCTCCGCACCGCACCGCACCGCACCGCACCGCACCGCACCGCAACACTTGGCGAGTAACGACCTCGTAAAGGCGCGGAAGCGATCGTGGAAGCGGCTCGACGCGGACTGGACTGGACTGGACTGGACTGGGCTCGGCTCGGCTCGGCTCGGAGAATGTCTAAGCGCGCGCGAGCAACAACGCGAAAGGGAGTTGGAGTTGGACTCGGAGTCGGAGTCGGAGTCGGAGTCGTGCTCGTGCTCGTAGCTGTGGCTGCGTTGCCGTCATCATCGTCGTCGTCTCCTCGCTCAGAGTCCCCTTCCTCAGAGTTTCACCTTCACGGAAGTCTTCCCTCGCCGCCGATTAATGCCGCTGACGATGACGACTCTTCGACACGCACTGTGACGAGCGATGCGTTACGTGGACGTTGTTCCTACCCGTACCAGCCCGGAAACTAATATTCGTAATATCGCTTGATATATCCAGAGACTTTATAATTACGCAGGAAGCGCTGAATTTTCGCAGGAAGGCAGAAAATTCTCTATCGCGAAATTAATATCAAGAATATTATATAAATAAAGAATTTTGTACAGTGAGAAGTAATGATTTTGGTTGGAGAAATTAAATATTTATCTCTTTTTCGTAACTCGATAAAAAAAAATTGTTCCTGAATTAAAGCGAACACTTTTTTTTTATCGCAATCGCGGGCAGGGAAAATAAAGATCTTTTCAGGGCGATGTTTTGTGTTCTAATCTTAATATTATTGCATTTATACACGCTCTTTTTCAATGTATACTTTCTCTATACATATTGATTATTGCGATATATTACCAAATTCTTTATGAATTCTAGATGCTATTAGCATGAAATCGACGACTTAGGACTAGGTCCTTTCGTGCCTAGTGGCACATATACATAGCTTGATAGCAATTTCTTCCTAGTCTCATAAAGATAAAGATAAACTTAATTATTTACTTAGTTAAGTAAATAATAAGAACAGTACCACTTGGGTTTTAATTTTTAATTTAATAGAGTTTAACTTGATACCAGTTGTTGATACGAAATTTTTTAAACAAATGATATATGTCATTAGAGTTAAATAAATAATAAAAATAATACCATTCAGAGTTTATTTTTTATTTGATACAATAAAGATAATACCACTTGGGTTTTATATAATTTGGTACAACAGTCTTTTTTTTTTCAACATTCTGATAACCAGCCATGAGAATAGATCGTTTTGGAAAGATGCAAAATGGAAACAGCTAAAAGTATCGCTTTGACATAAAAATAATCAATTGCAAAGAAGCGAACCGATTCAATCGACATTTGACGAAGGAGTCAATTAGCAGCGTCGACTGCTACTCTGAATACTGCTAGTCTCGAATACGAGCGATCCGCAAGACCGTCTCGGTGTAAAGAAAATCTCACATCGCGGAAAGATAGAAAATGGAAAAGATAGAAGAAAGAAAGAAAATGGGCGCGAGGCTTACTGTGGTCGCATGATGTATACTCGACGACGAGTCAAGGATGCTCGAGAAAAAAAGGCCGGCTGCATTTCACGACGCGCCCCCGTATTGCAACGTCAGAAGTAGTTAAGATTTAACTCTCGACTGCATTCATTTGCTAACTGTAGTTTCTCGTTGCGCACCATTCTCAAGTAAACTTGTTAATTGCGTGCTCGACCTACTCGACGTTCATATAATGGAGTCGTGTCACGTCTGATATCGTGGCGAGCAAATTAAAGCGGCAGGATTCGAAGGATGAAAGATGAAGTGTCCCGCGCGTCGACGGGCTAAAGAGAAGCTTGTGTGAGAGAGAGAGAGAGAGAGAGAGAGTCCATTCTTATTTTAAGACCACCTCAAGTAATGTCTTAAAATGCTAATACTATGACATATTAAGACTATATGATATATAAGACCGTCTTAAATAAGAACTAACTATGAATATTGGCCCTTATACAGACTTCTTAATTAGATACGTTAGTCGTATTTTGTATGCTCTAATTTTAACAAAACCATGTGAGAGAGAAGGACATACTTTCTCTATTTCCCTCCCCCCTCTCATCAATCAAAAGTGGTTGTTTCATGTATAGACTCTTATTAAAGGGTCTTTTATCGATACCTGTCATAAAGGATAAAAAGACTAACCAGTGGATAAAACGTAGAAACATTGTGAATCCGAGGCAAATCTACTTGCTAAATCTAAATGCCGCTTTGAAATTCACGTATATATGCGATCGTTATATCATTCGCTTCAGATTCATAAAATTTTCGATAACGGCACCGCCAGATTATTAATAAGTTTCCGCGCGTATTATAAATTAAAACGTGAGTCCATGTGCGTGAATTTATGTGTGTATGAAATTAGCCGTTCTTTTGTGTAAAAAAAAAAACTGTGCCAAGTTGTGCTAGATTTGTGCTACATTGAATCTTGAGTCGCGTCTCGAGATTGCGCCAGAAGCACCGAGGATATTGAATATTGCATACATAAATGCAAGGCCTATCTGCCGTGGAAACAACGCGGAGGCCGGTGCTACGTCGCCTCGCGAATGTCAATTTGGATAAATGCGATAACTTCTTGCAAATCGCCGATTCTGTAAACTAAATAGACGGAATGATCGCGATTTAAATAAAATATTGTACAATGCTAAAACTTGATTTCAGGCAATTTATTGAGAAACGCCTTGAGCGATTAATTGAGATAATTGTTAACTGAATAGTGATCGTTACGTAACATCATTAAGGTTCAACTATCGAGAAAGATGGAAAAAAGAACGATGAAGAATAATATGATGAAATTTGCCGAAAGGCGTGCGAGTGAAAACGCCATGTTTCTTTAATAAAATAAATTAATTGGATTAATTTGCCGGCGCCCGATGTTTCGAGAATAAATTTAATCCGGGCGTCGTGGGAATAAATTTGATCAATCGAGATTAAATTTATATTTTCGTTATACACGCAGTGCCCTGATAGTATTAAGCGCATTTCAATACTCGAATTTGCAATTAAAATGTCTGAAATTTAATTTGCCGTTAAGTAGGTCGACTTGGTTCGAGTCTTTGAAGACGATCGAAAGTTCCTCGCGCGATTCGCCGTCAATATATATTAATTCGCTCTAAACTTTAACGCAAATGGATAATGAACTGACATACTCGAGAAAGATAAACCTCGAAGAAGGAAAAAAGCTGCTGTAAAACCTATATCATTCGAGAGCCATCTAATATCTCTTGAAACTCGTTAATATTCGCGAATTATATACAGACAATTCGTATGACAGAGAGATATGTAGGCAGCTGTATTTTACGCGATCGCTCACGTATCGATCCTTAATGAAAGGCTATCTAATAATAAGTTTTCCTTCGTAAAAACTGTCATCTACGTCATTTGCTCCTGCAGAGCAAAAATGTCATGCTTTTAGGTTTGCGAATAAGAGTTACGTAAAGTACGACACTCGTGCAGTGTGCTCTAACGTACATATTTTTCTCTCTCTTTCTCTGAGACCATCATATATCTCAACGCATCGATGACAACTCCATTTCCTCAAGTGTCCCGGATCCGAGTAATGAGCTTTATAATCAGATTAATCCACGTTGGGAAAGGAGTTCGGAAGATTTCTTTCTCCCGTCTCGAATTCCATTTTCCGTCAGATGGAAATACGTTCATTACGCGAAATCGCGATGATGCGAAATTTCAATTATCGATACGCGATATCAGGAGCATTATTAGCAAAATCGGAGGACTGTCTTGCCTCGAGCGATAAAGGAACTGGAGCGTTCGCTGAATTATTGGGAAAGAATGACACTTGACCGAGACAATTTTACGGCGATGTGATTCGCAAAAAGTCAGGATGTTTCAACGATACAGAAAAATGTCACGTTGTCTAAGAGAAAAGTTTTCGGCAGAATATTGTTCTGTTTACAGCAAAACTCCGTTTCATTGTTTTTCGTCTAATCCTCGAAGAGAGATCGACGAAAGCTCCATAAACAAAAACGCGCACATATACCTACGTAATATATCTACATGAGTGCACGTCAACTTATTAATTATGATTATTTTTTAGGACAAAATCACTCGAAATGAGTAAGAATAAATTTCCTTATTCAATGACATTACTCTCCGTAGTTATTAAAAATGCAGTCTCTTATCTTCTTTCGTTAAAAAATAATAAAAATTTCATGAGAGTGATGCAAAAATTTATGCTGTATTTCCTACTCTTAGAGGATGTTTAGGGTTTTCCGCCTTTAGAAATGTATAAGCTTTTTCAAGTCATACATATGAGCCGTTCCAAGCCGTTAGGCTTGAAGATATAAGAAATCCAGAAAATCACTCGCTTGGAAACAATTCTTTTCTATTATTCTTATACGTACTAGTCACTCGTACTAGCGTACGAGGGAAATAAGATTTTCTTAATTCAAAGGGGAATCCATTGCTTAATCTACAATGTGGATAATTCTCGTATAATTACAATAGAACAAGTTTACAGCATGCCAATAAACAAGGTCAATCTTGAAACAAAATAGATTCGTTATTACGCATATTAAATATTTAAAGCTGCTAACAGTTAATTACATATTGCTGTTTACATATTGCACCACCTGTTCGCTTTATGCGTTATTTCAATACGCGCTCGGATAAAATATTTCTTTCGCGATAACCCGAGGCTTCGTATATACATCGCCAGCAATTTGTATATCCAATTAGGTCGTAATTAGCTCGTTCGATGATTGCATAAAATTTACGTGGCGCCAAATTGGCAAATTTTGGCAAGCGTATCGTAACAAAACGAACGACGTATCGGCATAAAAAATGTCGATGCAAGTAAATAAATAAAGTTTTTCCGGATCGATTTTTTATCCGACAATTAAATCCGACGAATAATCCATTATTAAATGACATTACTCCCAAGACTCTCTTGAAACAAAAAGAAGCGCATCGATTCGCCAATTACGGTTTTACTAAAGACGAGGATAATATAATATGAAGGCGTGTAAAAATGTAATAAATGTAAAATACGAACCGATAGTTGAGCGGGTCTGCGATTGGATGATTGGATTGTTATTCGCTTCGGCGTTGGATTGTGAACGATGATCGGACGTGATGATAGTCGTTGAAATGGTATTGTTAATGATATTGCTGCCGGGCACGGACGTTGTCGATGTTGTCGAGGCTGACATTGTCGTCGAGGACGGATTTGTAGCGTTCGTAGTTGGCTTCGAGGACCAGGAGCTGCAAGTGTCGCAACCTTCGGCGGAGCGTGTTGATAATCGGCAGCAGGACCAACGTTTTCCGCTCCATAGGCCCGCGTGATAACGCCCGCTCAAGCCCGAATTCTCACTGCACACTACAAATAAGTAATCATTTGCAAATTGTTTTTAAGCATAACATATTGCGCTTTAAATGACAAATTATGATATGACTTCGAATTTTACTCTCGGAATTGATTTAATAGACGTCGATCCGAATTTTACTGCAATTTTATTGCACAATTCGTAATATTTAAAAAAAAACTTTAATCATGCATGTCGCATGTACAACATCAATTATGGATTTAGAGTCTTATATCACGTTGTTTTTCAGGTATTTCAGTCAAAAAAAAATTCAAAAATGTTGTTTTTGGTATCTTTAGTATCAATTTTCTCAAAAACTTGACGTGATAGAATAAGCAATAGAATAAGCAATTTTATTTATGGATTTGTTTTCAGCGACAAAAAATCGTCATCTACAAACATACATATTTTTTATATTTAAATGTACAAAAAATTTCTTTTAATACTTTTTCTTTTATTTGCGATAAAAATTGGACACCGAAAGACTCATTCTACCGTCATTCTAGTTACAGGAGGGAAAGAAAGATGTAAAGGAAGAGGGAGACTTACCAGCGCGTATAGCGCGTATCCATTCGGCGCGATCCTGTTCGCGAGCGGCGAGGAGGTAGAGTGTGTACTCTTGACCAGCTTCCCGATATCCCACCTGGAAAGGCAGTCCGGATGGTATTCCGCCGCCTCCGCCGGCGGCGTCGCCGCCGCCGCCGCCGCCGCCGCCCGCCACATCACTGACAGCACTTCCACCATTCCCGAGGCTGGCCGTCTCCACCACGTGGACGTTCTCCACAGCGATCCGTCCGCGTTCCTTGCGGCGCTGCAATAATTTCTCATCTGATTAGCATTAATAGTCGATTCATTCAAAATCAAATCGGTTACCGCTGACCAACAACTTTGATACCAGAGCTGGGAGAAAGGAAGGGAGGGAGGGAGAGAGAGAGAAGGTCAAGGACAATATAAATTGCATAATGATAGTATTATCAGAATTAGAAATCTTGGATGTGTCGGAATGATTTGGAGATACTCGTTGACGAGGGATGTATTTAGCACATGGATGTTGATTTTTACTGACAAAACTAAATTGTAATAAGATATTCGTAGCATATAAATAGGTCTATCATTGGAATATTGGTATGGTACATCTATACTTTAAACGCGAAAAAGTAATTTGCAAACGGCATCCAGCGACTTTCCCCGGAAACATTTCTAGCGGAATTCATAGAGGTTCTTGCAACATAAATTGTTCATCCGACGACGGAGTCTAATCAATTAAATAAAAAGAACGGAACGAAAAGAAAGTTATTCGAATTTCTTTACCTCCACGTTGTATGATAGAGCTCGTGACGTGGTGAACAGGATGACCAAGTCAGTAGGATCCGCACGTGGATCACTACGCCAAGGTTGGCCACAACGTCCGAGACGGACGATGCGTAAGAGACGAGCGATCTCTCGGAGCGATGTGAAAAGATAATTGAGATCACAGCTGAGCAGCAGGGTCTCTACAAAGAGTGTCGTGAAGGATTCCGACAGGTATATATTGTGGAACCCTACTCGCGAATCAGATAGGACAAGATTCACCAGAAGGACTGAAATACGTCCGCGTGTATCTCTCTATTTTGTTCGTCATACAAGAGAGAGAAAGAGAGAGAGAAAAGCAGGGAGGGAGAGAAAGAGAGAGATATCAGAAATTAAAACGTTATAGACTCGTCCGAGGAATCGTCAACTTGTGTGGAACGATACCAAACGTAATCTAAGGATCGTGCGTCGTCGAGACCGACCTCGAACGACGGCCACTGACTGAGCAGCATCAACGACGAAGAAGCGGAAGGAGAGATAGGATGGAAAATTCACGTGGGGCGCCTGCGCCACTAATTTTATAGGTATACGATATAGGTGCATGTTATCCGCCATCTCCTACTGAAATCATCACCACCCCTACTACCTCGCTCAATACGGATGACGGAGACGGAGATAGCTATTGGTGCTAGTCACGAACGCACGCGGTTACCGAGCCGATCACCTCCATCCTGCTCGTCGTTCAAACAGCTCAACCTGCTCAACCTCTGATGCGTCGTCTACAGTCTATAATGCACGGAGGAAGAGAAGTAAGAAATTGACCAATCACAGTCGAATGTGAGAATAACCGTGGTTGGTCAATTTCTTACTCTTACTTCTTACTGTTTACTGTAGACGACGCATGAATGAGTTCTTATCTAATTGTCTCTTGGATAAAAACAAAAAATCGAGCGTGTTACAATCGCCGAATTGTTATCGAATAATTACCCAACTAGCTTAATAACTAATTAAAGTTATGATTATGTATTAATCACAAAATTATAAGGTTTGTAATCTAACTTTTTTTGAAACTTAAAATTCTGTAATAAAAAAATTATTATAATTTTCTATGTACGTGTATGAATTTTGTGCAAATGTAAGAAAGAAGATGAGTAATGTTTCTGATGCTTCCTGGAATTGTGCGTGCTCATCCATCATGAACGTAGTGACGCAATATTGTAATCGAATATTTTATATTCAATGAATGTTTGTAAACAATTTATAAATGAATGTTTGTCGAACGATTTATAAATTCTTTTTAATAAAATATTATTAAACTCACTGACAAAATTAATGAACTTAATTAAAACGTCTCCCAACTGTGCTCGATAAATGTACATTTTATTAACACAAATTAGCATAAATTAACAACTTTGATAAATAGGGGAAATCTTGCAGACCATAGGTGTAATGTTTATTTTGTTTACACAATTAAAATAGAATCAAAAGTAGAAAATATAATTTCTAGCGCGGCCACAGGTTGAAACATGATCGTAATATTATAGAAGGTAAAACATTTTGATATATTCAAATTACTCACCTCACCATCTCCGTCGTAGTAGATGAGATAATGTTTGGTCAGAATAAACCATCGTTGCTTGTAATTGACTGGGGTAAAGCGCTTCTTGTTCTGCGAACGTTTTATCATGAATCCCTGCCGAATAACGTCTCCACCTTTTGACTCTAGCTTCCCATCTTTCCCTGCCATCACAGGAGGGCCTCCCTAGCAACAATAATGAAAGTATCATTTTTCCTGTACGAGAATGGAGCCCCATCGTCGAGAGGCGTCGATATTCCATCGCACGAGAGGCTACAATTGATACTTGTTGCACAACACATCCTAATTAGACACGAAAAAAAAAAATTACATTCGAGGTTTCTCCCATCCGGCTTATCCGGTCTGCTTGAGATAAGTAAAGGAGACGAAAGAAATATCTAAATATAGCACCTTTTTCCTCGTCCCATAACCCCCGCCCCCATACGAATGCGAAGGAGTGATGCGGCGCTCAGAGGCGCTCACGTGTCTGGTCTGGTATCTGGTAGCGATTATAACCAACGATTATTGGGCATCGTCGAGAACGGGCTACGGGATCCAGGCGGAGGCGACGGGAGGCGATGGGAGGCGACGAGAGGCGACGAGAAGCGACGAGAGGCGACGAGATTCAACGAGATTCAACGAGACTCACGAGGCGCAGTCGAGAGAACGACCTGAACGACCTGAACGACACGGACGCTCCCAAAAGCGATACTTATCGCGATACTCGATCACGATTGAATTCGAATTCTCCGGATCGCGCCTCTTACTACGCGACGAACGTGTGGCCTGGCTGCCTGGCCGGTGCGGTTACCACCTCGCGATCATTCCGGCATTCCCGGCGTCCAAACAAAGAGTTCACGTGGAACGCACACAATCTGTCAAAACGGAGACGTCTCGCGGCAATCGCGACGCGGCGCGGCGCTCGGCCTCGGCCTCGGCGCGGCGCGGCTGATAGGTATCAGGAAATGTCTTACCACGCTGGTCAACGCCAGTCAACAGTGTCAACACGGCCGACCGGGTCGACGTCAGATTCAACATGGGCTTGAGACTTGAGAGGGAGAGCGTCCTGTGAATATCAATGGATATCGGAGAGAGAAGAATGGATCTTCCATCCTTGCGAGGAAGAAACACTTGTCGACCCGCGTAGCACTGCACCCGCTTAGCACTTAGTAGCGGCAGTAGTACAGTACAGTGCAGCACCATGCAAAATGGCCGACCAGAGGACTGTCAAACAAGTGACTATCGACAGTGTCGACTGAAGTGACGCAATTAGAATCGAGATCGCCTTGTTTGGCTTGTTTCGCTTTGACGCTGTGGGAGATCTTGACAGGCGTAACACGATTTACACGATACTACGAGCGACTACAGGACAGTACAGGAGCGGCGATCTCCGCTCAAGGAAATTGAGAAAGGATTCTCAGGTAACCTGTCCTTCCGCTCGTCGACCTCATCCGCCGGTATCGAAGTGTGAATCGAGAATGGCGGCTCCCGAAGCAATCCAGGTTAGCTCCCTGCCGTTGCCGCCCGTTCAATACATCAATCTCTATACGGATGAGAATGTACGGCGTGGACGAGCCCCGCGACCGCCGCCGCCGATCCATGACACCTACTCCATGTTTAGCAACATGTTCAACGCCGATGACACTATCATTAGGCCGCTCGAGGCCCAGGGCATCAAGAGGTTATACCCGCAACACTTTGATCGTCGACGCGAGTTGAAGAAGCTCAATCACTCATTGCTCGTCAATTTCCTCGATCTGATAGATCTTCTTGTTCAGTGCCCCGACAGTCCAAGACGCGCGGAGAAAGTAGGCTGTATTTCTAATTTGAAAAAAAAAAAACACAAATCCCTGTTGTTTTCATTTAAATATAGACTATAGTCAAAGTCTCGCTACAAATGCTTTGAAGCGTTTGATGAACCAATTAGAAGAATTTTACAAACTGTTAAAAAACGCTTCAAAGCGTTTGCACCATCGCATTGGTTGTATCCATAGAGATAAAAAAGATAGCTTATTTTTTTTTACTTTAAGTAAAACTTTTGTTTTAATCAAAATCTTGAAAAAAAGACATAAAATTTATTTATTTTTAAACTGTTTAATATTTGTTTCGATATTATTTTTAAAGAGGAAACATCCTTGCATTGATTTAGTACTTAATGAATTGATCAACGAAACTGAATCCGAGTATATCCATGACTACCACTTATGTCAGTTTCTACCAATTAAATTTTATCTCTGTTCTACTTACTTACTCTTCACCTTTTTCTAATTCTTATTAGAAAACTAGAAAAAAATGAAGAGTTGAATTGAAATTAAACTGTCATTGATGGAAACAGACTTTGTACTATATTCTAATTTACAGCTAAGTATTTTTAGACAGAAATTTTTTGATGAATGCAAAAATTGAATTCTAGAACAATTAATAATATAGCGTCAAATGTTCAAAGTAAATATATATCTAAATAAAAATTTTTTACTGTGTTTTTTATTCAAAGTTTTTACTTTTTTATAATTTGTATCTCTATTTAAATATTAAGTCTAAAGACACTAGTATCTCATGTTAGAGTTTCTGCACATAAATTTCCTTAAGCAGTAAAAGCCATAGCTCATAGAAAAATATAAGAGCAATATGTAAGTAATATCGATTAATTAAAGTGGAAGCAGTAACATAAGCAATAGCAAAT
Source organism: Acromyrmex echinatior (assembly GCF_000204515.1). The sequence goes on from NW_011626680.1 coordinate 19,111, forward strand.
TCAAAATGTTCACTTACTATATATATATTTTTTTTCATGTACCGTAGCCTTAAATCTTAAGATTATGTTCTATGGCCTTTATATTCTGTGATGAAACAGCTGACGTTTTTACAGGTCGAGGATCTTAGTCTATTATTCATTCACATTCATCACCTGCTAAATGAATTTCGACCGCATCAAGCCAGGGAAACGTTGCGAGTTATGATGGAATTACAGCGTAGACAACGTCATGAAACAGCATTGCGTTTCCAGAAACACCTCGAAAAGGTATATATCTTGATTCTTATTCACATTGGATTTTCTTTTCAACCTTTATAGTAATGTTCACGTATAATTTTCACGATTGTAGCTAATGTTAAAATTGTTCCAGGTTCAAGAAATATTGCAGCATGCCTTACAGATGCTTCCCGATACATCAGAATTGGACTCCAAGCTTGCGATAAACACAGATGCTATGGAATCCGTAGACAATTTAGGCTTCGAACAACAAACGCAGGATCCTTGTAGTTCAAGTGATCGTATTATGTGCAAAGTGATAGATGATATGCTTTCCTCGAATGGACTGTTTTAAGGTATCGCTCTTTATTCTCCAATGTGCAAATTAATCTATCAAGGAATATTCTGAAATAATTGTACATAATACACAACAGTAATATAATGATGTGCTTTTGAAAATGTTATTAGTTATTTAATAAAATGACAATATTTAAAAAAATATGTTCTTTAGATAAAGGACTGCTGGTAATGTGTCTAAAACATATTTTACATATTGTGCTTATATATTCATCTACAAAAACTACTCTCCAAATAGAAAGATTTTATTTTAAAAGCTTACACTTAACTTTTTTATACTTTAGTAATACATAAGTTTGACAAAATTTTATGTATGTATAACTCAGATATCATTCGCGTGTATTTTAAACTTAATAAGACAGATTACATGTGATTGTACAAATGTAGTTAACGCTTTATAAATGTACTGGTTCATACATACACAGACTATGTGGCTACATGTATAGACATTAATTTCTAGATACATTTAAATGTAGGGCAGATTAGATACAAAATGCATATACATACGTAAATATAATTTATAATTAAAAAAAAACCGAATTTAAAAAATAACTAAACGAGCAAAAACAAGGATGTAGAAAACACAGAATAACAATTTATTTCGAATTTACATAATCGATTTACGTTTCGACTTTACAGAGACTTTACTTTTTTGAAATCTACCTCGAGAGAAACAAATCCAACGTATATGTTACTACAGAGAATAAATTGTTGTCATATATATATATATATATATATATATATATATAAATGTAACAAAAAACCAAATCAGTCGAGACAAATCTTCCATAATTCTCAATAAATACAGTGATCTTGATCAATACTTTAATCTTTCTTAACGTAAAGAAATTTTAAAAATTTGGTCGTAAAAAAATAAAACATTTTTTAATACTAGATTTATCTTCTTCTGGCAATAATCAGTTAGATGTCCAAATATCATTTCAATCAAGATGAAATCTAAACAAATCAAATAATGAAATATGAAATGCAAATGAATAAAAACTGTAGGAAAAACTTACAAAAACTGTTAATATCGTATTAAAAAGTATTTTATTTTTTGTCAATTATGGAAAATTTTATCTCGATTGGTTTGGTCCTTTGTTACATTATTCTCTGGCATTTTTTAATGTATATGGCGCTTTATTCTCTGTAGTAACACATAAGTTGGACTTGTTTCGAGATAGATTTAAAAAAAAAGTCTAAAGTCGAAATGTAAATCGATTATGCAAATTCGAAATATATTATTGTTTACATCCTTGTTTTTTCGGTCAACGTTTTATTGTCATTGTTTATTAAATAATTTACTTACCTGTCTTAGAATCAATTAATTCATCTTATTAAATCGATCACTTTTTTTTTATCATTTTCTCATTTCCTGTATTTATTAGGTAAAAGAACATCACATAGTATTAAATAATGTTATTTATTGAAATAATCAAAAACACATTCACAAATTTTGTATAGATAACACATGTTTTTCTACGTGATAATGATGGATAAAGGGAAAGGAAAGAGATGGAACAATATCTTTTAAACTCACCTCACAGCACAATCACATGAGAGAAGGAGAGATATATTTCATATATACATATAATAATAAACATATATCCACCGCAACTCCTGGAAGGAAAATATTAATTAGTTTTTCCAAGTAGCCTCTGCTTCTGCATTCATTTCTGAAAGATTTCTGTAATGGAAAAAAGTTGTGTATATATATATATATATATAAAATATTTATATACGCCGAGGTACAGGTCCTCCCAATTTCCCAATTTTTCGTTAATATATGCTTCCTGCAAAAGAAAAACAGTATAATAGTTGCTTCTTCATTGCTCTTCATCTCATTTATCGAAAAAACACAGAATTATGAGTCATTCTTCCCACAATCGAATATATATCTTATGTTAAAAATACGTAATTTAAAGATTATATAATCTTAAATAATATATAGATATTGTAAAAATTTGAAGAAGCGCGATATGTGTATTTGTTAACTTTTTACATACTTGTGCAAATTAAAACAGAAGAATCTCAAATTTCATATATATGTATATATATATATATATATATAATTTGAAATCTATTTCATTTGCATAAGTATACATAAAGTTTAACAAATAATGTCATTTATTGTACGCACGTATACACAATATTTCTCTTATCGATAGAAAATTATTTATCTAGTGTTTCTTCGATAAAATAGCTGTTATGCATGGCTGATTTCGAATTCTCTGTTATACACAGTTCGATCCTGTCAACAGATAAATATTAACAAATATCAATAAATATAAAGGTTTGGAAAGGGAGGGGAGGAAGCTAATTTAGGAATGACTAAAGGAGATTATATTTTTGTAATCTTAAAATTTTTTTACAAGGAAGGAACTATTTCTATTTCCATAACCGTGATCGGTGTATTCATGTCCCGTATCTCAATTGCGTGGTTTTAAATTTGAATTTGATAACGTGGCATTTTCATTTTTGTGTATGTACCTTTGTCGAACTTTCTTCAATTTCTTTAAATAATATCATTTTGATTTTGTGTCCACGAGAAATATCTTTTTCCTTCCTTCTTTTTTCTTCATATATAGTTTCTTCATGAAATTCGCCAATCAATTAATATTTTTTCTTGACTTGCTTAATATATTCATATGCTGTATGTTCAGGGAATGGAAGTAACTCGTTACTTGTAACGAGTTACAGTTACAAGTTACTTTTTTTGATAACTTATTAGTAATTACGTTACTATTCTTTTTTGATAACTGTAACAATAACGTAGTTACATTTTTTTTTTTTGATAACGGTAACGAATTTTACAATTACTTTTATCGTTACTTTTTGTATTTTGAACTCAATATATAATTATGATATAATTTTCGTTTACTCAATTTTCAGTTCTTTAGATAGTATTAATAATTTATTATGATTTTAAGATCGTTTTAATATCTTAGGATGTTAATACCTTTATAGTAAATATTTATTTATTATTAAATTTAATAACTTATCGCTTTAAAAAGAAAAATATTGATCTGAGCTTGATCTTTGTGCATAATATGTTAGAATGAATTTGTATATAAATCAAATTCTCTAAACTGCGCGCCAAATAAATATTTTGTCTTGAAAACAAATGCAATTCCTAATTAAAACTAGAATAGTAATGACAAATTAAATTTACAAGTAATTAATGATATATTTACGTAAATAAGCATCTTCAAGCACTATGAAAAATTTATTGTGAAAAATATCAGTCGAATAGCGTTTTAAGATTGAAAATTTAATTAGTGTATGTGTGTGTGTGCTGATTGCACAATTGGATATACGTATTGTATTCACTAAAATATTAAGACTTTACTCTCTCGTGACGATATAAGAGGATATTACATACAATAAATTATTACGTTAAGCTTCATTTTTTTAGTTTTTACTTAAACACAATTTCTTGAAAATTATAAAATATGTGACAAACTGAAATATCTGTCCGATATCATATAGAAATATAAAGTAATTCCTGAAATACTTGGTTATCAACTGCAGCACTCCTCCACACCTGCAGCGATTTTTGATAGTTGAGAAATATACCATTATTTCAGGAATTATTTTACATTTTTACCCGATATGTCGGGCAGATATCTCACTTTGCCGCATTTACATATTTCAGAATTACGAAATTATTTTTAAGAAAAAATTAAAAAATAAAGCTAGTGTCATTGTATGTTGCTTTTATCAACATTTAAACAAAATATATATTACAGAAGTACTTTGTTTACATTAGTTGTATCTTAGAATTTATTTTAGAATGATTTTAAGAAAATAACGAAGTAACGAATAGTTACTTTTTAAGTAACGACAATATTGTAACGAGTTACTTTTAAAAATCAGTAACTAATAACGATAATTGTTTTGACCCGGTAACGAGTAACTGTAACTTGTTATTTTTAAAAATAACTTTCCATTCCCTACGTTATTTGCGTATATTCGTTCTCTCCATAATTTTATATAATAATAAATGTCTGAAATATTTTGGATTTTCATTGCAACTCGTATTACAATAATTAAACAAAAATATTCATATAATGCTACAATTGCATTCTCCAAATCTTCTTCCCGTATCATAATGCTTGGGAAATTATTGATTTTCTGATTTCTGTTCTGGAAATTTATCGAAGTCTTCAAACTATCACTTCTGTTATAGCGATAAAGATTGACAAAATTAATTTTGTGATAACTTCTTGGAAAGCGCGCTTTGTCGATCAGAAAGCAAATAGGCGCTTAATATTGTTACTCTAATTTTAGCTGTTTCCAGTTGTAAGGAATTTTATAGTTAATAAAAATTCTTTCGCCATGAGCCACGACCTCTCGTTCTGAATCCACCTCTTCCTCTAGGTCTGTTACCTTTAAATCTACCACGACCTAAAAACGGTAAGTAAAATTAATGATAATATAATAAACTAAAATTTCTTTCAAATTTCAATACATTTGCCCACTCACCGTAATTTGATATGGTTGAACTGTATTTGCCACTGGGAGGCGTATATATTTCTCTTTTGCTGTTTTTATCTTCCTTATTACGTTTGTTCGGACTATTATCATTTCCAAATGTGATTGGTGTATGTCTTTTTTGGGCAGAATTTTTATCGCTCTAAAACATACACAAAATTAATAAAATCAAAGTATTGCAAGTCAAAGCATTCACGAATGTAACATTATAGTTATCATTATTTACAAAACAATTTATTATAATCATATTGAAAATAATAACCTTTTTGTCGTTACAAGGTGTTTTCCACGAGAGATGTATTATACTTTTAAAGCTAGGAGGTGAATGAAACAGATCTTTGATTAAAGTATTGATGTTGTTGGTTGTTTTCAATGCCACAACTTTTAATTGATTTTCTTCAGATTTCAGTTCTTCTTCTGTTTTTCCGCTAATAGCTTCACGTAATTTTTTTATATAACCTTGAATACCTCTTGCAAAATATTGTAATCTTAATCGAAATTCTTTGAGCTGTTCTGCATCCTTTATCAAAAATTCAGGAGTTTGTTTACACAACTTATGAAAGGCATACATTAAACATTCCACATGACTAAATTGTAACTTTGGTACATCTGTAATTTCTGTAGCTGGAGGAAGTGGCATATAAGTCTAAAATAAATAAAATGAATAATGAATAATAAATAAGCAATGATTTTTATATTTGATAAAATTTGATAATTTTGATCAACAAAATATGAACATTGGATATTACGATACACACAAAAATATATTGTCAAAATATGTATATGTATGAATAAAAATATAATACTTACAATAAGAGTATTGTAAAGCTGTTGAACCTTATCTTCCGGTTTTTCAATAGTTCCACAAAACACAGTTAATTCAGCAAGCAACTTTAACAGTTCCAATTGAATATCTCTACCATCGGGAGAAGTCATCAAAGACAAATGCGGTAGAACTTGTACACAAATGTATGAAACAAATTTTGATGAATCTATTTGCGACTGAAAAGGAATAAGAATATTGAAATATAAATAAAATATTTTAATATTTTAATATTTATAAAATATTTTAATATTAAAATATTAAATCACATTTGAAGAAAGATTGAAAATGCATCAGTATATATGTATACATACACTGAAGAATGGAAGAGCATGTTTAATACATTGAACCAATCTGTTCCATTGTTCGATATTAGTATGCTTATATAAAAATCATAGTAAATTACCTGCAATACTTTTTTACATTCTACAATTAGCAAGTCTTCCGGTTCCTTCGTGATAATGTCATGTCCTATTGCTTTGAGCTTGATAGCTAGAAATTTTATACAACGTTCTCTCGTCCCATCGTCGCCACTAATAATTTGGCTAAAAAATCCACTTAAGGTACCTATAAATAGAAACTTGTTTTATAATCCAATAATTAAGTATAAAATTATAAATTGGTCACAACAAATGCAAAATTTAATCCAAATCACGTGTGAATTTATTTAGATGTTATTGCAATTTATTAAATAATACCTTTAGGATCACTTTTCATAAGTGACATAATACTGTTATGTACAACTGCCAATTCTGAAGGATCCTCAGCTTGTAATAATTGTGCTAAGATATCTGCAATTCGTGCTGTATGTTCTTTATTGTCTTTACAAAGTGCTGGTAAATCTTTAATAGCTTGTTTTCGAATCTGTAAAAGAAAATGAGGATATTATACAGGGTTCATATTGAATTTGTGTGAAGCATCATCCCTTAAAATCTTTCAGCGTACTTAGTATATACCCTGTGTAGTATATACAATTTATTATTTCAGCATTAAAGCATGCTCAAAACTGAAAACGGCTCAATCTTTTATTTGAAAACTTACAGCCATATCTTCATCTTCGCATAAATCTAAATGAGCGTCTATAGCTTGATCTGCTAGCTTTGGGAAATGTTTGAAGAATCTTGCAATGAATTGCGATGCTAGCCGTTTTTCCTTAGGCGATCCTTTAACTGCCGTCAGAATTTCCAGATATTCTTTTTCATGCTACAATATAAACAGTATTGAAGATAACTCACAAGAGTAATACAAAGTCCCTTAATAAATTTATATTATCAAATATATATTATACTTTCTTGTAAAAATATTAAATTTTTTGAGAATTTTTTATCGAGCTGCAGACTGTTAAATGTACATAATTTTAAGGAACATAACAATGTGATTATTATTAAGATACAGAACTGTAAAGATAGAAATTTATTGAAAAAGAATTAAATTTAAACAAAAGATGAAGCTGAAGCCCTTGATCTACAGGAAATAATCGGTTGAAATCCAACGTGACTTTATTCTTTCAAAACAGACAACAGGTAAGTCAGTTTAATATAATCGAAACAAAGTTAGCTTAGTATTATTAATCGCGGAATATTCCCGCGACACGAGAAAAGCAAGACTTCATATCAAGGATTGCTTTGAAAAATATTACACCTGAGATGTTTTCCTAATTTTTAAATATTATAATGATTTGGAATAATTTTATGTTTCATAATCTTATCTCTCTATTGAAAATATGAAATTTTTATTCTTTGTCTGCAACCTGAGTTTTTGAATTTCATTGTAGATTTTTATATTGTTCTGGACTATGTAAGAATTAAAAAAAAATTCATATACTTGATGAAAGCTTCAATAAGTTTTTACTATTATAAAAGTTGGATTCTATTTGGATTTTACTTATTCTTTTACAAATTTACATTTATTTATCAGAATTCACAATAAAAAAATTGATTACGCCTTTTAAAGTATTATATTATCAATGGATGGTTATTTTACAGTTTTGTTCTATTCATATAGGCTATTTATTGTACTATATGTATTATATTTGTTCTAAGTTCAGGTGTTGCAATTTTTTATATAATTGAACATTTAAAAATTTTTAAAACTAATAAGAAAAAATTTGGTCTTCCAAAAGAACTTCTTCAGCTTCAATTTTGATGAAATTATGTAATAGTATAGTAATAGGTAGCTAAAGATTGTGTTAGATACATTGTGTAATAAGAAGAATCAATGGGTGCTATACATTTATGTAAAATATTGCAAATTATTAGCTAGATAGTTAATGTGAGAGAATTAATTATTAATTTACAAGGATGGATGTATGAGATTAAATTTATATTGTAAACCGAATCCCTTCTTGTTTGACATCAAAGCTGAAGTAAACAAATTATTCAAAAGTATGGCGCACTTATATGAATCAATGGGTGCAAATTCGGCAAATAGTTTATCTTACAACTATTGGAATTTTCTTTACTGAGAAAGGACTAATCATCTAAGACTCGGTTAAAAAACTTGACTCGCGCGCGAATGCAGCCACGTATTTTTATTGTTCACCAAATGTTAGCAAATATTAAACAAGGATAAAGTAACACATATGGATGTCCCAGGTAAAGTTTCTGAAATCAATCAGATCTCAAAAGTGTAATATTATCAGCGTGAAAAAACTTCCAACAATTACAAAATAAACATTCTGCTAAACGCAGTCATTATAAATCAATTAAAAAAAACAATGATGATTTAACTATGTCTATTATAGGTACTTAAAATATTCGGTGAGTGGCTCTTCGTAAACGGAAACTGTTTTCGGCGAGCTACTATAGTATTGAGTTCTTTACAGAGAGAATATAATTATATACATACAGAGGAAAAAATTCAATTTTGATAATATAGATTGTAATCTACAGATGCACATAGAACGCTACACATATTTTCAGCACTTTGGAATGCATTTTGATGTTTTATACGATAGGAACAATTTGCACGAACAATGCTCTATAAAACAATAGCACGATTCGATTGCACATATGTACATCAGAAACAAAATCTCAACTATATATATTTTTAACTGAACGTGGCCGGTACGGTCGATGTAACCAACAAATTATACATACTTGTATCAGTTTATCTTTGGCATCAGCAAGAATGCCAAAGTTCCTATATAGCTTTTCAATACTGTCGGTACTCATTATAAAGCTTACACGTGACTTGAATACGATCGTGAAAGTGCACGCAGATAGCAGAACTGCGAACGCTTGAAATCTCAGTCAGACACGCCGTAACGTAACTCGTAACCGCCAAACGTATGTACAAGAAACACGAGATGTTGTAATTTATAACTGAATGTAACATGTAACGGGATAGCGCGGGACGGGAATACATGAGAGAGAGACGACAAAGATGGCAGCGACGCACCGAAAACCGCGTAGCGTAGGATAGAGGGGCTCCTGGCCAGAAAAAAAGAAGGAGAATGTGGGTGGAGGAGGAGGAGGAGGGGGGGGGGGGGGCCTGCGCACACGGCACGATAGAACAAATATTAAACCCAAGACACAATGGGCGCGTTCAAGTTGATAAAGCGGCTAGCCAGTTCGCCGAGCAAATCAGCATAATTGGTTGTTACTTATAGATCCAGCCAATCATATTCAATCGCTCGATAAGCATGCCTAACTGCTTTGTCGCTTGAAGTGATAGCGATAGAAATAACACGATTTCAACCTATCAGAAATTGTGTATTCCGATATATCCGATTTCTGATAGGTTGAAATCGTGTTATCGTTATCGCTATTCCCTCGCATTGTATCTTGGGCTTTAGGAAAAATAGAAAATAAATATTAAGATTTCAACTTATCAGAATCCAATTACACCGGAATACATGGTTTCTGATAGGTTGAAATCTTAATATTTATTCCTAAGCTACGTTCCAAAATTTTTTTCTCCGAGGAAAATTTTACTCGAAATATATAGTACACGTATACTATAGCATATAGAGTAGCTATTATAGAATATTAGCTAATACAATATTTCTTCCATTGTGCGCCTATTGTAAATCCGAATTTATGAACCCGAGGCATCTGAAGGCATTCGAGTGATGTTTCTGAACGCAGCCATTGTAGACTTGTTGACTGTAGACTGTAGACCCCGCTGCATTAGCGAGTTGGCGACACTGACTTTCAGATAATTTGTTAACAAAACAAATGAGAAGAAAAAGGATTGAAAAGAATGCCGGTTGACCAGAAACGTATTAATGGGCCAGATGCGTCTACATCGTACGAAATTTATGTTTACTCTGAAACGAAAGACAATGAAATGCAACGTAATGTTTCGAAAAGGCATGACGATCGCTCAGACAACGAACTTAGAAATATATGTAAGAGTGTTGAGGTTATGTTCACATATAATATTGTATTATCATATCAGTACAATTAAGTTGACTTTGATGTCTGAATAACTTAACAATTGTTTATCAAGAAATATTTTGTAGTATTTTATCAATCTGCATAAAGTTAATTTTTTTTGTTGAACATAAAGCAACGATTAAGTTAAGCAATGAATTAGTTGCAAATGTTAATAAATTCTGTTAGTTAAATTATAATCAAGTGTTTTGTCATGGTTGCCATTAAGAATTAGATTTTTTAAGTATATCTAAGAAATAACTTTTTTTGTATAGTTTTGAAAACAGGCATTGTTAGTCAGGCAAAAGGTTCTGCATACATTGAGATGGGTAACACCAAGGTCATCTGCTCAGTATTCGATCCTAGAGAGATACCAAACAAAACTGGCTTCTGCATGCAAGGGGAACTATTTTGTGAATTCAAATTTGCATCCTTCTCTCATCGCAAACGGAAATTGCATCAGCAGGACGCAGAAGAAAAGGAGTACAGCTTGATACTACAAAGAGCTTTAGAACCAGCGGTGTGTCTGGTACATAACTTTCCATCTTTTTTTTTCATTGGAAATTTTCTTGATACAATGTATAAAGAAACACTGTGAAACTAATCAGTTTTAAAAATATGTAAAAATCTTATTTATCAATTGTTGCCTTTATATGTTTTAATTTTAGCAAGAGTTCCCTAATTTCCAAGTTGATGTCTATGCAACAGTTCTCGACAATGGAGGATCTGCGTTGGCTGCGGCGATAATGGCAGCTAGTTTAGCTTTGGCAAATGCTGGAGTACCAATGTTTGGTTTAGTCACTGCATCTACTATTGTAAGTAAACAACTGAGAATTTTAACCAAGTAACGACAATGTATAATGACAAATTATATACTGCTCTCAATAGGGCATATGCAAAGGGACATATTTAGTGGATCCAACAGATATAGAAGAAAATTTTTGTTCCACAAAAGCTGCATCAGATACGACAAATGATCATGGAATTATTGTACAAGCTGCTCTTCCACAACATGGTCAAATTTCCGAAATGTTTGTGATAGGCAGCATCAATATGGATACCATGGAATATTCTATGGATCTTTTGAGCAAGGCTCACAAAGATATATGTCCCTTATTAGAGCAATGTCTTGTAAAAACTGTGTTTAGGACATTTCGATCAAGCAGCAAAAAAACAAATAATAAATAAAAATATTAAGTTTTTACCTTTTGGTATGATTGTTTATGTTGCCTTCTGAAATATCTGTTTCCTCTTGAATTATGTTCTCTCTCTCTCTCTCTCTCTCTCTCTCTCTCTCTCTCTCCCCCTCTCTCGAAAATTTGTAATACTTTATTAGTTATAAATAATTATTGTCATCATCTGACACTATCTAAATATATTGATGCGTATTCGTTACATCATGCGGACAATATGCTGCATGTCACACATGATATTTTGTATCGGAAAAGTAAATGATTGCATGCTAATATTTAGCAAGGTATAAAAAGACTGCACATATGTGATTTAAGGAGCATTTAGACGCCATAAACTTATCAATCAGTTGAAATTTGGTGCGATAATTTTAGGTGTTTGTAATTTTGGGCTATAAAAAGATTATAAGGTATCTTTGAATAAACTATATGTTACATATGTCAGAGTAAATAACATTTCATAACTTAAAGTTACGATAGATCGCCCGATAACAAGTATCATTAGCACAATATTCGTCGCCAAGATTACAGGCACCGAAAATCCTTTACTTATGTTTTACCGCGCCCAACGTTTAGCGCATGTCTACATGACATGAAAATGTACGTGTGCGTACCGAACCTTCCATCCATCCATTTCAGCATTTTGTCATGCATATGGATAACATAATTAAAATATTATAAAGTATAATACTAATAAAATTATTATATTAATACGTAATTTATAAACATACATGTTAGAATAATATATGTTAAGATTGTGAGACAAGAAAATTATCTTGTATGGGAAAGCTTTCCGGATCAGAATATAAAACCAACCAACTACAGTCGAACATTCCCCTGTCGTTTGACTGTAACAGGGAAATACTCGACTGTAGTTGGTTGGTTCTTACATTCTGATCCGGATTAAACCCTAGGTGGAAACTAGGCCATGACAATTGTGTTCCAAAATTATTGGTGCATTGTCAGTGCTAAAAATGTATAGTACATGTAATGTAAACTGTAGATTTTCAACAGTTGGCAGTGAATTTTGGAACACAGCTTTGCATTTCAAACGATCAGAATTGTCAGAAAAGAAGTGAAAGAGCAGATAATTAGAGAGAGAAGCTCGCAAACTGTACACACCATCCGTTCACTTGACTACATTCAGTAAACTCAACGGTTGAATAAGCGCTCGCTGTTATTGGTATATATTCTTTTGAATCATCCAATCAGAGTTTTAGATCTAGAATAATACATCAATGATAGCCCTCCAACTGTTGGTCGAGTCTGTTGAACCGTGAAATACCATAAACGTAACCCATACGCATGATTCGGATTGTCCGTTATCGCGTTGTTTATTGAGAAATTGATGTTAGAAAACGAGATGATAGTGGAATTACCGTAAGTATTAATTGACAAAATATCGAAATGATTAAACGTTGTACACTAAAAATTCGCAGACGGTACAAGTTCTTGAGTTTTCGAAACGAGTTTTTTTGAAACGAAACCTCTGCAAGCTAGGTTATTATTTTATTTCCCATTTCGTTTTCAGAGAAGCTACTTCCTACTTCTGGAAACAAAGTAGAAGGACAACGTACGGTAGCTGGCCCTTCAACGAATCCAACAAATGCAATGCCGAACGCATGGCCGCCGCTGGATTTTATGTTGTTGGGGACAGCAATGAGCCAGACTTGGTTGAATGTTTCATTTGTAGCAAGCAACTCGATGGTTGGGAACCGGACGATGATCCATGGTACGTCAAGTAACTAATTCGTACATACATTTATTAGTTTATTTTCACTTACTATTAATTATTATATTTTATAGTACTTATTTAAGAGAGAGAGAGAGAGAGAGAGAATACTCTCCTTACTTCAAATCTTAATAAAAATGTATTTATTCGACACTTTTTTATTAAAATAAAAGAACCTGGCTGAAAAACTCAGCGATTTGCCTCGCGAAATAAGCGTTAAATTTCGAAACTTTAGAGGTTAAGATATCTGTTGTACCAACTAAGGATGGGTTTAGAGTTTAGACCATTCAGACCTTGACAGAAAAGCAGAGAAGCAGCCAATCAAAACTTGCGCTGGTAGTAAGCAGTACAGAAAGCTGAAACCAGCGAACTACCAGCACGAGTTCTGGACCAAGTACGTGCTGCAGTCACATTTTCATGTTCTACGCTGACAAATGCATGCGTTTTAGGTACATACATGTCGCATTGCAATAGAGGGATTTAAATTCAATACACGTGCAACTCGTAAGAGTTAGCCAATCAGAGCTGTAAGTTTTTTGAAAATTTTGACTTTAATTGGCTAATTCTTACGTTTACTATTATGGAAAGTGTGCACAGGCAGTGCTATAAGGCTGTCGGCTATCGCATATACTCTGTAACAGTAACTTTAAGAATGATATATTAAGTTAATGATATATTGAATCATTAACTTTATTATTTATATTACATGTATTATTTGTTTCTTTTTGCCCTTCTTTTGTGTTTTAATTCTCTGCATTTACCCATTATTTTTGTTAGCAAAACATATAAATTGAAAACTTACAGGAGTGAACATGAGAAACATCAGTCAAGCTGTCCATTTGTTAAATTAAATAAGCAAGACGAAAAAGAATGGACAGTGGATGAATTATATGATTTATATAAAAAGTACAAGACAAAAGAATATGTAAGTTTTGTACTTTAAATTATATTGTAATTGTATATACTTCAAATTATATTTGAGTGTCCATTTATTTAGTTATGTTTAATAATAATGTTTTGTAGATGGATCAAGTAAAAAAAAATATCAGCACAATGAAAGATGTAACGGCACAGTTAATGAGCGAACTCTCTAAATAGAATATCAAAGAACAAAGGAAATACCGATTGAAAATTATTATGGATTTTGAATATTGTGGAATATCTTATTTTAAGAACTTCTGAATGTTTAAATATATATGTATAAATATATTTTGTACTGCTTAAGAAATACTAGTATGTGGTATATGCACAATTAAGTTTCTTATTTCAGACTCAGCTCATTTAATTATAAATTTAAGCATTACTTACAAATATTTAAAGCAAAAAATTTATGACAAATAGCAAACAAATGTATCTTAAATGAATCAAAATTTATGATTCCCTAATAAATGAGATAGCCTAGCATTCCAAAGTATGGAGTAAAAGCGGGAGCAGAGTATACTTGTATAAAAAAGTCAGACATAGCCTTTTTCATAACACATAATGCATGAAAGAATCGAATTTCATAGAAAGAAAAGACTAATTGAACAAATCAAAGTTTGTTCGCGTTGCTTGAAATCTCCTAGAATATACTTAAAACGGGATATTTATTCAGACGTCGAAAAGAGAATGAAGATACTTAAGTGCAAAAAGTGTAAGCAACGCGAACAGACCGATAGTCAATTATTTTCCTCGCATTTGACTACAAAACTCCGCAAACAATAGAGTACTAATTAGTAAGTCCTAAGCCATAAGGAATGAACGAATCACAATTACTTATTCTCTTTGTATTCGATTGTAATTGGTCAATTTCTTATGGCTTAAGGCTTAAAACCTATTGTAGATCCGGACTTAAGCTTATTACTCTATTGGATTTGCAGGACAAAACTGTTACATGCACAATAGCTTTAATATACCACTCAAATTGCGATATTCAAATTGATATGATTGTAGCAGACTTGACTAGGGTCAGATTCCCAAATTTTCATCCGAGTGCCTCAGTGCCACGAATGTCCATCCTTGTTACTGAAAGTTAAAGGTTATGCCCTATCATATGTATTATCATCTTTTTCTTCACATCAAGGTTATGGATTGATAAACCTTGTTTTAATATAAGCAGGTATAAGATGATAATCATGGAAGGCATTTATAGATTAGATAGTATATAATAAGACTGCTTAGATAAACTGTTGTTTTTATCTCTATGTTTATTGGAAATTGGTACGTTTTAGCGAAAAGCAACAATCGAGTACGCATAAAGTTTTCATTATATTTGCAGTCTTTAATATCAGGTTTTATCTTATTTCAATATATCATCTGATGTCATCTGATGAAATGAAGTTTTTTATTTTGACGTTGTGGATTTCATGTTTAATTAGTATACACTGTCAAATTGTAACACTAAATGGAACATGGACAGGGATCATTAATATCTGTGGTAAATATGATTTATTAGATATCTTTATTTTTTTTCTATAAAAGTACGTATTTATATAGAAAATACTGTATATTTACGTAATATATAGTATAAAGATGTGTTGCGCGCGCGCGCGCGCGCGCGTGTGTGTGTATGTGTGGTGCAAACGTCACTACGCACCTCTCTCTCTCTCTCTCTCTCTCTCTCTCGTGTGGTTTGTGTTCCAAATTTACTGCCAGAACTGAAGATGCTACAGTTTTTTATGTTACGTGTACTATAAATTTTCAATACAGTCAATTTTGGAACATTACCATTTGGTAAAAAGTTATCACATGATCTCACTTTTAAAATGAGTTTATGAGACTCAGTAAAGTAATAGTCTCGAGCTTGTGCAGATTGTAGGTAAAAATTCAGCTGAATTTCACTTGTTAGAAAATGTAAATAAACGCGCATTTAATTGAGTTATGACGTCACAAATGAGAATTATCTGAGAATCGGTGCAAATGGAAAGCAACCAATGTCTCACTAAAAACGTTTTGAACATTTGATTGACTAATCAGAAGAAAAAAGTTTATTAATTAACTAATTAAAGAAAACATTTTGCGGCATCGTGTTATGCCTCTTTCAAGACCCATATTCTATATGTGTATTCTGCATATGTGTATTCTACACTTCTACGATTATCGATGTCGATAACGATAGTCAATGGCAAGGACTATCCTAAGATAAAAGCGCGGTTTTCATTTGCTACTTAATGACAACTGTCGGTATCGTTAAGTAGCGATAATGACTGAATTTCAGCAGACTTAACAGTTGAGTAAGTGCTTACTGCTTGATATATTCTTCTAGGTCTAAAATTCTGATTGGATGATCTAAAAGAATACACTAATAACAGCGAGCCATCACTCAATTTTGTCTTTTTGAATCCGTTGAATGCTCCTAATGAGAACAGTTTTTTTTTTAAGTTACTATTTCTTTTTCAAAAAATTATAAAAAAATTATCTTTTTTTGGCTTCCTAAATTAGGTTCTTTCTTTCTATTCTTAAATTATTAATTTTTTTATAATCGTACCACACCTTAATACTTTTATAAACAGAATAATGAGATGAATCGATTGATGTAAGAAGATATATACTTGCTTATTTAAAAAATTATTCATTTTGTATATACATTTTTTTTAAAACAACTGTATACTACAACTTTTACATCGATAAAAAGTATGATTTTGAGAAAAATTTTTTGCTCATCATAATAATAATATGTGTCTCTTCGAATTACTTTCCTATATGGTATTTTCTCGTATCATCAAAAACGGAGATATTTTAAATAATCAAGAAACACTCTGTGTATATATATATATATATATATGTACAAAATACAATTTATATGTACAAAATTATTTAATAATCATGATTGCAATAAAAAATTGTTTTTTCAGATAAGAAACCCTATGAAAAATGCAACAATGGTAAGAGATTAAAACATAATTTTTTAAAAATTATATATAATTTTCTTTAAATCTAGTAGGCAAATTTTCTTAAAAATGTTTCTTATAAATGATGCAATAATTATTCTGTTCTACAGATATCAATTTTAGTGCGTCTGTTCCTGGAGGAATTTATACGGACTTATATAAGAATAACATAATAGAGAACAATTTGCTTGGAAGAAATGATATCAATAATCGTTGGGTCGGAAATCAATCTGTCACTTACATAAAAAATTTTAGAGGTAATTGGCTATGAGTGTATATATACAATCTATATAATAATATATATTATTACGTAAGTGTATATATGAGACACAATATTAGGTAATAGTTTAAAATTAAAAGTAATCTAAACATGTTATATTTTCAGTGAGTGATAATTTTCTAAAAGCTCGTAAAATAGTGTTAGTTTTTCACGGAATCGATACGTTTGCCAATGTTTCTTTGAACAATCACATCCTCGGAGAGACCTCAAATATGTTTTTAAGATATATTTTTGACGTAACAGATTTTATCAAGGTAATCAAAGAAATTGAAAAAGTCATATAAAATATGCATATTGGTAATACAATTTGTTTATTTGGTCTATGCAGAAAGAACAGAATGTATTGAAAGTCACGTTTCGTTCGGCTGTTAAAGTAGCCGAAGATTTATACAATGAGCAAAAGAATCATTACGTTATACCACCAATATGTGTACCTAAGGAATACAATGGAGAATGCCATGTAAATCACATTCGTAAGATGCAAGCCAGTTTCTCATGGGATTGGGGTCCTGCTTTTCCCTCGATTGGCATTTGGTAACAAGCAATTATTACCAGCTCGATTATTTTACAATATTTATTTTACATATTTTATTATATTTTTTTACTAACTACATTTTTATTAGTATATAACACAAGATATTTACAGGAGAGATGTTGAATTGATTCCCGTAAATGATATATTGATTAATGACATTGCGACTGACATACGCAAAGAAAATAATACTTGGCACATCCTTGTTACAATATTTTTTGAGACAACAAAAAGTAAGGACGAAGAATTTATAGGAATTAGTTGTCACGTAGCATCGATATTGCATATTGCACAAAACAAAGTTGTTAGCAATACCAGTGAAGTTGTACTTGACGCAAGTGAAAAGTACATAAATGTTAAGATTTCGCTCATCGTGCCTGCAGTAAGTTGTAAAATTCATCGGAAAGAAATTGAAAATTTTAAAAAAAGAATATATTTTGCAATATCTTTAGGCAAAACCATTTTGTAATTATATTCTAAAACATAATGAAAGGAATAACAAATATTAATATATAAAAAAAAGCGAAACTAAAATGCAATGTTTTTACGCAAATATATCAAAACAAAGATGTTTAAAACATAATGGAAAAACCAAAAATAATGAAAAAGTAGTCAAATCAAAATAATATATTTTAAATATATTTATTAAAATAAGTTCTACAGAACAGTTCTTCAAGCAGAACTTCTTGAGGACGTCCTTATGGTGTAGATGTCTTTTGAGAACTGTGTTGTATGGGATAATCTCTCATAATCGTATTAGACTTAACATAAAATATGGGAGACATTTGAAATGTATAAAGTAGAACAACATATTAAAAAGACAACGCGAAATGCAATAGATAGCATAATGAGAGCCGCAGAAATTGAAAAAGAAATTTTTACATCGATAACAAATAGATAATTGTAAGACAAAAATTCGAAAAATCTCCAGCAGCAGCATACTTGACACGCCCGTTTCTTTTTGTTTATAACTCGATACAAACAATTCAATAAATATCTTATTAATATAAGCATTTTTACACCGAAAATATACTTAATTATGTGATTATCTTGTCATACATTAATAATCACATGAAATAAAATATGAATATGTTACACGTGTAATCATATATTGAAATTCACGGATATACATTCAAACCGTGTATTTCGATACACGTGTACCTGTGTATTAAAAATTACACGGCTTGAAACATGGATCTATAAATTATACATGTACACGTAACACGTACCTCAAATATACGTTCAAAACCGTGTCTATAATAAAGACGTCCTCAAGACACCGTTCGAAGAACTATGTTCTTATTTTAATAACTTGAAATATATTTTGATTTCATTTCTTTTTCATATTTTTGCTTTTTTTTTTTAATTTTTATTTTAATATCTGCAAGTGCATACAAAAATAAAATTGTAATTTTATTTATTCTAATGGTCTAATGTTTTACTGGCCAGGATGCCGTTGAGAACTGGTGGCCGAATGGTTATGGCAAGCAACACTTGTACTATTTAACTACTACTGTGACAACGGCGAATGACGTATTATTCAAACGGATTCGTATAGGCTTCAGAACGGTGCAGCTCGTGGAAAAATCATTGAAAAAAGGACTGAGCTTCTATTTTCGCATAAACGATATACCGATATTCGCTAAAGGCAGCAACTTTATCCCAGCCAGTATCTTTCCTGAGCTAGGCGCAAAAGAAGATACCGTCAGAGACTTGTTGTTATCTGCCAAAGAGACGCATATGAATATGCTAAGAGTATGGGGTGGTGGTATTTATGAGTCGAAATTATTTTACGACTTGGCTGATGAATATGGGATCATGATTTGGCAAGATTTCATGTTTGCGTGCGCTATGTATCCTACGAGTCATTCATTCTTAAAGAACGTAAAAGAAGAAATATTACAAAACGTAATACGTTTGAAAAATCATCCAAGTATTGTTCTTTGGGCTGGCAATAACGAAAACGAAGCGGCGCTTTATGGTAATTGGTATGGTACTGGTTCTGCTCATGTGTATAGAGAGGATTATGTGAAACTTTATGTGAATCTATTGAAGACAGAAGTGAAGAAACTAGATCTGACAAGACCATTTGTCGTATCTAGTCCGGGCAACGGGGCGTATGAAAAAACATACAATTATACTGGAGCAAATCCTTATTTAAATCTCTACGGTGACGGTAATATATATATATATATATGTGTGTGTGTGTGTGTGTGTGTGTGTGTACACACAGATAAGGTTTTCTTGAAAATGAGATTAATTGAATATATTTATTGAATATATTAACATTAAGTTGAAGAATGTGTTTTCAGTCCACTATTATAATTACATTAGAAATAGTTGGGACATCACTCAGTATCCTCGGACAAGATTTTGCTCCGAATATGGATTTCAATCTTGGCCATCGATTTACACGATAGCAACTGCTATAGAAAGCACAAAAGATCTTCATATTAACAGCGACTTCGTAAAGCACAGACAACATCAGCCACTCGGCAATCAATATATGCTGCACCTAATCTTGAACAACTTTGCTGTACCGCAAAGTAACGACAGCATCCGAGATTTCGCAAGTTATATATATCTTAGTCAGATCAATCAAGCTGTCTCTATAAAAATACAAACGGAAATGTACAGGCAAGCCAAATCTGAAGTGAATTCCATAGGTGAGGGTATGACAATGGGAGCTCTTTATTGGCAATTGAACGATGTTTGGCAAGCTCCTTCATGGTCTTCCATAGGTAATCAAAGACTTGGAATTAGAACTAAAAGCCTTGATTGTTAAAATCTGTAGGTATAAGAATTTTTTTAAAGCTCTTAAAATGTGAGATATATGAAGAATACGAATCTTGCTTCTATAATATTTTCTTCTTTCTATTTAATATAAAAGTATTATATTGATCGTTCTAATTTAAGATATCCTTCTATTTTTTGCATATTACAAAAATCTTCTCCGCATTATATTTACAGATAATGAAGGTCGTTGGAAAATGCTTCACTATTATGCCAAGGATTTTTTCGCGCCTATTATTGTTACATCGTATTTGTCCGTTTCCAATGAACTCTCGATATATATAGTGTCTGATCGATTGTATACTTTAACAAATTGTACAGTAAAACTTCATGTTTACAAATGGGAATCCATGAAATCTATATCCGTATTATTCTTCAATGATATCATAATAGTTAGTATATATGCGTGTGTGTGTGTGTGTGCGCGCGCGCGCGCGCGCGTATATAGTTACATAGAGTATTAGAGTTGATATCTATAATTTGTATATAAATATCCATACAGCTAAACTGATTTTCTTTCAGGAATCTAATAAAGCCACGAAAATTACATCCTTTTGGTTAGACAGATTCCTGTTTCAAGTGGGTTGTGGAACATTGAAATCCGCCAAAAGATCTTGCATCGCCACTTTATCTTTTACGGATAAATCTGGATCCCTAATTGCGCCAATTAATTATATATATCCTGATGCGTTAAAAAACGTAGATGTACCAGTAGCCAACGTTACTGTAAGTGGATTAATTGGTGTCATGTACAAAATTCGATATATTACAGACTTGTACAATAAATACTGTCTGAAAAATATTGACACACAATTGTTTTTATTTTAGATGAAGATCGAAGAAAATTATTTACCTGGGAAACTTTCCAATTATGCAGATTTTAAAATTGTATTATCGACAGATAAAATAGCACTTTTCGTATGGTTAGAAATAGGTAATATACGAGGTCGTTTTTCAGAAAATGGTTTTCATATGTTTGCAAAAAGGAAGAAAATCATTTTTCATGCATATGAAGCAGCGACGGTTGAATTATTGCAGAGCAATATAAAACTCACACATATATCAGACATTTACAATGGATATGATAATTTTTATAGTAACTATTTTGTTAAAAGAACAAATTTAAATTAGTTGTGCATAAAGTTATCTTGTATCATGCATTATACATGAGAGGCATCTGATTGAGAATTACTATAACAATTGTACGCACAGTTTTATGATAATACATATTAACTTTTTATTTCAATAAATAAACTTCTGTATTTAATTATACTTTGTATCATCAAATTGTTCTTAATAGAAAATATCATAATGTAAATAACTTATTTTAATTATTCGTGTAATATAAAATCTGTAATCCTAATAAGCGTAAGCTGAGACTCCTGGATTAGTTTTCTTATCACATAAAAATATATATTATATAAAGCACAATTTTCTATGTTTGCGCTGTATGTTAGTCTAGTCATCATACAGTGCTCACTTTCATGAAATATTTATATCAAACTCTTAGATCCGTATTCACATCTCACTTTTATCGACAAACATGCACATCTAGCATATCTCTATTGAAAAAAGTCACATCACAAAGTTACATGACGATATCATGTAATTAAAATAAGTAAATCAACAACGAATTATTCCAAATCATTACGTGATTTTTTAAAATGACATTTAAAAAAATCACATGATATTAGAAATAATTTCATGTATCATATATATCATATATATATATATATATATATATATATATATATATATCATCATATATATATGATTTTATAATTATCGAAATTAATTTAATTTTTAATAATTAAATGATAGGAATAGAAGAAAAAAAACATCATCATGTGACTTTTCAAATTCACATGATTTTAAAAAATCACGTATGATTTAGAACAATCCATTACGTGATTTACATATTTTAATTACATGATTTCATTATGTAATTTTGTGACGTGATTTTTTTCCAGTACGGATAGTTTATGTTACATATATTGTAGACTATCAGAAATAAATGTGCATTTATGATATAAAAATACGATATGAATACGGATTTCAATCTTTAAAAGTTGGAAGCAAGCCCGTAACTCGCGATGCTGTTAAGCAGAAATATTAATTTTTGTTAAAATCGTAATGTTATTTTGACTTATATTGTGATGTTCTTTCATGGTTAGAATATGCCGGTAGTACGACCTCCTCCTCCTCCTCTTCAGGTGAGTGTAGGTAACGTCGACTTAAATTGATGACAACCATGATACAACACAAGAGCAAAGGGCCAAAAATTGCTCCTTCTACACCTAAACAAAAGATTCCACCCGCTATCGATAAACCAGTTAGATAAGGATGCCCACCACTGAAATAAACGGAACGTATGTAAAAACAATGCATAGTTGAAGATATATTCATGTACTACAAAGCACAATTTTACCCTTTAATCTCTTTATAAAATTCCGTCACTACTATGTTACACGGGAGGAAATGGAAGAGGAAAAATGAGATAGCGATCATTGATCCACGAGTGAACCAAAGTTCTATAGTAGCCGGAATGCAGGCAAAGTATGCATCCAAGAAAGGAACGGCCCCTAACATAGTTGCAAGGGCCGATGGTAAATAGACAATCTTCACTTGAAACAAATTATGTATGAACCATGTCCACATGCCGAAGAAAGACGCAAGTTTAAAAGTGGCTGCGAATACCCCAATCACTGCTTCTTGTAATGACATAGCAAATCTAGACAGAATCGATGTTATTTTGAAAGTTTTCTTCGTGCAGTATCATACATTTCATGATAGTAACGTCCCAATAGAGTATTAACACAATCACATTATATGAAGGTCGTATCGATACGTAGAACGTATCTTTCTACATGTAATGTGCTTGATAAAAACAGGGCTGAGCAAAATACATATATTTTGTATTTATTTTAGAATACAAAATACAAAATACTGTAATAATCACAATCTTAGTAATAATAACTACTCTAAGTAATAAAGATTGCATCATTGATGTTTAGGATAGTTACTAAGATTAACAGTATTTTGTATTTTACAAATACAAAATGTATTTTGCTCAGAGGTGTTATTTTGTACATGTCTACCGATAGTTATCAATGTTTTGAACAGTTTTCAGTAGACGTGTACAAAATAGCACTCCAGGGCTAGTTAAATAAACATTTTTATAAAATTTAAAATATTACACTACAAAGAGAAATCATAAATCAATTTTCAGATTATGAATAATTACCTGTGACAACTAATAGGACTAAACATTGTTGTCAGTTCGATGGGTTTATAAGTTTTATCGCTGGAACTGAGCAAATAAAATAAAGTTGTAAAGAATACAACCTGAAATAACAAATTATTACATCTCATGCCTTTTCTTTTCTATAAAATTTTGCAGGAATATGTTACATACCGTGCTGAGTACAAAATTAAGTACGGCTGATCCACTCATGAGTACAATATAAAATAACTCCGTAAAAATTGTTAGTATTACAGATATATTGCCTTTAACAATGCTCCAAACAGAATCAAACACTGATGTAAGAATGCCAATATTTTCTTTGACAAAATTCTGTATACTAGTCATATTGAACAAATCTGAAAGAAAAAAGCGATAGCGTTCTATGTATTATATGCAAAGCGATTTTTATTATATTAATAGAAGCAATATAATGAAAAGGAGATATTTATCTGGAAATAAGTAAAAAATGTAATTTAATAATGCGAAATTTCGTAAATTTCTTTAGACAAAGTATTTACGTATAGGTGTTTTTCCAAAGCTATCTTTGAAGTTTTCCCAAGCGGAATACGCAGACATAGCATCTACGGTAGGACCCACGAGATTCGGATCCATATTTGACATCATCCATGCTTGATAGAGACGATCCCACAGCTCTAAGACTTTCTTCTCCATTTGTTCCGCTTTCGTCGGTTCGAGATCTTTTACGAGACCCCGAATCTGAATTAAGCAAGTTAGATAAGCAAACTTAGCGTTCGCACACATGCAAAGTGGAAAAGTAAATAAAGTAAATCTTACGCCATCCGATATAGCACTTCGTCCATATGTGTAAACGTTATCTAAAACACTGTTAACGGACTCTTCCCACTTTTCTGGAACCCAATCGATATCAGAATTGCTCATCAAAGTAGAATTTAATATTTCACCTGTTACTTGAACAAGATGCAAGCCTTCTGCATAGATCTAGAGAAATTAGTCAATCTTTTGTGAATCGTTTAAGTAAACGAGAATGGATTAAAATGGATGGAAATTTTATTTATCCAAAATATTGTAAATAAAACTTTTTTATTCAATTGGATTAAATTGAATTCAATTGGATTCAGTTGGATTGAAAAACTTTTCTATTCAGAATTTTGAATTGAGAAGTATTCACAAGACACAGACAAGCTGATATCATTTTTAGATTGAAAGGCATAGAAATGTACTTCATCCAATTCGTATAAATGAATAAAAATACATTCGGATTGAAAAGGATTCATTTATTAATGTTCGCGAATGAATATTTCTAAAAATCTGAATCCATTTCAATCCATTTTAATCCATTTCTCATCTATTGGGCTGTTGTACAGTAACGGACAATATGATGTAATTTTTTTTTCAATGGATTTTAGAATGAGACCTGTTCATCGAGTGATTGGTTCTCATTTATAGATAGTCATTTATGTTCAATGCTCTATGAGCAAGACTGAATTCTAAAACTCATTGATAAAAAAGTGCTGCAACCGTTCTATCCATGATTATACAATTGTATAATAGTGTATAAAAGAAAGTTTGTCGCAAACCTGTATCATAATAAAGATAGATGCGCAAGTAACGAAAACAATCAAGCCAAGTATTACAGATGTAGTCGCTACCGCATTGACGGAGTTTTTCAGAATATTTCTTAGTTTCTCATCCACGATAACACTTATTTTATAGAGACCTCTGATATTGGAGGGTATGAGTGCTTGATGTCGATCCATGCACCACGACTTGAGCATTTCTATCATTGAGTTGCAATGCTCGAGTATCATTTTCCAAAAACCGAAATAGCTACCCAATTGCTTGACAATATAATATACCAATGGGATCACCAGAATGTGTGCGATCCATCTGTGTTTCCAGAGAAGCATCCCAGCACATGCATATAGTGCCCCATACATGTATTTGTCAGTATCAACTTCATCATCTTGCATATCTAGAGACGTTCGTAATTCGGCTCTTATTTTGCCCAGCAGATAACGGTCGCGTAATGTCGCACGAGTTATATAATGTATGTTATACGCAGGTCTACGTGTTGTCACACCCATTACGGATAAACCAGCATCCGTATCCAAAGATAATGATTTTACTCCACGTCTCGACGTGCTACGTATTCTTTCGATACCCGTTGCATCAGGAGATGTCGATCTTCCTGCTTCTTGAGAGCAAATCGGCGTATCCACGCTTTCGCCTTCCGGAATACAGTTCTTTGTATGCTCGTCCTCGAGTGAAGTTGATTTATCTTCTTGCTGGCTCGGCAATAATTCGTTTGTTAAAGCAAAACGGGCTGCTTGCGAGAATGTCAAATGTTTACCATTCAACTCATGACTATCCATAACGAGTATCACTTCGTAAATAAATCCTATTATGCATAGAATTTGTAGAGCAGCAAAGATCAAAACCTGGTAAGAACCCGCTATACTCGATAAATACATGCTGATGATGAACCACATCATGAAGGACATGTAACGAAAATGAGCCGAATTTGACGGTGTCCAATAGATATACAGAATCATGAAGTAACCGACGAGTACGGTAGAAACCTGTAAGACAAGTCAATTAAATTTTTAGAGAAGCAAATCTAGTGTTTCTATACATGTGTATATCAAATATATCAGGGAACGGAAAAGTTACTTTTCTGCTACTTTTACAGTTATTTTTTATAATAATTTAATAACAATGTTGATGACCATAGTGATGACTAACTAAATACTGAAATTACGTTAAGATTAGGAAAGTCATCACTTTGAAAAATAAATTGTCACCATTACAAGTTACATTAAAAAATAACAAATTACAAATTGCAAACTATTTTTTTTTTCAGTAATAAATGACTTTCCAATCAGTCACAATAAATAACTATTGACTATCCCAACTCTGGTACATTATCATTATAAAAAATTTGCAATATCATTACTAAATCATTATTACAAAGTAAATAATGGCAGTTACAATAATTAGTTCCTTCCATTCCCTTATATATAATAATAATAATAATAATAATAATAATAAATTGGTAAAATAAACTACCGTAAAGATGTTGCATGCCAGAATGAAGAATCCAGAAATAATGCTAAATGTCTGGAACATTCTCCAGGCGAGACACATTATCACATTAGGAGTGAAATGATATAAGCCTACAGCCACCAATGCCAGTAATACTGTCCAAACGATATACTTGATGCGCATCCATAAAAATGAACCCACTCTTTCGGAGACATTGTCAAATATGTGTACCGGTAATAAGCTGACATTGACGATTAGTAAGGTGCGTGATACCTCCACTTTGGTGAACCAAGATTGCACCGCTGTAACCAGCAAACACTTAAATGGGAAGAGAACAGAACCGCACAGCAATGCCCAGATTAAAGGTTTAACAAAAGGTCTCAGTATAATGTAGAGACCGTAACCGGCTACCGAGACGAGGCACAGGAAGAAAAGTGCAACAGCGTTATAGATTCCTTGTTTCAGGGCTTTCTCTTGGCCTGCGCTGAAGCCTGACAGCATATTGAAGAGATTATCCATCGGTGAACGAATGTTCTCCATCGTTTTATAGTGGATCAATTGATTAACTATATAATAGTGATAATAACTTGGCTCGAGCACTCTTCAAGCCTTCTCGATGCGTCATCACGCTTCGTCTTCTTAGGCTATGTTCCATCCAAAATTGACTGTCTGTACTGAAAATCCGAGTGAAAATCTATAATACACGTAACGTAACTATATTTTCATCACTGGCTGCTGGCAGTAAATTTGGAACATAGCCACAGTACATACTGTGACATAACAACTTTTGATGCACTTCTCCCTCCTTTGATCCCTCACACATCCACCACCCACCATACAAACATATACATATACGTACGCACTAACCACAATGGATTAGAACCCATCATCTATTGGCTGCGTTCAGCAGACAATAGTCAAGTCAGCGCTTGCTGCTATTGATGTATTCTTCTAGATCTAAAATCTAATTGAATGACTTAAAAGAATACACCAATAAGAATATAAGGGCGCTCATTCGACTGTTGAATCTACGCAAATACGCTCGCTACTCGAACTACGAGGATGTAGAATCTACTTGATTTATCCATAAAAATCCACAGGACAAAAATGTCACAGTGGATGGTTCAATATATACGAAATAGGTAATGTTTTTTAGAATAAAATGTTTTTTTAATTAGTAGAGAATACTTACACTAGACAAACAAATCTTATAATTCTTCTATAAGATTATACAAGAACTTCTATTTAATAAATATATCTACATATTTCTACATTACAAAATAATAAAATTAGAAACAAAATTTATATGAGAACA
The DNA here is from genome assembly GCF_000204515.1 of Acromyrmex echinatior. The sequence goes on from NW_011626680.1 coordinate 47,356, forward strand.
TCATGTAAATACATTCCAAATACATTACAAATATAAATCAAATTCTTCATGAATATATAACAAAACGTAAATGAATATTAAACAAAACGTAAATTTAATATTATATAAAACACACACATTTCTTTCATATTTTATCTATTCGATCGTTATTTTCTTATATCTTGAACTGTCTTGAATGCTTACTTTATTTTATCTTATTACTTGCACGATAGAATATCTTTCTTCTCTTCTCAATCTCTTTTCTTTCTTTTATTTTTCTCTACAATAAAACACACAAAAATGTATTGTTACTATTTTCTTCCAGATTACATTTCATAATCCGTTTCATTCAATATTGATTTATTATTCGATATCACTTGATATTAATTCTCATTTCATTATTTTCCTGAAACAAAAGTTTTTTTATAATAAAAAAGTTATATAATATATTTGTTGAAAATATTTAATTTAATTGTGATGAAAGAAATTTACCGTAAATGTAAGGAAATTATGATTGGTTTCATTCTTATTAATGGTCTCCAAATATTTTTTTCTTGTATCAAGAACTTCCTCAAACTGTCTTTTATATTTTCTTGCTAATTCCAAGGCTCTAATTAAAGACATCAAGAGATATAAATTAGTTTCTTTTAATAAACGTAAAAAATAGAAAAATATACTATGAGTAACAATACTTAGCATCTAATAAGTATTAACGCAAAGCAAACACAATAGAGTAATAAACCTTAAGTCTTAAGAAATTGATCAATGACAGACGAATGTGAGAAGAATAATTGACTGTGATTGATTAATTTCTTAAGGCTTACTATTCTATTTATTGTGTTTGCGGAGTAAGTTAACTACCTTATATGACTTAGAATGCTTAATACATTATTTATAGGTCATTATATGATGAATACATTTAACAGCATTTATAAGCTGTGCAGATTATTCGTATAATTTAATCGCATCAGTTTACTGTTCAATTTTATTACTGTTCAATCAGTTATTGAAATCTGTTATGTTTTACATAGGTTTACTTATCGATCATGGCGGAGGCAATCATATAATCTTAGCTCATGCAACATTTATTGAAAAATATGCGGATATTAAACGATTTGTCAATCGCCCTCACCGTTAATGATTCGACATTTTCTTTACGCGACATTTTCTTTTAAACTATTTCCACATTTAGTTTTTCAACATACAGTTAAACTGTTCGTCGACCGACTTCATTATGAAAATACATCGAATAATGATTGATGTCATGTTTCTTCAAGACGTTTAATGTATACATTCGACAGTGTTTCAAAAAATGTTTCAGTGTTTCGAAAATGTTTCGACAGATATATTTGACAATTCGTTCGATACCCGCAGATAGCCAAATCTGTCAAGATCATATATTACTATTTGTGTGCTATAGTAATCTCTTTTTTACATGTATCTAAAAATACATGTGTATTTTCAAAACACATTTAAAATGATCTCTAATAAGTACTATGCATGCGCGCGTACTTGCGAGAGCATATCGGATTGCGTGTTTTATAATTATGTTTCGCTTAACTTTCTAACATACCTATTCCAATTATAAATTTGAATATTGATATGTATAGCCTCTTTAATCAGACTGCTTTGTAACAGTATACCTTCTGCCATCGATAGATCTCCTGCTAGTAATGCCATTTCTGCATGTTTTTCTGTAGCAGTGGGTAAATTCTGAAAACATAGTATAATTTCAATTATTTGAAATTATCTTAATAAATAAATAAATATAAACACGTAATATAATTACCTTAATGTATTTAATATAATCTACTTTATCAAATCTATTAATAGCAGCGTAAGCTTCTTCTGCAGCATGCAATTCTCTGTTATCAATTGTCATAACAGCCATGCAAGTCCACAATATCTCATTCTGATAACATAAAATATAAAATGATTACATGTTACATTAATTTCTCTAAAACAAGTAATAAAATTAGTAATAAAATTAATATAAAGAGATAACATGGATTAAAAGAAAAACTATATAAAAAATTTTCCAATTTATCTTTCTCTTAGTTTTATTAAAATTTTCACAAAATAATAAATATACGTATTTTTTATAGATAATTTAAAAAGAATAAACTAATACTAATCAAAAATTTTTTTTCATAACGTATTTCATAGCGTACATTTATTTGTGACAATACAAAAATGCAGAAATAAAGATTACTATTATATAGCACAATTTTCTAGCTCAAAATTGTGAAAACAATATCTTTATTCAGAGTAAGAAATAGGTAAAAAAAAAAAGAGAACAAACTTAAGATGTCAAAATGAAATTAATTTATTAACAAAGAATTCAATAAATATTATCATTGATTCCAACACCGAAACCGAATTATCTTTTTTTACATAATCTTGTGATTCCTAGTAATTATTCTGCATAATAAAAGTATTAAATAAAGTAATATCACGAAATGAGAAAAAAGAATGTACATAGTTGCTTTAAAAAAATATGTGGGCAAATTATGGATAATTTTTTAAATAATCTATATGTTTTCTACATCTATTGATTCTACACCTATTCATTTCATTATTTTGTTATAAAAGTTAAATTATGATTAACCAAAAAATTAACATTTTATAAGATATTTAATATTTTATGTGGCAAAATAAAGTATAAAATATCTCGTAAACTATTGATATTTTGATGTTTGTATGATCTTAATATTTTTTATATAATTTCCTTAATGATTTTTATACGATTTTATGAGATTTGGAATCTTAGAAACATGTCTAGAAAAGATACATGACCATCAAAAATTATTCCTCTCGAAAGTAAGTTCTACGTGAAACATTTGTTGGAATAAGAAATAGTTCGGAAAATAATTGCGTCTGAAGATCCGAAGTTTCAAGTAGGACACCCTTCATGCGGCATATATATTATATTGAATATTACCTGAGCTATACGACAGAGGGAAAGCGCTTCTTTCAATTTATTATTTGATATGTGTTCGTGAAAACTTGTGAAGAGATTGTAAAACGATGAAGCTACAATAGCACCGTCTCCACGTCTTACCATAACCATACCATTACGAACACTCACGATGTTAGGCTGTTTGCCAAATTCGCTGTTTAAAAATATTTATAAACTGTTAAAATAAAATTATTTAAGATACTTAAAAATTATATAAATAGATTAATTACATAAATGGTAATTAAGTATAATATTCTACATTAAGTATTTAAATATATGTATAACTAAAACGTTAATTAAACATGTTCTAAAAATTATATATATATGTACAGGTGTCAGGAAATAATCGCCAAATATTTCATGGACAGGTAGAGTGGACTAAACTGAGTCGAAAAGTTCTCCACCATTTTGCAATTTTCGCAATAGTTAACAAGATATTAATTACTAAAAATTGCCAAATATTGGTCTTGAATAATTTTTTACTCAAACACTATCAACTTTACAGAAAAATTGCAACAGACAAAAATCATTTATTTTCTTCTCATAAAGACAATTTGACAATTTTTTTAGAATTTTTTCAGAATTTTTTAATACCGTATTTTTTCATGTTGGTAAAAATGAGAAAATGCTAAAGTACTAAATGAGAAAATACTAAAAAGTTGATAAAAAATTCTGAAAAAATTTTAAAAAAATTAGAACTTTATAAGAAGTATATACATGTGTGTGTGTGTGTGTGTGTGTGTGTATGTGTGTGTGTGTGTGTGTATGTGTGTGTGTGTGTAAAAAGATTATAATCTAAAAATCGAATGCATATACGCATAGCAAGTTCAAAAGTTAAAAAATAAAAACTAATGAATAAAGTAACCACATAAGATATGAATCCCATCCAAAGAATGGACACCCATTTGGTCCACTTCATGTCTTAATTATGTCCACAAGGAAAGGACACTCACGTTCTTTGGGCATCCAATGGATGCTCAATTATCTTAGTTTTGAGATATATTGTAGTTTTTATTATTCTGAACATAAATGTCTTTTAAGCAAAAAAATTGCCCTAACCATAAAAAATCAAAAAGTAAAATTAAAAATAAAATTTGGTACTGTTATAAAATTTAAACTGTTTTCCGCAAAAAACGGTATTCTTTAATACTATACACTATAAATACATCATTAAACAAGATATTCATGAACAATACCTGCTTTCCTTATCAATTCTTGTACGTCGTATTATTTTGCGATCACTGTAATGAACACAGTTGGGACATAGCCATACTGACAGAGTCGCATCCAACATTGCAGCTAATATATTTGCGTCGGTTGCCCATGCAATATTTTGTGCCATTCCAGCTAGAATATATAATTTAGATGTCTATGAATTAATAATTTTAGTAATTATACAAAGTTGTTTCAGACTTCTAAGACAAATATTTTAGAAGGTGATAGATTATCTCATAAAAAAAAACCAACTTTTATTTAAGAATCTGTATGTCCACCTACACATTTTTAAAGAACTACGCCTTTGATCGCGCGTCTAACAATGCTATATGTAATTCACATTTATTTTATTTTCTGCTAAGAAAACCAAATACTAAATAAAGCAAAAATGTGAATAAGTATAATCTTAGATGCAATGCTACTTCGCGAGATAATTGCGTACCTCACAGACAATCTGAACAAGGATGCAATGCTTCTTAAAAATCAGAGAACACAACATTTTTAATAAAAGTTGATTCTTTGTAAGATTTACTAACTGTTAAAGTTTATTCCCAAAATCCTGAAACATTCTGCACATTGTTAAATCTAATCTAATAGTGTCAAATTTAATCTCATTTGAGTTGCCACTGTTCCTGCTCAATATATCGTTATTTTATTTTATACTAAAACACACAATGAAGCTGAATAGTTTAAATTGGGTTAAAATTGACACTGAATAAAATTTGACTCAATTTCAACTGTTTAAAAATGTTAAACTCTACTGATTTAGTATAAAATAACTGTTATATTAAGCAGAAGTGACGGTTTAAATTAAGTTAAATTTGACATTATAGATTTAACAGACTGCAGAACCTTGTACATGTGATCCACAATCTTTTCCATCTCGTAAATTAACAGAGATAAATTTAATAAACATAACATCGCATTGACGTGTTAACATGTTGTCATTTGATCAGTGCACGTTGAAAGTTGACCACGCCGCGCATAACCGAAACTGAAAAGATAGTCACTAGCATAGATTTAAATTAAAAAATTTGTATAATTTATAAAATAATTTTATTATGTCATGCATGTTGTATTCATTAAATCGGACGCGACAATTCTTATATTAAAGTATTTACTATTATCGTGCAAAAATTATACCTATCTTTCCATTTTCTAATATAGATAATTTTTCTAATTGTAAGTGGTCACAGTGCTTATAATAGAGTTTAATTAAAACCGTTTAACTTATATTAATATATTATATTTATTAAATCTATTTCTATTTACGAGACAAAAAAGTGTGTATGGCCATTTATACGGAGGGACATCCTGTTTATGATAATTATACAGGATGTTCTATTTTAAAGGATCCACTTAAATATCTCAGAAATACTGTAAATCTAAAAATAATTCAGAAAAAAAGTTTTATGATTTTGAGAACATGAAATGGTGTTTCTAGGCGAAAATAAAAATCGGAGCATAAGTCCATGTAAGGAGAGAGTAACAGAAGCATAAACGAAATTTCTAGGAGGTGGAAATTGAAATAAAACATAAAAGAGACGTTTACGCTTCTTTTACATTGTTTCAATTAGTTTCATTTATGGTTCTGTTACTTTCCCATTACATTCGACTTACTCCGATTTTTATTTTCATCAGGATTGTCAGGGCAAAGTTACTTTGAACTTTTTTAATGGGACTCGCCATTTTTTATTGCATATTTTAGCTTATCTCAACAGCTTTTCAAAACACTATAATAAAATATTTTTTTATTAAGTACTTATCGTGTTATACAACGATTTGAAAGTTATAATATCATCGGCATTAGCATTATCCAAAGTGTTCAGTCAACGGCTAAAATCTCTTGAATGTTGCTCAGAGTCATGACTTTGATAACATTTATTAACATCAAGGCAATTAGAAGTTGTTTCTCTAATTTTTGTTTTTACATAAAAATGAAAATAAAAGGAACACAATCTCTAATGCCCTTGATCTTAAAGTTATTAAGATTGTAATAATAATTCTGAACAACATTTAAGAGATTTTAGTTGTCATTTGGACATCTTGAATATTGCTAATGCTGACGGCACTACTTTCAAATTTTATAACTCGAAAAATATTTAATAAATAAATATTTTATTATAGCATTTTAAAAAGCTCTTGAGGTAAGTTATAAGATAAAAATATGTAATAAAAAAATAGAGAATTCTGTTTAAAAAATTCGAATTGTAAGTTATACGGACCTTGCACTAATCTTGACAATTTTACCTAAGGTCAAATCAATGGTACCATTTTATATTTCCCTCGAAGTCACAAAACTTTTGTCTGAAACATTTTTTCGATGTAACGCAACAATATTTACGAGATTAGAGCAGATATTTTTAAATCATACACCTTGTATATCTGCATATATAATATTACATACCTATTTTGCAAATTCTTCCAAAGCCTGTAGTTCTTATTGCAATTAAAAATAAATCTTTATTGACATCTATTAATGCCAATTGTCGATCTTTTATATCACCACGATAACTTAAGGCCACTTGCGTTACGTTGTGCAGATGTAAATGCGATTGACCTTCTATTATTGGCTTATTGTGAGGTATTTCCAAGATATGAAGCACTAAAAAATAAATATGAGAAAAACAAAAAATATTTAAAATATCCACGAAATTATACTTTTTGATGACATTAAATTATGATAAATATCCCGATAAAGAGAGAAACAGTCCTGGTGTCGCCCGGAGTCGGCTGCGTCAATTTTATTCGGACTGATCGTAATCGAAAAATACCGATGACATTATATAATAAAAGTGTTTTTAGATTTTTGATTGCGGTTTTAGTTTCTGAGTAATTTTAATCTAAAGTTTGATATCGAAACACTAGATAAAGCTAGTGGTAGCGTCGTGAATTTGGTAACGCGGCACGAACATATACACAATGACGTTTATACATATCAAGCAGTCAAGCGGCTCGTTATATTTTTATGCACTTGGCGTTGAGATGCTACTGCGTCGCTTGATTCTCACTGATTGAATTAGGATTACAGCCGTCTGTTAAATAATAAATAGTTTATAACTATTAAACGTAAAGAATATTTCTAAAGCTTAAGTATGTCTATTATTGTGTGTATTCCTACAATTTAAGTATATTTCTATTATTGTGTACAATCATAGATCTCATTTTGCCCTTTAAGCAGGAAGGAATCTCACTCTGCGTGTAAGTTCCACATGAGTTTATAATTTTCCACGGAAAGCGAGATCGCCTCAATTTGGATATTTCCAATGCGTTCTATCAATACAAACATCTCAATTGTAATATTTGCTTGCTGACTAAAAATATTATGAATTTTATCGTTTAACGTTATAACTCAACATTTATAATTCATTTTTTCACACACAATATATGCATCTCGATAAAATACGACAAATACAAGAGATTAAACAATAAACTATATTGGTTACAGCGCGAACATAATGTTAATGTTGAAAGTATACGTGATATCACTTATTATTATGAAAAAGCCTTTTAACATGTTTTATTATTAATCTTACGTTTTTCATTGTTTTGATTTCTTATGACCAAAATATCAGCACACAATGATATGCAAATAGGATGAAGTGGTTCTGAAGAAAAACCTTTCCATCTTGGACTACCCAGTAAACGGCCTTGGTAACTATATAATGATACGGTATTCCATTCCACTATTAAGAAGTGCCTATAAAAGAATTATACTATATAATTACAAATTATATTAGTGTCAATATACAGGAAGTCTCATTTTTTAAAACAATTAATAGTTAATTAATAGTTTTTTCTTTACATCAATTTATTTATCTTAACATTTTATGTCTATAAAAGTATTAAGGTACAATAATTAAAAAATAAATAATTTAAAAGATATTTATATTTCAACATATGTATATCAGAATAAAATAATTCGAAAATAATTTTTCGATATCTCCATCTCAGTCTTATACGCAGAATTTTTTATATATAGAATAATTAGAGAAACCATAAAAAATTAGATAAAAAAAATCATATCATTCTATTCAAAAAGTTTGCGATAGTATCAGACGATATGATTCATAACAAACTAAAATCTTTTTTTATTTTAATTATTGCTGAATGGCTAGCCATTTACATCTAATATTTTTCATATGCACGCAGGAAATTTCCCCTTACAAATCTTTTTAACATTAAAGTTTGGACGATAGGCATTTTTCATCTAGTGGAGTCTTCTTATTAAATAAAAGTGTCATTTTATGTTTTATTTCAAATGTTATGTAAAAATAGAGATAAGTGAGAAATTTTTATCAAGTATAAAAATAAATTAGTTTCTCTAATTAGTTTCAAAAATTATAGATATATAAAAATAGTTAAAATTTTCTCAATGTTTATAAGATATGCATATTATCTTTTTATTTTATTATATTATTTTGAATACACATTTAATAACTTACTTTTCTGCAAGAAGTACAGCAGAGATGATATTTGTCTTTAAATTAAATATCGCTGGTGTATTCCAATTTGTAACAGCGTACACATGGCATTGAGCAGGTGTGATAACGACTAAATGATCGAAGCCAAATTCGAGATGTACAACACGATCAGAGATTTCTAATACTTCACGAAATTCGTTGCCGACTTCTCTGATCTCGATTATTTTCCTTCTTATCAATGTTGCTTCATAATTATCCCATTCTAATTTTCTATAATTATATCAAAAACTTGTATAAATATACATTTTTTATTTTAATGGATAATAATATTGGGTCGGGGAAAAAGTTTCTCGTATTTTTTAATTCAAAATTGTATATACAAATCAATATCTTCGTCAAAAATAAAGGAAATTTAAATTAAAAAAAAAAGGATTTTAAAGCTTGAAATCTCTACTTTCGAAAGGTTACTATATTTTTTGAGTTTCTGTGAGTTTGATAATTTTACATTTAAAAAATTACGAGCTGAAAAAGATGAAAAATTTTCTTTTCACTTTGGAGGTCTCTCACTGTTTCTGAGTTATTCACGAGTTAAATAAAGAAGCATTCTGACTTTAATTATTTATAACTTCGATAAAAATCATCATACCATAATTTAAAAAACAGATTCTTAAAGCTGAAACTTTACTCTAGCGAATGATATAATTGTAACGAAAATTTCGTAACAAATGAAAAACTTTTGCAAAAAAATTTTTTTAAATACCAAGAAACTTTCTCCGATCCAATATATTAGTGCTTAAAATATAATCAACAAATACTCTACTGAAACGTACACGTGAAAACACAACCAATAGGAAATAGGAAATAACGGCCTATAATGATTACTGATTCGTGTAATTCCATGGCTAGCATATCTACTTGGCGTCCGAAATTTTGTGAGCTTTCTTCGTGAGCTTTTTTCTGTTTAAATGAATTGAATTCTATTTGTAGATGCGTAATGCTACGTTTGTTGAGATACTCGCTCTCTTCGACTTGTAATTGTTCACAAACATTGAACATCGTAGGTGTGAAAATCCCGCATTGCCTTTCCTTTAAGTTTGGTACATACGATAGCTTTTAGATTGTTCGTCGGCCGGATTAACATGGGGTCGGTTTTTCATATAGTTGCTTATGTATTTAAAAATTCTCGAACGCGAGGTACCATCGAATTCCGGTATCATGTCGCGCGGCTCTTTCTCTAATAACTTCCAGACTAGGTTCAAATGTCTTCTCGTATGGGCCCGTATATTACGTTGCAAAACGGTTGCAGTATCTTTTTTTTCATTTCCGGAATTCAGCCATGCTCGTAGAGCGGTTTCACATAAATGGCTCTTATTTTAATCCCTTCTTTCGTGATTTTTCTATTTATACTTCATTATTAGCGTGATCTTATTAAACAGTTAATTACATAAAACTTACCTATCTATAACATGTCCAGTCAAAAGTTTTCCGTTACTGCATGCCATAGCCACTTGTGTACTATCGCTGGACCAAGCTATGCTATAAATGCTTCCAGTATTTACTTTTTCCATAGAATGTAACCACTGAAACATGATAAATGAATTCATAAATTGCGGTTGTGATATCATTCATTAAAATCATCTATTTCTATGAATTTTTATTGAATCAATATATCATCATACATTTTTTATTTTATTTTTCTCTTACAGATAACTACACTTTAATTAATTTTTCTAAAGTATATCTACATTTTAATTATAAATTTTAAAAATATATTTTCTTTAATAGCTTAATGGCTTCTATATGTAAAAAATTATAATTTTTAATAATTAACAAATACAATAAATAATTAATGCAAATACATTATGATATTGGACTATTCGAGCCAAGTTAGATAGGATAAAGCGAGACTTTTCCGTTCATTTTTCGCGATAATGTTTATATTACTGAAGAGAACATGTTAATTGTTTAAAGGTTGTGCTTGTGTTCTCAAGGAGTAATCATGATTGTATAATTATAAGTATGTCATTGCAAAGAGATATTATTTGCTATCATTAATTTTCGTTATTACTTTAAAGTTAAAACGGAATAGCCCTGCGCTACCCTATTGTTCGCTAATAAACAATAATGTCAAACAATATATACTTTTAAACGCTTTGACCTTTAATGTGATCCTCTTCAGCGAAAAAATATTTAATGCATATCATAGAGTTATAAATTTCGAGCATCGCTTTATATAATTGTTAAGCTAATTTTTGTTTACGTATTCATATTTCACATAAGTGCAGCCGTATAACTGATTTATATGAGATCTTATTGAGATGTATTGAGATGTATACAATTTACATCTCTATGTTTCTTATGATTTTCATGTTTATCAATTCTGAGAAATTTTATGGTGATACGAGATCAACCGTGTATTACGGGAACCGTCAAGTTTTTCAGAAATGCGATTATCAGATCTCAATAAAGGCTGAACCAATCAAATTCTATGCTCAATATAACTTCCACTTGAATTGTATTACAAAAATGCTTTTATTTTTTTCTACGTGTTCTACAAACAAAAATATTGCAACGCAAAGTTCAAACCTTTAAAATTTTACTATAAGAACCGTCATCATTATCACCGTCATTATTATTAACATCGTCGTCGACTAATCGGATCGAGAATCACGTTTCGAACTTTTACAGATAGATGGCAATTTTAACTTTTTACTTGTTAATAACATTTTAATGGACAATGAATGACGGCTAAAATCTTGCAAATGTCACTCAGAGTCATAATCTTATATGTCAACAGTTATATGTTAAGATCATCGGAGATGAATACCCTATTGCACATTTAATAAATTTCATTTATACAACGACTGTACATTTTATACAACGACTGCTAAAACTTTGAAGGTCATAAAATAAAAAAGACATAAAATGAAAAATTAATATAAGTAATAAAAAATACACGTATTTTCATTTACAAAAAATTCGATCCTTGTAGCTTATATATCTTTTCTAGAAAAAAATCATGAAATAGATACTTTTTGCAGCCGAAAATGTATATGTTCTCTTAAGGCAAAAAAGGGCAAAAAAGAAATGCAAATATAAATTCTAAAATTACTTAACAGTTATATATGCGTGCATGTATACTATAAAATTAATCTTACGCCATTTTTATCACAAAGCTTGATTGTATTGAAAGATCCAACAGCAAAATATTCGCCAGAAGAATGACACCAGCTAATAGCTGTTATAGGGTGATCACCGACATTACTGCAATATAGTTGATGACCAGTGGCGTCCCATATCTATATTAAAAACGTATTCATTTTTTAATCATAAAATAACTTAAAAAGGTAAAAATATTTCCTTAAGTACACAAATCTTTCATTGCAGCCAATTATCTGCAAAAGTCTATCATATATATACACACACAAACACACACGCATACGCACACACAGAGAGATAGAGAGAGGGGGGAGGGAGGAAGGGAGAGAGGGGAGGGAGGAGGGGGAGGGAGAGGGAGAGGGAGAGGGAGAGGGAGAGGGAGAGAGGAGAGAAAGAGAGAGAGAGAGAGAGAGAGTACACATACACGCACGCACGCACACAGCCATGATAAGGTTTTATTTCAATGATAACACGAACACCTGGTTTCAGCTCATATGCTTGTCTTTTTGTTCCAATTTAGTGTAAATTTAATTGAACCTAGTATTAATTTTATAAAAATATTTACTCACCTTATATTTACAGTCTTCGCCACCAGAAACTATAAGTCCATTTGTTGAATTCCAGCAAGCAACTAATATGAGATTATTATGTGCGTGCCACTGAAATTAAATTATATTATTCGTTAGAAATAAACTATTTTCTTCAAAATAGCGTAAGAAAAAGTTTTATAAAAATTATTTATATTATTTTTTAGTTAATTTATCAAAAAACGTGATAGCATTAATGCGAGAGAGAGAGAGAGAGAGAGAGAGAGAGAGAGAGAGAGAGAGAGAGGGGGGGAGGGAGAGAGGAAGTATAGGCTTAAATACAGTACAGGGTTGGCCATATTCGACGGAAAGATCTGGCAAACACTGTAACTTTTGACAGAGATGTTAGATCGAGTTTCCCATAATTGAAAAAAAAACATCTTTCCGTCGAATATGGCCAACCCTGTATATGTGAATCAAAATAACAAATGTTCAATATACCTTATAGGGTTTTGAATTTGAATTAAACGACTGAAGAAACAAATTTCCACCTTGAGAATATAATATCGTTGAACAATCAGGACTCCAGCTTGAGGTTAATATAGGAAGATTTGCTTTTACCAACGTAGATCGAAGCATACCACTGCGAGACCAAACCTTAATTAATCCATCTTCACCAGCTGCAATCAAGATTATATTTTTTAAAACCAGAAATTTAAAATAGGGATGCAACAGATATCCGGCAATTATCCGGTATCCTACCTATTTAGGCCTATTTTACCCTATTTAGGCCGCTTTTTTACAATCTAATCTCTCATCTAGCAGAATAGTTTAAATATCCGGCCGGTTATAAAAAAAGTCGTTTTTCACAATTTGGATGAATAACTTTGGACTGCATTTTGTTATTCGAATTACGAGTAATAGTAAAGTTACTAAAAATTTGAAGTGTACGTAATATGAACTACTCGGTTTTAGTAAATAATGGAACAATCTTAATAGATGTGATAGGTCCAACCAATCACTCACGTGATTTTCTCTATAATTGGCTAGAATATTTCTTCTTTCTCTGTAACAAGTAATCCTATCTTTGTGTTACTCGCCAATTTTATTGAAACTCAGTAGATTTGTAGAGTAATAAAAAATAGACATGCATTTTTTTATGTTGACAAAAATGCAATTTTAAAACAACCCTTTGTATTTATAATCAGTATAATTAATTCGTTGCATTCAAGTGATATTAAAGCTATTTTTTAGTCAAGTATGACAAAAGGTTTTCGTATTGCTGAAGGAAAATTTAATGTTGGAATTATAAAAATCAAAATGGTGGATCTCTAATATAATAGACTTGATAAATTCGAACAGTCTTATCTCGCTTTTTGCCGAAAACTAATTAGAAGATGGAGAGAGTCTATTTTTATTTTGTTTTTTGTATTTTTTACTTTTTTTTAAATTTTTTCTTATTTTTCAAATAATTTTTTTTACATTTTTTTTTTAACTACAATACAATATTTCTCATACCTTAACTGTAAACTGATCAATACTGCACGACTCTCTACATTTTAGTTAATCAAAAATCATTATATTTCATTATTCGTAAAAACTAAATTAAAAATATTTAGAATATTTGAATATTTTTTTAAATTACTATTTAATTTTACTAACTACATTTACTAAATATATTTTACTAACTATTAACTCATAAGATATTCAACTTTAGTTTTAAACAACAGGTTAATGATATATACCTGTCAATAATGCAGAACCATCAGTACTCCATCTTCCTATTGTAGTGGCACCTTTATGAGCATCAATGCTTTTTTCGATGCGACCATTTTTATTAATCAAATGGTATTTTCCTAGAAAATATTATTATAAAAATGTTGTTTTTTAAATATTTACAAAAAGTATTTACACATTTTTTTTTAATTAATAAGGGAAAAAGTAATTTTTATATGAGCTATTAAGACAATTCATATGTAATAAGTAATGTTATTTTTTGATAATAATTTAAAACTTATACTTTATACAAAACAAAACATAATTCAATATATAATATAATCATTTGCTTTTTTGATTATTTTTCATTTTTTTTTCAAATTTATACGAAAAGTATAAATTTGAAACTAATTTTCTTTTTGAAGTAATTCTTAATGCAACAGTATCATAACATTAAGAACATAAAGAAAATGAGTAGCAATATAACTATGTTGCATATTATAATATGTCCAATGAATGTATTTAATATTTGAATAAATAAATAAATAATAAATATACACTTTTAACCGCGTATCATGTAATAATAAAAATTCGGGATATTAATTTTAAAATAAAAATAATATTTCGAGTTACACATTAATAGGTAATATAAAAATATATATAACAAATTTTTTATAAGATCCAATATTTTTTATAAGATGAACCAAATACACAGCTATACGAGATCTGTCCCAAAAGTATCCGATCTCTATGTACAGCTTTGCTTTGGGCATCCTCTTTCTATGGAAAACATATTATTGCCAACCGAAGCTGTTGAATCCTGTTGCTTAATGTCCCCCCTCCTCTCCAAATTGAATGCTTGTTTTCTACGAGAGAGAGAGAGAGAGAGAGAGAGAGAGAGAGAGAAGGGAAGGATTTCTGTACTGTATTTTCAACGTTAAATTTACATTTTGTGATGTTAATGCATACATTCGCAATGTTGCAATTCAATGTTTCTGAGATGTTGATTCAACATTAGTGTGCTGTTGTATGAGTAATTATATCTTTATTATGTATGAAAATATTTTTGAATGACATACCATCGGCTGTAGTAATTAATAATACATCTAAAGATTTTTTCATAGAAGCAGTATGATTAGGACGTGGATGCCATTGCATATCGGTAGGATAAAAATCACTAGAAAATTCTGTTATAATGGTGGAATGTGCAATTCCACCTTCTAAATGCCAGCATATTAATAAATGATCTTCCCTAGAAAATAAATATAATATATGAATTGATCTTATACTCATGTGAGTAAAATTTTACGAAAAAATAAAAACCAAAGAATTTATTTTATATGATCAATATATAGAATAATTATCAACTTTAATAGCAGTAAAGAGAAGAAATTGATTTTGTCAATTTAATATACACGTTATCTTAAGTTAATAGTTTCTACTTACCCACAAGAATAAATTTCTTCTGTTGAACTCCATGCAACACAAGTGATTAATCTTTTATGTCCATTATCTTCTTGTACAGATATTTTGAATCTCATATTAAATTTTTTGTTGACCCTTTTACTAGATTATTTGTATACCTTTATGATATTTAATAGAAGCAAAAAAGTGGAATACTTAATTTTTGTAAAATACGTAATAAAGCAACAATACAAATTTAAATTAATTTAACTTTAAAATCCAAATAAATGTAAAAACAAATAATATTAATAAGTAATTTTGTAACGCTAGTAATTGAGTAATGTTTGTTGGAATAGGAATCATGTGTTATATTAATGGGTATAGATAGATTTTGTTTACGTTTTAATTTCCATGGTAACCACGAAAGCAATGGGTGTGTTCATCAGAACGCAACTGTTGCGCAATGATTTAAGGTGCGATCACATGGGCTGCGTTCAGCAGAACAGTTTTGCAACCGTTTTATGACTGCTGAGATAGGATCATTTGTCTAGATTGTAAAAATATAATCCAATCAGCGCGAAAAAAACTTCCCACAGTTGCAAAATAAATGTTCTGCTGAACACAACCATTGACTGCGCTCAATAGAGAAAGCAGCTTTGCATCTATTGCAAAATTGTTCAATACGATTAGTTATTGCTTTTGGTTCCTTACAAATTTAAACGTATAAACCAATCATATTGAAGAATTTTACAACAGTTTCAAAGTTGCTATCGTCATCCTCACTTCTTTTGTTTCATAGACCGTGCATGGAGACATAAAACACTTGAACCCAGGAATGGATATTAGCTATAATTCATACAGGGCACTATAGGGCTTTGAAATATATTACTTTACATTCACTATTTCTCAAATTATTATTATTATTATTATTATTATTATTATTATTATGAGATTAAAAACTCATAAGTAAAACTTCAAAATAGAACACGTATATTAATTAAATTTGCATATTGAAAAAAAAAAATCTTAATCAAAGTCCTATAGCCTATCTAATATCATCTCTCAGTTCGAGCATTTTATGTCTCCGTGCACGATCTAAATGCTATAAAACAAAAGGAGTGGGAATGACAGGCAAAATGTGCAACTCGATTGTAGGCTGCAGGCAGTGCAGACCTATGATAATATTAACCAGTATATGTATGTATGAAAAACATCTTCTTGAAGTAATAATAAACAATATTAAGTGAAAATTGATCGATGAAATTAAATATACATTAATGGAAAATGTCATATTTGGTCAAGGCAGTTCTTTATGCCTAAAAATATTTCTTATGAATTTACATTTTTTTATTTATTGAAATATTATTATAGTTTACAATTAGATTTACATATCCGATTTTTATTCATTTTATTTTTCTATATATAACTATAACATTATTCTTGTTTTTTTAAATATAAATTGTCCGCATAATAAATGAATACTTACTACTATAATATGTATCTCTTATACTTTATATATATTTCTTATAATATTAATATGTATGTATTAGTTATGCTGTAGACGATACAGCTAATTTCTTCAAATGTTCCATAAATACTTGTAAGCTCACATCGTCTGTCAGAACAGGAGCACCACTTTCCTAAATGAAACAAACAACATAATTTAATTTTTGCTAAATTATGAAAACAATGTTGAAATTCTCTCTCTCTCTCTCTCTCTCTCTCTCTCTGCTCTGTGTGTGTGTGTGTGCGTGCGTGCGTGCGTGCGTGTGTGTAACGTGTATGTATAAAATTTTTTTATCACACACATTATTTATTTGGTACCAAAGATAATAAATTTAAAAAATTGAAATTTTCTTAAATATGTTAAAATGTATTTGACTTTCATCACAGAACATTATAACTGTATTTATATAGGCAATGAAGAATCGACAATTTAATTTATTTATGTCTAAAAATTAACTTTTATGAAAATCTCAGTCCCTTGGAGTATCGCGCAAGAACGAAATTTATACTAAATTCAAGTTTATGACAAATTTTGAATTATTTACCAATTTTTTCACTTTATATGTATTTTACATTTGTTGTACTTATCATTCACATTTTTTCACTTTATTCAATTAAATTTTATTTACAAAAAGTTACCTGCTCTTAAACTTTGTCACCAATTTTAAGTTTCAGTTCCTTACTTATAAGATTGTTTATAAAAAAAATGGCATTTATAATATTATAAAAAAACTTTCACATATTTAATAAATACGAAGATTAGTGCATAAGATAAGATTTTTATTTTTCAGATATTAATAATTGCTTAAATCAAATGTATGAAATCTTGAAATGTATGAAATGTATGAAAAAATTTTTAGATTTAGATGGATATCCATTAGTGTCCGTATAACTCCGTAAAGTATCAGTCATATTGAAATTTCAATTATAGATTTCGAAAGTAGAAATTTTAACCTTCAAAATGCTTTTTTAATTTTTTGTCTGCGATGATTTTTCACCGAGTTACCGGTGTTCTGAATATTGCCCAATTTTTAGCGTATTTGAAAGTATTTCCTAGATTTTGTTGAGTAGTGTATATATATTTACTTACCGCACCATAAGCATACATATTATTGTGTGTTTGACTTGGGTTGACTTTGCTTAATAAAAATCTAGCTTGAGAACCACCTTGCTCCGTGTCAATATATCTCGGCGCAGGAAATCTAACAGCTAATGTATCAGCAGCATCATCAACAGGTGCTGCTAGTAACTGTCGAAAATTTTCGTATTCTGGTAAATCTTGATATTTCAACTGTCGCCACTGTGCAATAGTCTATAAAAATATAAATTTTAAAACATTTGCTTTGTTAACAAGTTTTATATACACTTAATTAAAATATACACAATTGCACACTCCTGTATGCGTGTGCAAAAAAATTTTTATGGCATAAATTTTTTACAAAACATGTAAACTTACAGGGTTGCAACAGAAAATAAATTTTGAAACTTCCTGACTTTTTAAGGTTTTTCCAGACGATAATGGAGAATTTTTCCTTATCTAATACGTAATCGTACAACAAATTCGATTGGATGCATTCAGGACGCACTGGTATACATTAAAGCCATCGTACACAAATTAGCATAAAAATATGTGTTTAATATAAATATAAAAATGAATTGATGAAATGTTCAATACATTTTATTGTGCTTTCAAGTAAAATTCGTATTTTGATTCGAAATACTTGCATTTTATACTTTTAAACAAATTAAATCAGCGTACAACGACTTTAATATACTTGTTCAAAAATAATTTATTAATCTACTATGTTCAAAAATAGTTCATCTATTGATATTATAATAAAGATAATTACCATATGAAGCAAATGAATATTGTTATGAATTTATTTTGACATATATATAGTGCATTCTTCTGTCATTCTATCTTCGTTGCTTATTAGATATAAAACAAGGATAGAATGACACAAATAGCGTTAATAGCGTCTCACCGAACACACTTGCAATATCTCGTTATTGAATTGATACTTTTTACTTCGTGATATATTTCAATATTAGTTATGCATACGTAATATACAAATAAATTTCATATATAGAAGCAAGAAAAATTTGATATTTAGTACAAATATTATTGTATGATAATCTCGAAGTTACTCCTCGTGGAGCACTTTTATCACTTGTCATATCATTATGCCTGAAACGCGCGAAATGTCAATTCCGTGACTAGTAAACTTTAATTGTTAATAATTTAAAAATCGTTATAGCTTCGACATTTTCGTATTAGAATTTTCATCTTAGAATATTTCAAAAGAATCTGCTCTTAAAAGGACTTGCAGTGATTGTGGAACACTCTATATTTTTTCGCTTTTAACATCATAATCTGAGATGCTATTAATGAACAAGGGTCTTAATTTATTAATTTATTCTATTTACCTCTCCATGAAATATAAGTATCTGAAAAAATGTATCCATCAACAGAATTCTATCAGGTTGAATAGACGATGTATCTAACAATACAGCCTCTGGAGGGCCATTAAATCCATAACTATATAAAACTGGTTGGATCATAACTAAAGAATCGGCTACATTTTCACGCATAAGCATATGCCTGAAACATATAAAAAAATATGTGTAAATACATTCTGACAATCTAATGATTAAACTCTTGGATAGAGGAGAAATGGACTAAATCGAGTAAAAAAGTCCTCTATCATTTTATAATTTTCACAAAGTTAACGTACTCGCTTATTTAGCGATTTTTAAAAATTAATATCTCATCAATCATTGCGAAAATTGCAAAACGCGATAGAGGACTTTCCTACTCAGTTTAATCCATTCTGCCTCTATACGAGAGTTTGATCATTAATTATCAACCATATATATCATAAATGTACACAAAACCATATATATATATCATAAATGTACATAAACGTATGCGTTCTTATAACTTGATTATTTTAGAAAGTATTGGTTTATTGGAAAAATATTTCTGATGAAAGTTATATATTAGAGTTTAAAATCTATTTACTGATCTTATCAGTTTGACCTTAGATATGACCAAGGTTAAGTCAAGGTCACATCGATTTTTTAAAAATAAAAACCCCCATATTTTTCATTGCATATTCTTATAACTTATCTTGAGAGCTTTTCGAAACATTCTATAACGAAAGCATTTTTCATTACGTACTTTTTTAGTTATAAGACTAGAAATTTATAGTACCGCCAGTATATCAACATTATCCAAAATGTTCGACTAATAGTTAGAACCTTTTAAATGTTGTTCACGGTCATGATCTTGACATCATATGTCAAGATCAAGGTCTTTAGAGATTTTTCTCATTTTCATTTTTAGTATAAGAATGAAAAGAAGTACCTTATAAATATACGCGTATGCATGTAAGTATACGTATACGTAAACGATGTATCGAATGCAGAAATCAAAGATTCGAACCGAAATTACATTTCGGAATGAAATTTCGGATCAATTATAGTTCGAGACTATCCTACTTTCAGTTCTAATTCTTTTAGCAGTAACGATGATGATTACAAGTATATAATTACCGAAAATCAAAAGGAACGAAAAGGATTTATTCAAAAGATATATACTCCAGTTATTTATTTTTAAACTGCAACAATTAATATTCATATATTATAAATATAAACTATAACTTTAAGTAAAAAATTAAAATCCAAATAATAACCGTTACGTTAAAAAAAACTGGAATAAAAAGTTGAATTTAGCTTCAGATTATCCGGGTCAAAATTTTTTGGTCCGAGTCCTTGATAGAAATCTAAACTTATCAATAAATTTTAAGTATCATATGCATAAAAAATAAGAAACCATATATATTTCATAAAAATTAAAAATGTTCTTACCTATAAAAGCTGGTTTCATCTGGTGAATTATTGAACACTTGTAAAAATTGGGATCTGCGCAAATGATACATAAATTGTGGATACATAGAAAAATTTTGTGCTAATCTAAAGCTATTTGGATCATCTTTTGCATATTCTCCAAACTTCTGACACTGCAACAATAAGTGTTTTATTTCTTAAAAAATATAAAAGAATATATAATTACAAAATTATATGCTACTTAAGAACATATATTTATATGTAATTTTTTGCAATTTTATTAACAGAAACTACTAACAAGTCTAATCAGCATTCGATCGACCCATCTTAAAACATCTGGACCATCATCACTTTCTGCTCTGAATACGGCCAAACGCGACATGAGAACAGCTGCTGCTTCTTGATCAAATCCAGCACTTATATGATGCAATGATGATGATGCATCTGCCCAACTGTAATTCAAAATATATTCTAGAAATATTAAAGATCTATAAATTATCATGTAATATACATGGTATTGATAATTAAGTTCTTGGACTGAGGCTGTTTTCATAAAAACAGAAAAAAAATCGAGTATTAATATCTCCGTGTATGTATCTAATATATATAGTCCCTTCTAGCTTTCAATCAACGTTTACATCGCTTTTACAACGATTGAATATCCGAGAAAATGTTTCATTCCGAATCGCTTTTAGTTCTCTCATCATAATGTACTGGATCGATGACATATCCATTTCCTTAAACTCAGATCCAACGCGATGAACGAGAAATCGATCGAGCGATTAATTCTCTTGATTACTCAAGTTTATTGCATTAAGATTGAGCTTAAGGAAAAAAGATCCTGGTTTCTTTTGCAAGACGTTTCAACGCATTTTTTAATCGTTATCTCAGAGAAATGAGAGACCTCCATGTTAGTCCATTTGCCCTACTCATCTGATGTAGCACCAAACTTTTTTTTTATTTTCTAAATTAAAGCTCCTGATTAGTCGCTGCGATCATATTGAATCGTGACATCATGAACGAGAAATGACACAATGATTTTCTTGCATGCCATTTGTAAATAAAGAGAATTTCGATGAAACGAAATAATGAGATCGCTTTAAAATACTCATAAAAATGTGCTGAAGCTATCCTTACCTGCCCTGACAGTCAGTAAATAGTCAAAAAAAAGCACGTAAAATTCGTTTATTAGTTTTTATTTAATACGCACGCGTAGCTTATTTCCATTTCACGAGTCTTTTTTTATTATTTACTGACTAATCAAGGATGGTAAAGATAGTTCTTGGTCCATTTTTACAAGTGTTTTAAAGCGATCTCATCATTTTGTTTCATCCAAATTCTCTTTATGTATAAATGGCATGCAAGAAAAACCAATGTGTTATTTCTTGTTTATGATGTCGCGATTCAATATGGCTGAGATGATTACTCAAGAGCATTAACAATTGTAATGAAAGGAACAAGGATTTAAAGATGTATCATCGATCTAACAGATTGTGACAAGAAAAACGATTCGGGAAGAAGTTCTTTTCAGGCATCCTTCGGGTGTTTTTTTACATTGCTTTAGTCTAGGAACTTAATTGTCACTATGCATTAAAAAGTAGAAAAAAATACTTACTTCCTTGCAACAGTAGTAACTCTAATTCTTCTTTGTCCACTGCTATGTTGATATTGAGTAATAAATTGCATACATCCTCTTCCACCTTGCGGAATCGGAGCTGTATGTTGATTTACGACTTCAAAGAATAATGCTGTTGTTGTAGATGGTGTTAACGAACAAAATTTCCATTGACAAGTACCACCTAAACCTACTTCTTGCTCTCCAACGCTAGATCCTTTTACTCCTAATGATACACAAGGTCCAATTGCTCCAGAAACTTTAATTTCCCGAGATGTTTTTACTTCTAAAGTGGCATTGAATGCCATTTTCAGGTATTTACCATCTTTAGCAAATACTCGTTGAAAAGTTTGTTTAAATAAAGAAGAATTAAATGAATCTCCCATTACCATGTGACCACCAGTAGAATTACAACATTGACGCATTTCTAACAAACCAGTTTGATCAAGGGCACAAGAATAAATATCTATTATATGACCATTAGTTGCAGCGCGTGATGCAAGTGCATCGTAATGCTTAGTTGCCTTTTTCATATGCTTAGCGTTATCTTTTTGTATATCATGATGTGATCTAATTGGTTGTCGCAAATCATCAGTTACTACTTGGCCAGGTCCTTGAGAACATGGTCCGCCGACAAATAACATAATCCTGAAATAGATTAGATTTGATAAAATTATATATAATATTAATGTATATATAAATATATATGTAATATTAATGTAAATATAAATATACATGATGAATCAGAGTCATTGAACCAGCTTTTTATCCTATAAGAAAATTATCGACTTCATACCTAATTGGATTATAACGTGTGCAGTCGATAATTTTCTTATAAAAACTAGTTCAATGACTCTGATTCACCCTGTATTTATTATAATATATAAATACCTAGCACCGGTATTTGCATAACTAGCTTCTAAAAGACCTGTGGCAACTGCCAATGCCACGCCTGTAGATCGTAATGAACGTTTTCCTGGTCCAACAGGCCAAGGATCACGTTGTAACTCTCCCAAAAGATCTGTTAAACTCATGTCACATTTGTGTACTGGTTGTAAAAAACGATTAGCAGGTGGTAATGGTTGTACACCAGATCCTCTTGGCTGATTAGGATTTTGTCCTGGAATTGGTCTACCAATACCTATCAAAATACAAAATAAATTATATTAGGTGTTGGAATTAATTCGTAGCGTTTTACAAGAGATGGGAAGTACTTTCATTAATGTATTTTTTAATGCTCATGTGAAATAAATAACATTCTTTCATTTAAAAACGCTACGAATTAATTCCAACACCTAATATATAATTAAAATATGACTTAAATAAATAATTTAAAGCTTAACTATTACCTAACATATCTTGAACTTGTTTTGGTTGAAGATCCTTTGTGCCACGAAATACATAACTTTTACTGCAACCGTCACATCCCAATTCGTGAACTTGAACCATTTTACCAAATGTAATAAGACCAATGAGGGCATTAGATGGAAGTAAAGATAATGACATTTGTAATGAATCTTTAAGTGCTCCTAATTCTTCATCATCCAAGCAAGTATCCACAACAAGTAGAAATATAGGTGGTAAACATTGGGCACGCTAAACATAATATTATATGTATGTACAAGATATCGTAAAATTTAATTTAAAACGTAATTTCAGTTTGACAAACGTAGATAATAAATTATGTATATAAAAACTGAAAATCAACCATAGTAGTGTCACTGCGCGTGCCTTAGCGCCGAGACACTACCAGTGTCTTCAGATACTCTCAGTAGAAGACAAAATTGCAAACCATACAACCATAAATACACGTTCAATATCCAATATATTTTTCATGGCACCTAGATTTTCTTTCTAGTTTTGGAAATCTATTATAAAAGATTATTTTTTAGCTACCATGATGCTTATTCAGTTTTACAAATTTACTACAAAATTGATTATAATTTTATATATACATAATCATAAAATTATATTATTTTATATATAATCAATTCTGTAATAAGGGTTGATTTCCTTATAAATAGAGAATCCCCCCCTGATAAGCGGCCACTTTTTATCTAATAAATTAAAGTCGACGACACATGATATTTTAAAATGCTGAATTTCTAGCCAAAACGCTTTTACGTTTTGCTATTATTGGCTGTAGTGCTGTCACTTCCATGTAGAAGTACTAGAAATCCAGTAGGAAAAAAAGCATCCTGTGCGGCCAGTTTAACAGAGATAGACTAATAAATATAATATTAAATTAAATGATTTTAATTAAACTATTATAAACACAGTGATCACTTAGAAAATTTATTCTTATTAGAGATCGGAGAGATAATTTTTGCAAAATGAAGAAAATATTTCGATATAAAAGAAGTTGTAATGTCCGTTCTAATGAATACAACAAAGAAAATTATTTTACAAATTATACAAGTTATTTCGATTTAAAATTTAACGGGACTTTTCAATTTCGATCTTATGGTGTGGCCAATATTGGACTCTCATATCGATTAATTTATGATCAGGATGGTACAGATCAATCATCAATACAAGTCGGAAACTGGCCACATAGTACCGAAATTAAAAAAGTAATAGTCGCCTACAAAACTTTAAACCGAAATAATTTGTAAAATAATTTTATTATATCATACATCGTTGTATTCGTTAGAATAACAGCCTGCTACAACTTCTATTATATCAAAATTTTTACTTTATCGTGGAAAAGTTATGTATATCTCTCCATTCTTTATTATGGATAATTTTTTTTAGTGATTACTGTGCTTACAATAGAATTAGAATAATTTAATTGAATACTATATTTATTAGGTCTAATATCTCCGATAGTTTATGAGACAAAAAGAAATAACACTTATGGAGAAATCCCATATAATACTTCTTTTAAATTATTTCAAATTATTAAATGAAATCATCATCTCAGTCCTATTGCTTGTGGCCGAGCGTGGTAACTTCTTTCATATGCCTGTGGTGCGCACGCTGATTGTACACAGTCATATGGGACCTACTGTTTAACGTCGATTCCGAACGACAATTTTTGTTAGAGAAGTTCTCTTGGCAAAGATACTCGGTGGTTTGCCATTGCTTGTCGAGAGGAGCTATGAGCGTTCGAAAAATTTTTCAGTTCTGCCCGGGATCTCTGGCATAGCAGTCTCGTGCGCTGCCGTTACGCCACGCTCGCACTCAAATGAAATTAAATGGAA
Organism: Acromyrmex echinatior; assembly: GCF_000204515.1. The sequence continues at coordinate 72,912 of NW_011626680.1, forward strand.
TATGTATTGACAAAAAAAAATATATAATTTAGGAAAGTAACACATACACACACCATACTATACACATACTATGAACCAAGTAATAATTAAATTAATTTTTACAGCAAAAGTAAATAAATATTCTTACTTATTTAGCTTTCATTTCTTATAAATAAAACTAATAAAAACTTCTATCTCTATCTTATTTATAATTCATTACATACCATTATTGTATACTCAATTGTTGAAAACATTGGGATGAGTTCTGCAGGCTGGTGTTGTTCTGAAATTGCAGCATATTGTGGTGGAAACTAAAAAATACAAAGATGTATGAGTATATAATGGTGGTTCAACAAGTGAGTTGGTAATCGGTAATCAAAAGTCTTAACCAGTATCTTATGCTTATCCAACAAGAGTCGTAAGTCATAAGAAATTAGCTAATCACAGTTGAATATGAAATAATTGGCTATGACTGCTTATATTGATATGTAGAACAGGTTTTAACCTTAGTCATATGTACAAGTTGACCAACATATCACTGATTAAGACTAATGGTCATTTAGGAATTCTATGTGATTAGCAAATCTTAGACTAGCTATATAGAAAACTGGGTCTCAATGAGGTAAATCAATTTTCTCATATAATGTAGTTTATAATGTAGTTTATAAAACAACAAAAGATATCATAGACACAACGTTTAGTAATATAGTTTTTGAGTTATAATGTATAAAAAGTGTAAAACTTGAGCTCACAGAATATCTTTGATACACCATAGCTCAAGAACTATCTATCTATGGCTGCATTCAACAAAGAAAGCAGTTTTGCGACTATTGTAAAATTCTCCCATATAATTAGTCTTTGCTTTCCTTATGGATCTAAATGTATAAATTATATTGAAGAATTTCACAACAGTTGCTTTCTCTGCTGAATGCAATCATTATTTAAACCATATGTATACAGGGTATCCCGAAATTCGCGAATTAGTAAGAGTTTCCAAAATATTAAGTGCAAAAGTCATTTGTGAATTTTTAATTTAAACAACGATTTCTAAAATAATAAGTACTAATTACGAACTATGTTTAGACAGACGACATTTAAATGCTGAAGTATGCGCTTTCTAATACTACTACATATAAGATTTATGGATAAGAGATCGTCTAAAGCAATAGTTGGCCATATTTAACACAAATCTCAAAAATTACTTAAAATAAAAATAACTTCTTTACTTAATTTTTTTAAAACTTTCTTCCTAAGATATTCTGATTTGTAAATTTTGAAACATGGTTATAACATTTTTTTGTTTATTATATTATAAGCTACACATATGTAAAAATCAACTTATCTCACCAGATTCAATTTGCCATTTGATATAATTAGTGCAGAATTCTTTTACAAATTAAATTGTTGATATTACTAATACTATATTTTGTCAAAGTAAAAATTAAATATCTATCTCGTTAAACTAATAGAATTTAATAAAAATGTTCAATTATTATTATTACATTATAAGCTACTATTTTGGCAACATAGTCTGCTAACATGACAGCAGAAATTGAGCAGAACCCGTATATGTAAATGTTTATTTTATTCTATTTCTGTATCACAAATATGTCAAACTTTTGAGATATTTACAAGTATGATTCTACAGTATAATTTCTACAGATTCTTTGTCATCATATTCTGTTGACAAAATTTGTTATATTTCTGTCAATACTATCTACTTTGTATATTCCAAATTCTGATCAAATGTACAGCTTTTTTAATGACAAAATGTATAGCAGACACTTTTGAGAATCTCTTTATAAATTTGCTGTTTAAATATATTTTCTAATTAAGCAGTTAATACACATTATTAAACTTTACTTATTGATATGGTTTAATATATATTTAAAAACAATATAGCCCACGTTAAAAGTAAAATGTAAGTTTCTTTTCTTACAGGATTTCTCTGAAAGCAAAAATTGCAGACCCATAACTTTGCACGATAATCCACTTGACACAATGGATTTAAAATAGCTCTGCAAGTAGATCTTGTACATAAAACTGGATCATATTGAATTGCTGGAAGATTTGGTCGTTCTTTAATTGGTTGGTACAAAGTACCCAACGGAACAACCAGTCTGGTAGCATCGATACGTGATGAGGGCCACACATTCCACGTGAATCGCACTCCGTCGCGATCTTCGTTTTGTTGAATAAAATCTTCATATGTCGTCATAATACTGCAAGATACAATAGTTTATTTTTCAGTACAAATTATTTATTTCATCTTTTAAAATTAATTTCTTTTTTTCTATATATAATTGTCTATTTTTTAATATAGAAATGTAAAATAATGAAGTTTGGGAAATAAATATTGAAAAATCAATAATTTATTTAGTTATAGAATATTATTTAGTTATAGAATTAAATAAATACTTACGATTATCTCTGCATACGAAAAATATAAATTAGTTACAACTATTATATTCACTAATACAATTTCCTTACAATACTGTTAACAAGAGATTACTATATAGATTTTTATTAAAAAATAATATTTCTCTCACGCAAACACTGCAGCCACGTCACTTGGAAGATTAAACGCATGCGTACTACGTCTTCCGCGTGTACAAACCACAGATGTCTATACTACATCTAGATTGCTAAAGCCAATAAGCTAATGGCATATAAAAACGTTTAAGGCGCATTCACATGCAAGCGTGAAGCTTCAAGCAGCAAAAGCAGCAACCAATCAACGATTTTTACAGTGCAAAAAATATTTTTCACATCATTGCCTGTATCGCTCAGCTGATTGGTTGCTACTTTCCGCTGCTTGACACTGACGCTTGCATGTGAATGCACCTTAACTCGAAAAGTATCGTCAGTGCGATACTGGTATTGGCAGCACCACAGCCAATACGGTAGCAAGATTCTAATCCAGCTAGCAATCCAGCAGGATAACTAGCATGTTTGTCGCTGGATTTAGATGTTTTGTAAATGTTCCTTAATACAGATGTTATTAAAATCGTTTTAGTAAATCCTGTCAAACCTCTTCTGGTTTGGCATTATTAAACCGTTTTTAAAAAAGCTGTGTAAAATCGATCTTTAATCGGTTTAAAGTATCAAAATTCGGTATTGACAACTTTAGACAACTTAAGGTTAAGAAATGACAAAGGATTTATTTCGTCTCAGGTTTTATAAAGCTACTTTATTTTTAATGGAGGTAAAATACGCTTGATCGTGTAAATAGACACCAACACCGATTTTAAAACGGTTTTTGCTAAAATTGTTTTACTAGTGCGTGTAAACGTAGTCATTGTGTTTCCAACTTAAGAATTTCAACCTATCAGAAACTGTGTTTTCCATAGTGCATGGTTTTTTAATGGCTGCGTTCAGCAGACTTGACAGTTAAGCGAGCGCTCGCTGCTATTGATGTATTCTTCCAGATCTAAAATGCTGATTGGATGAACTAAAAGAATATACCAATAACAGCGAGCGTTCACTCAACGGTTGAATCCGCTGAACGCAGCCATTGGTTAATATTTTTATTCATTGTTCCCTCATTCATTGTTCCTTTGATTGTGCGGAGGACCTAAATCTACAGCTTTACTTTGCCGTATTAACTTCTGTCATTTTCCTGTTGACGATTCCATTATTCCACTGTTCCAGTCTGTTCGAGTCGGTGCACTGTTAGCACGAACTGATATGAACGTTCCAAAGATAATCTAACTTAGTTGGAGTTGTTTGATTTTTTTCATGATGTGTGTTATAATTAGTACGATGGCAATAATTTTTATCGATCGTCAGGAGTATTGGTAAAACGAAACGGAATCAGTTCTTGCGCGAAGAATGCGTTTAGTGTGCAATATGCTCTGAACGTACAGTGAAATAATAAAGGACTCTCACAATTTCGTGTTCATCGATATTTTAGTTCCCATCTCAGAATGGTTTTGAGTCGCAACGATAAAAGAAAGAGGAAGGAGGGAGATCTGGTGGACCTCGTGGAACCACTTTCGGAATCTCCGAAAAGGTAACTCGCTTTTACATTACCATGTAATGTTTTTAATGATAATAACTTCTCAAATTGTAAACAAAGTATATTTAAAGAAATATATAATAATACATACGTTTAATCATCCTATGTAGTAATTTTTTAAGAGATTGTCATTATATTAAGTCAACATAATTATTCCAGGACCAAAGTTCATGCACAAAGAAAATTTGCGCAAGGTGCGATCACTGTGTTTAACACATCACCTACACCTATTAAGGACAAAGAGAAAGCTAAACCTGCTACAATCACAGAATTAATAACTCACAAACGACCAAATACGGAGGATTTTTTAACATTTTTATGCTTCAGAGGTTAATCATTCAAGGATAATATCGATATTTTTATTTAAATCAATAATTCTTAGCCAAAAAGTTGTAACATATTCTAAATCAGGCCTGTCCAATTAGAGCTCCGGAGCCAAAACGCAATCCATCGATGCAAAAAAATTCAATGTAGGTAAGATTTTGGGAATTATAAAGTATCTAGCAAATGAGAATGAATTAAAATGGATTGAAATTTTTTTCTATCCGAATGTTTATTTTAATAAATACTTTTTTTTGGATTCAATTATATTCAATTGAATGCAATTGGATGCAATTGGATGCAATTGAATTGAAAAATGCATTTCCTATTCAAAATTTTGAATTGAACAGTATTCACAATTGTGTGCACAGAAAAAGCTAATATTATTTTTAGATTGAAAGACATAGGAATATGCCCCATGCAATTCCTATAAATGAATAAAAATTCAGTATTAAAAAGCATTTATTTTAACATTCGTGAATCAATATTTTTGAAAATCTGAATCCATTTCAATTCATTTCAATCCATTCTTATTTACTAGGTGTTGATGAGTGTCAATCAGATGCGTATCAACACTCTACAGTCTCCAAAATTTTGCTTACGCTGAATTTTTTTGTGTCGATGCTAAATTTTAAAAGATGCAGAGGGATGAATTTTTGTCTCTCTCTCTCTCTCTCACACACACACACACACACACACACACACACACACACACACACACACACACACACACACACACACACACACACACACACACACACACACACACACACACACACACACACATTTGTTCTGTTAATAAAATATAAAATTGAATATGTTACTTAGAAATATATATTCTATTGTTGATATTTTTGTTTAGTATCACTTATTACAAACAAAACTTATAATAATTTATATTGTATATTTACTTAATATAATTATTATAATCTGTCTTGATTTTAACATGTTCTTTAGACAAATCCTTTTTTTCAAATTTAGGAACATCTATTTTGCCACCTAATTTAAATTTTTTCAATACTGGCAACAAAAAAGAGAAACAAGGATCTAAGCCAACTCAAACTTTTATAGAGAAGACATTGTCCTCTACTAGTACTTTCATAGAAATTCAAAAGCATGAAAATACATGCCAAAAAAATTTGACAAAAGTAAAGCCTATTGTCTCGAATAAAAAAAAAGTGACTAGTGCGTTGCACAAAAGTATTACCAAACTTAAGACGACTACATCTACGGTTCAAGCACTTAAAAAGAAATATCAGGAACAACGCCTTGCTAAGCAAAGAATCAAAAATAAATTTAAAGCTACTTGCGTTATGAAGACAAGATCATGTACAGAGAGATCTATGTTGAAGGCTGGTCTTAAGTTGGCACCGCGAAAATTTTTACCTAAAATCAAGACAAAGAGGCATGGCCTAAGAAGTAGTGTACTACCAGAGAAAACCAATAAACCTCTATCAAAAGCAAAAGTTACGTTACCCAAACCAAAGAAGAAAGTCAATTTAAAATCGAAAAATAGTGATACTTCGAATATAGATGCGTCATCTGAAGAAGACAATGATGTCGATGACAATCAAGGGGAAGAATTACACATGGAGAAATCAACATCGCAGATAAAGCGAAACATACAAAGAGGCATCCAAAAAAAGATTTGCACTAGAAGTAAGTCAGAGATGAGGAGAGTTACAAGATCGTCCAGTGGCATAGTCTCTTCACAAAATCTTTCCAGAAGGCCTACCAGAAAAACAAAGGAAGCAGCTGCTGTATACATGGAAATTCTTGGGAGAAAACTAGTGAGTCCGGATTTAGAAAATGATGATAACGTTTCATTTGAAAGTTTTCCCGAGCTACCAAATGCTCGTAGAATAACGCAAACGGAGAACGAGCTTAAAGCCAAAGTGAAACAAAATAGTATCAAGACTATTATTAAAACCAAGGATTCTAAAGTTAGTTCTTACAATAGTAACGCTAATAAGCGATTGGATAAAAGCAAAAATAATAAACTGATTTTAAAGAGCAAACGTCTGATGAGGGTACAGAAATATTGTGAAGAGGATAGCGACGAAGAATCTGAGAGCTCAATAGAAACAAGCAATTCGAGACCTATTACCAGACAGAGTCTTGGAAAGATTGATAAACCAAGCAGAAGCCTTAGATCATCCTCTAAAAACACAACTATACAAACAACTATACAAAGTAACGTAAATAGCAAACCGAAGACTCAAATTCAAAATTGTGTGAAATCAGCTAGGGAAAAATTTGTGATAAAACGTAAACGCGAGAAAAATATATGTAAAACGTCATTGGATAAGATTAAGCAAAAGAGCCTTAAAAGTAATCAAAACGAGAAGGGGGAATCAGAAGAGGAGACGCTAGGAATGCTGCTCAATAAAATAAAGAAGAAAAAAGACAATGAGGAGGAAGAAGAAGGGCAAGTCCCTGACAATATCAACAATCTGAAAGATAAAAAAGCAGCTTGCAGTGATATACAAAAAACAGCCGATCTGTCAAAAGTATCAGACGATGAGGAATCTTTTCGAGGGTTTACTAAGAAGGCGATATCAAAAGTTTTGAATTCATGTCAGACGCATGCCAATGTTAATTTGCTAGTCACAGAATCCGATAAAAAATTGAATTTACCCAGAACATTGGATGTATCGCAAACAGCGCAAATAGTCAATCAAAGCGCCATTTTACGGAAAAATAAAGTAGAAACATCACCGATCAAAGATGGTTTCTCAGTTGCAAATCCGCTGAACAGTGAATGCGATTTATCTGTACAAGAAAAATCTGTATTAGATTTGTCCGTCAAGAGCCAAAGCTTATTGTTACCATCTGTAGAACAGACGAGCAAAACATGTAATCGCGAAAATGAGGTTTCTTCCTCAAACCTTATGCCACTGTCCACTCTGCACACAAGAAAAGAACGAGTGAATATGTCGACCGAACAGATAGAAAAGTGGTTGAACGAAAGTTCGTTTGCTAAAGAAGAGAGCAAGCTGGAGATGGAAAATGTTTCCAGTTTTAGATATGATTCTACAGAAAAGTTAAAGGCGGATGTCTCGCATTTGTCTATTTCGACGAAAATCCAACATTTGGTACGCCCAGTCAACGTTACACTTTCGAAATTATCGGATAAGACGAATTTGAAGGATCGTATGGGGATACACAGCAAAAATGTAATACCGGTAACATCTGATACCGGTAATATCCGTAATACTGGAGTGAAGCAACAAAGTGCGACAAATATTGACAAAAATAAGAGCACTATCGAAACGAAAGAGATCGTCAAGAATAAAATTGGGAAAACGAACAAAGATACTTCTTTTGCTGAAGATATTAGCGATACTGTGTCTAAAACGGATCAAAACTCCGTGGTGGATGATGCTGTAGAGAAGAAATCGCCGACAGAGAAGAAAATATTTCAACCGCGGAAACCTTTTTTGCCCAAGGTTAAGGAACGTAAAATTGTAATACCAAATGCAAACGCGTTTTCGCCAGAGAACGAGAGTAGCGTTTACGCATTTGAAAGTGACGCCGAAGTTCCCGTTAGCACACCCTTCCGAAGAAAGATCAGAGATAATGGAAAACATTCGACTGCGATAACACCATCACCTGCAGAGACTATAATATCTGAGTCCAAAGTAATCGCTAACAAATCAAATTTGAAGGATTCTAAACCATTGGATAGTACGGAAAAATTGTCGAACGATCCCGTAACGACTGTAAAGAAAGAACAAGAATCGCAAGAACCGAAGAACGTAGCAAATTCAGGTACAGGCGTGAGCAAGTTTGAATTGCCCAACAATTTTGCAAACTTGACCACTGTCCAAGTGTTACCACTCGACAAACTCACGACAAGTTGGAGTAACGTAAATTGCAGTGCTTCCATAGCGGTGCAGGTGAATCTCGACGAGACCACTCAGGAACACGAAAACAATACAAGTCAACAGAAAAGTACTGAGATATCTACTCAAACCGAAATGAGTAACGAGAATGACGACGACAACGATGGACATCTATTTTATATTCCGTTACAGGCTGTTACGAGAGGTGGCCCAAATCTGGTACAAGGTCAACAGCTAATACAGGGCGTGGCTGTTAAACTCGGTACGGAAGGACCGACCGGCCCTAATCAAAGAGTTCTCCTTCGAGCTAAGTTGGTCACTAAGCCACCGTCATCAGTGGCACGTTGTCCACCGATAGGAACAGTACAACCGACAACGCGTACTCCACCTAATCCTGCAGCAATGACAGTGGAACAGCAAATACCGTCAACGTCAACGACTGCAACTGTGTCAACCACGATAGCAAGTATGTCGAACGTGGAGATGCAATCAATGTCATTGGTGAAAAACGAAATGCCAGTGCCAAGTCTGATTCGTCAAAATGCTAGTACAATCATAAATAGCAATTCAGCTGAGAAACTCACAAAATCACCTAAGTCTAGGGAGCGGAAAGAGGTAATATTGAACGTTATATTTTCGAAATAACATAAATAATATAAGTTAATAATATAAGCGAAATTATGCAGCTTATCGAAATTATACACTTTTATCACTTGTGATAAAAATCTTTTAGGACACAAATGAAATGCAAACAAAAGGGATCAGAACTGTGCTCTTCAAGCAGTACGACGTTTCTAGGCGCGAAAATCGCGAATGATGAAGCTCGCGTGGTCGAGGCGCCAACGTTTTATCCGACGGAGAAAGATTTTCAGGATCCATTGGAATACATAGATAAGATAAGATCAATCGCTGAAAAATTTGGAATATGTAGAGTGGTGCCTCCACCAAATTTCAAGGTAAATATCGCAGAGAGAAAGTTCTACTAGACAAGTTATATACAGAGTGATTTTAACATATTTCGTCATCCATCATGAGCAAATAGAATGAATCGAACTGAATCGAAAAGTGCTCTACCATTTTGCAATTTTCGCAATAGTTAACAAGATATTAATTACTAAAAATTGCCAAATATTGGTCTTGAATAATTTTTTACTCAAATACTATCAACTTTATAGAAAAACTGCAAGAGACAAAAATCATTTATCTTCTTCTCATAAAGTTCTGAGAATTTTTTCAGAATTTTTTAATACCGTATTTTCTCATGTTGGTAAAAATAAGAAAATATAGTACTAAAAAGTTAATAAAAAATTCTGAAAAAATTTTAGAGTTCTATATATATGTATATATATATATTAGGTGTTGGAATTAATTCTAATTACATTTTATGATTTTCTTTTTTTTTTAATTTTTAGCCAGAATGCAAGGTGTCTGATGATATGAGATTCACCGCTTATAATCAATACGTACATCGCATGCTACACAGATGGGGTCCTAATGTAAAAGAAATGATGGCTATTAAAAAATATTTAGCTACTCAGAGTATTACTTTGACTCAACCACCATGGGTAAAATTATTTGTGTATATATATAATATATATAATTTGTGTGTGTGTGTGTGTGTGTATGTGTGTGTATTTACATATATTAATATTTTAAATAGATATTGTATAATTGAAAAAATTTGAAGATCAGTGCTTACCAATAATTAACTCTTTCAGATTGGTGGAATGGAAGTAGATTTACCTCACTTATATCAAACAGTTCAAAGCTTAGGTGGATTGAAAGAAGTAATTGAGAAAAAAAAGTGGCAAAAAGTAGCAGATGGTATGAAAATACCGAAATCAGCACAGGATCGTGTTACTAAGCTAGATGATATTTATTGTAAATATTTATTGCCATATGATACATTATCCCCAGGTATATTTTATATAATAGATAAGCTTTACAAAAATATCGAAAAATTTATACTCTGAATTATTTATAATTAAAAATAATTTGTTTAGAGGAACGTGGAAAGTTGTTTGACGAAGTTGAAACTGAATGGGTAAGAAAAGAAAGCAAAGCCTTGCAAAGGCAAGAAGTGACATTTAATGATAACGATGAGGAAGAGGATGAAGACAGTTCTGATGAAATTGAAGAATGTATCGTAAAAGTACGACAAGACACATTAGTTAATTATTATTTTTATTTTTATTTTTATTTTTATTGTAAGATGTAGAAATATATATATTTTTATGTGCAATTTTAAAATTTAATTCGAAAAAATTTAATCTTTTATTTGAAGCAAGTTTGAAATCTATTTAAAAATCAAATTTTCAAATATTTTATTAAAAATTTCCATCAAAAATTTCAAAAATGTACCATAACTTTCAAGCCTTATAAGTTCTTAATGAAAAACAATTTGATTAGAGTGCTTTAAAAAGCTGTGGAAGTAAACTATGTAATAAAAAATGTAATGACAAATGGAGGATTCTATTTAACAAATTCAAAGTGAATTTGACCTGACCTTAACGACGTCACCCAAGGTCAAAATGGTACTTTCTTTTTTCTATTTCCCTTTGGAATTAAAGTAACTTTTGTTTGAAATATTTTTCCTCCATTTTTTGAGATATTGCCTGTCAAGATTAAATTACTCTGTATATACACACATATATATATATATATTTTTTTTTATGTACAAATATATCTACATTTGTTATATCAAAGGGAAGAAACATGCCATTGAATGCTTTTTATCGAATTGCCCGTAATACTCAACGTATGTGGTTCGGTGAAAATCAACGAGGAAATGAAACCGAAGGTGCTTCCGCCAACGAGGTAGAGAGTGCATTTTGGAAACATGTTGCCGAGAGAAAACGTCATGTCTGCGTACATGCAGCAAGCATTGATTCGAGCGGTCGTGGATTTGGATTTTCTGTTGCAAAAAACAGTCCGTTTGCTAGACATCCTTGGAATCTTAAAGTTCTCACTAACAATCCTGGATCAGTATTAAGAGCTTTGGGTCCACTAATGGGTATGCAACTTTTATGTGTGTATATATATATATATATATATATATATTACAATTATTACAGTTATTTGTATGAGTGGAGGAAATAAATAATAAACGACAGTTCAACGATCCTCATTTTTTAATTCTTATTTTATGCTTTTTTCAATAAAGGTGTATATAATATTTTTATACAAATAATGTCGGTATTTTTAGGTGTAACCGTACCAACGTTGCATGTGGGTATGTTATTTAGTGCTTGTTGTTGGTATCGTGATCCGCATGGTCTACCATGGATAGAGTATTTACATACAGGTGCCAAAAAAATTTGGTATGGAATACCTGATGAGCATAATAATAATTTCCGAAAAGCGCTCTCGAAAATGGTACCACAATATTGCAAAAATAAGACTATATGGTTACCTTCTGATACTGCTATGGTTCCGCCGGAATTATTAGTGAGCAACGATGTACCATTATGTCAGACTGTGCAAGAGCCGGGACAATTTATAATAGTATTTCCAAAAGCATTCACATCAAGCATATGTACTGGTTATGTTGTATCTGAAAGCGTATATTTCGCACAACCATCCTGGTTAGAAACTGCAGAACAAGTATTTAAGGTATGTAATAAAATCTTTTGTATGAGATTTTTAGCCATTTAATTTTAATTACGATTTTATTATTATTATTATTATTATTATTATTATATAAATTGTATTGTTTGTGTGTATATATTTTTTTTTTTCAGGATATACAAGATAGTTGCGAACCTTCTATCTTTTCATTTGAGAGATTGTTATTTAATATTATTAATGATACGAGATCACACATAGACATATTGAAACAGGTAGGAATAAATTTATGCTGTAATTGTTAAATTAATATTAAAGATTAAAACGTAGATAGTCATATATTATTATATAAACTTTTGAATTACTTAGTATTACATTATAATTTTATATCTTTAGATATTGCCGAGTGTAATAAAGATTTGTGAAAAAGAATTAAATTATCGTAAACAGCTGGAAAGTGTAGGTCTTATCAATAGAGAAAGATTGCCTTTACCAGTTAGTGGAAAAGGGAAGAAAGGGAAAAAGGTGAAAGATGATGATGGCGACTTCGAATGTGAGACATGTAGAGCTAATTTGTTTGTCTCTTTGATAAATAATTCGCAAGATGACAGCGTTTATTGTTTGCCGCATGCCTTGCACTTAATTAGTTGTAAGAAGCAGGTTTTGAAACATTGTACTCTCATGTACACGTATGATGAAGTAAGTACAACTTGTTATAATTAATTAATTAGTACGTCATACATACGCAAAATATAAAACTATCTAAGTAATTATATCTTAATTTATGTTTATTAGGATGAATTAGACGAGTTGATTCACAAACTGGAAAACAGAATTGAAGCCAAATCTAAAAAAACTAATCAAATAAAACAAAATAAGCAAGAAAAATAAATCTGTTATTTTATTTATAAAAGATAGAAGTGATCGTTATTTATTAACCAATATTAGATAAGCATTGCATAACTAGCAAATATGATCGCATTGTGTCTTACTTGTTATAATAGAAACTGGTTTAATAAAATTTTTTTATTTATTGCATAATAGATAAAAATGACGATGAATGACATTATATATAAATAAAAATTTCATATGGTTTGGTCCAACTCTTTCGAGACAATTGTCATGTATGTCAAATTACGAGATTTCGCGATACTTGTCTTTAAAGAGTTAAACAATAAATATATACATATTTTATTGTTGGTAGAAATTATATCTAATATATCTGTTGTAATTTACTTGTAAGAAAAATTGACAAATTACAAACTTATTCTTTAAATTTCTCATAAAATGATCTTATCTACTTCTCTTATTTATGATTAAATTAGAATTGCAGAATAGTAACTGTTGGAATAATATATGATTCTTTTATAATTATGTATTATATTTATTAGAGATATATATTTCAAATAAAATTTGATAATAGAAAAATTAGGATATATTCCGAAATACAAAATAAATTATTTATTAACAAACCTGTGTCCAATTTGTTTATTAATTGATATAACGTAATATGATTATGTTGACTTATAGCGAATTCGACTGGACGCACTCAGTGCGCATTGATGCACATTAAAACCATCATACATAAATTGATGTAAAAATATGTGTGTAATATAAATATAAAAATGGATTAAATTCTGAATATATTTTATTATGCTATTAATATATATACATCTTTTCGTCTTATTGAAAAGACAATCAAAACGATCTTTTCATCATCTTTTAGACATCTTTTCGCTTTGTCAGAAAGACAACTTTAAAAAGATCTCTTTTCGTTATCTTTTAGTAACTTGTGCTGTCGGGATATGTGCATAAGATTTTTAAAAACGTATTTATTTAAATAACTCATCATAGTTGACACTTCATTAGTGCATTTAAATTTATTAATTATTGTGCGTTCATTATTAAAAGATAAATATTGAATTATCATTATATTTTAGACGTATATTCTAAAATAATGTGCGCGTGCACATGCATACCTAATCTAGGATTGATAAAAATCAATTTAAACATGTTTAAAACATGTTTAAAACATGTTTTAAACATGTTTTTTTATAATACTGTTTAAATCATATATAAAGCATTAAAAACATGTTTTAAAAAACACAATGTTTCATTCTTTAAAAAAAACATCTTTTGTCAACCCTCATATATGCACGCATGCACGCACACCCGCCCGCTTGCTCCTACACACACACATACACACGCAAGGACGCACGCGCGAGCGCACCCAACACACACACATACAATTTAAACAAATTAATATATTGCATAGTAAAACTCTTATTCATATAATGTTCAAAACAACAATAAATCTTTATATGTAGTGACATTTTTCTATCAATATTAACACGCGAAACACATTTCACGCTTTCATTTTTGTACTTCATAATTTTTTTAAGATATTTGTATCTTTTTCTTACATGTTACTATACAGAAGTATATCGGGAAATCTTGCATTTTCACAAATATATATTATATTATATTTTTAATTAAATTCTGAATTCATTTACTTTCAACGTTAATCAAAATGTCTGTTATTTCTGATATATCAAATTTTATAAATTTATGTGATATAAAAGAGTGACCCCAAATCTAGCCCATTTTGTAATCTTCGAATTTCGAATCGGATTATATGCTACATGATATTATACGACAGGACATTAATCTCAAAAAAAATTTAAGTTGAGCATAAGAATATGTACTTTTGAAGATACTTCTCGTATCAAAATAGTCAAATTTCTAATATTTTAAATATTGTTCAAGCAATATAGACATAAAAAGATAATTAATACTTCCTTGATAACAAGAATTTTGACTAGAAATAGATGGTTTCTTACCTCTCCCAGTCCTGATGTTTAATTTTTTAGAGGGATCCTGAAGTCGTTTGTTTTATCGACTCAACAAGATTTACACATATACGATTTACATATCATTGATATATTACTACACATTACTACATCAGTATCGCATGTAGCGTATGTACAAATTTTCTAACTTTTTTTTTTTAAGATTAATGTCCCTTCATATAGCATCATTTAGCATACTGTTCAATTTGAAATTCAAGGGCTTCAAAATACATAGGCCAAAAACGTATGTTTTTTGGAGTCATTCTTTATGATATCTACAACTTCATTATTGACTGTAAAATTTACACTGGAAAAATCTGAAATGCTGTAAGTCATAAATATACACTCGAATGTTCTTTTTAATAAAAAATAATTCCTTATCAGATCTAAAAATTTATGATCACTGTTCTCTGCGTTGCAAAATATCTGACAATATTTGGGTCGAGTTATCACTTTCTCTCACATCACCATCTTCATCCGAGCTAAAGTCAGCATTGAGAAGATTAATTAAAGAAGTCGATTTTTCCGTCAATAATGGCATGTTCGAATCGGTTTCCTCTTCGCGTTTAGCATTGTTACTAGCCACTTTCGATTGCAATTCCATATTATCAACTGCTTTCTTTCTATTAAGTAATACTTTCTGAACAACATGAAGTATTATACCACCAAGGCACATTAACAATCCTACAAAGTTAAGGCCAGTCAGTTGGTCACCTTTCAATACAAAGGCCAGTGCCAATGTACATATTTCCTGCAAACAATCATTACAAAATGAAAAACATAAGGAAATTGAAAATTAGCTAAATAGAATGAATATTTGTATTATCTATGAAACTTTTCTGTGACGTGTATTAATAAAACTTGATACCTATAAATCTTGTATTTTTCTCAGAGAATGAAAATAACATTGTTATTTGTAACGCTGTTACCGTTACAAGTTATTTTTTTGTAACTGACTCATAACGGCGTTACTTTTTTTGTAACAATACTTTATTTTTATAATGATAACGAATTACTTTTACAATTACTTTTATCGTTTTTATTTTGAACCTGTTGACTTAATTTATCAATAATTATATTTTATATTCTGAACCTATATGACATAATTTTGTATATATTCAATCTTTAATCTTTAGCCAGTATTCATAATTTGTTCTTATTTTATGATCATTTTAAGGGCCTCAGCAGAATAGATGAGACTTATAATCTTGAAATTGAGACAGCGGTCGATTTGGACCGCGCTTTCAGCGCTTTTCAATACTTCTATTCTTATTTTACGTTTAATGAACGATAAAGACAAAATGATGATTACAAACATTTAAAGCGCGTGAGCGTCCAAATCGATCGCAGTTATTGTCTTATGATCTAAAGCCCGGTTACACCAACATTAGGAGGTGCGCACAACGAATAAGAAACAAAAAATAAAGAAAAAAAATTTCGACCTATCAGAAATCATGTACTATGGAAAAACAGTTTCTGACAGGTTGAAATTCTCAATCTGTTCCCTATTCCTTTGATCGTGCGCAGCCTATACTTTGACTGTAAGAGGTTTAAAAAATTTCTCTCTATCTCTCTCTTTCTCTCGTCTTTAAAGAGAGAAAGTGAGAGTTAAACACTGGCAGCCATTTTTTAACACATTTTGTGTAACTCAAACTTGATCTCTTCTTCATGGATTTCAAGAGAAATATTTATATCTATGAGATTTTAATTTGAACTTCGATTTATTTCAATAAATATACAACGATTTTGAAAAATATTAAAAATTTGTGCTAAAATTTAGTGGACCATTTTTTTGCATATGAATGTCTTTTAAAAAAATAACATTCCATTCTCTGATTTTATTGTAATTGTTTTTAATAGAAATCTCAAGTAAACGAGAATGAATTGAAATGGATTCAAATTTTTAGAGATAAACATCCGTGTAAAATAAAACCTTTTCAATCCGAATTTATTTATAGAAATTGCATAATTATTTGTGTGTGTGTGTGTGTGTGTGTGTGTGTGTGTGTGTGTATGTGTAGAAACACATATTTTATGTATGTAAAATCATTTCTGTGTCTTTCAATTTGAAAATATTATCAGCTTTTTCTGTGCTCCTCGTAAATACAGCTCAATTCACAATTCTGAGTAGGAAATGTAGTTTTTCAATTGAATCCAATTGAATCCAATTAATTGAATCTAATTAATTAAAAACAGTTTTTTTATTATAGATTCACTGGACTAATAGGTATGCATAAAAATTTCAATCCATTCTTGATTATTCGAACAGAAAACGTAAACATAATATTTATTACAATTTAGAATTCAATAATAAATTGACTAACAATTTTACCTTACATATTCCCGAGATCGACAATGTCAGACTAGAAGTATAAGTAACAACTAAGAATTCCATCACTTCCATACTAAATGCTAAAATGGCACCTGTTATTACAGCAGCTGTAGTCAATAAAATATTATTAATGTTGCTCCAATCGGTGATTCTAATACTATCGTATATTTTGCCACCTAAAATTGAACAAGTTTTTAAGGTTGCTGGAATGACAGGAATTAATGACATTACATGTGATGAATTTTCTTCGAATTTACTAGGAGTCGATTATGTATCTTAAAACTTGCTGAAATAAGTTGAAAATTACAAAAATGATTTACTAGAATTTACTAAAATATTTATAATTTCATCATCCTATTCAACACCGTATTGAATTTGCTCATTATAATTTTCATCTCCTTTCAAAATACGTAATCCTGGCAACAGGAGATCGATTCCAAATTTTTCGAAACAAGAAAATTACAGAAGTGAAGATTAAAATTTTATTTTTATTTTATTTTTGTTAATTTCATTAATCAACATTTAATGAATTTGTTCGCTTTTGTAATTTTCATCTTGTTTCAAATATACAATCGATCCTTTGAATTCAAAAACCTTTGAGAATAGAAATAAATACAAAATAAAGTACAACTTTATACTAAACGCGGACAACTTTATACTAAAAATGAAAAAAAAATTCATTTGTCACCTTTCACTTTTACTTTCACCTTTTTTGTACAATACTTATATACATAAAAATTTTCATGTTTTCTCTAGAAAAACCATTGTATGATCGATATCTTAACGTAGAAGTTTCCTTAAAGTATCTATAATGAGCTTTAATTTAAAGTTTAAAATTTGAGTGTGTCTAAATGGAGAAAGAAACAACGAAACGAGTCATCCGACTTTCCATACAAAATAAGGAAATTATGAACTTTGATTGTTAAGAACTTTTTAATGAATAACGAGCGATGGCTGTTAAAAGTCATTTAGGGTCATGACCTTGATAATATATATCGAAATCATCGGAATTAGCCTCCCCTGAAGTGAATATTTACCAAAAATTTTCTAATTAATTAAGATTAATTCTATAATTAATTATATTACATATATAATTCTATTTTATAATTAATTATAAAATTCTGTTACAAAATGCACAATTACCTTCAAACCATAAAGTCACTGATATTGCTGGTAACAGCATCCAAGGCTGCATGTAATACATCATGTCTATCGGATCATGGAGGCCGAGTTTCGATCTTTGCATAATGAGTTGCGTCATAGTCCATCGAATACCACTCGCAAATGATGCTAAGAGACACAATATAAATCCAAGAATGCCAAATTGAGTAGATTTATAAGTGAACATCGCTAATCCTCCTGCTATCATCGCCACTATCCCTACTAAAGACCATGACTACAATGAACAATAATTATTATTTATAAGTTATATAAAAATGTTATATAAAAATATTTAATACATATTTAAGAAATATCACAGATATTTTTGGAAAATCTCCTTACCTTTTTCTCTAATTTGAATAGAAGAGAAAATCCAAGAATAAATATAATAGTACTTGACTTAGTCATAGTGACTCTAGGAAGAAATGTCATGTACTTTATAATAAATTCCTTACCATCTTAATTATTGCTATAAGATTATACTTACAAAGATATTGATATTAATGAAAGTGCCCAATTTGATAAACCAATATCGACACCACTAGCTATGCCAGGTACCATTATTGAATAAATTATATTTTGCCATGGAAGATTTATTCGTTTACTATTGTAACACCTTCTAATAGCTCTTATTAATGCGGATAGTGCAAACTTTATAACCAAATGGCAAACGACCACACCAAGTGGAAAATTAAAACCCTAAAAATACAAATAGTGTTAATAAATAAATAAATGTATATATACATATATTAAGATGATCTTTATTTATTCTTGATTAAAATTATTTTTCGAATTCTTTCCACAGGACCCCCTTAGAATAGTTTCAATTCACAAAAAAAAAATAATCCCTGCCAAATTTCAACTTGATTGGACAATGGGTATTCGCGCTCTATGACTAGTTAAATATTTGATTTTTTCCTCGTATTAAACTTTCTACACTATCAGCATTGATTTTTAAAGTGTATATTTTCCACAAAACTCGGCTTAAAAGACTTCTTTTTTTTTTTAAATATATATGTCTTGTTTTTCTATATCGTTTTAAAACCTTGTAGTGATTATATCGCCATTATTTTGACTGCAAATTTCTTTAAAAAATTAATCGGCATAAGAATATCGCGTTTTAAAAATCCGCGAGAGAACATACAGAGATAAATATCAGAGACCTGCTCAACTGTTGAGGTAGAAAAACAGGACAACACTGAGACAAGCACGAGACAAATAATCCAGTCAAAGTACTTTTTGCTTGCAAAAGTTTCAGTAATAATGATTTTTAAATATGTCTTAGGGTACGGTCAATGCTACAAATGCTTTAAAGTAATTTTTGATTGGTCAATTTGTAAAAAAAAAATTCTTTTTTCTAATTGATCAACCAAACGCTTCAAAGCATTTGTAAAAGACTTTGATCGCGGCCTTAAAGTTCAGTGTCTTAATGGAAACCCCAAGTTTTCCAATATGAAGGGTTGTCGCTCGCGCCGTCATCTTGGAAAATTGCCATTTCGAATTGTAGTTTTATATCAAAAACTTAACAACTCTATAATGCAGGAAATTTTATAACAAAAAATTTTTAAAAAATCATTAAAATCGATTAAGCCATCTAATAAAATTTTTGTCCAAAAAGAGTGCTTTTTCCCCATGCATGCGTGTAATCGCGAACACGCACGTATGTGCTTTTCAAGATTATATTTATTATTTTTTCTTTACGTTAGGACTAGACAGATGAAAAAGTTACAAACAAAAAATTCTAGTTATCAATTACTCACATATGCATTATAAAGCCATGGATTATAAAATGTAAGACCTATTGATAAAATAAAGTAAGCAGATATCAATAAAAATATATGGAACGTTTTCCTCCAAAACGTGGGTTCTGTCTTCACATTTTGAAAATCTGGAATATTTTGTGGTAAATACTCGGATGTATCGACATCATCTCTAGCAATTTGGTATTTTACATGTGAGCGTGTCATATTCCCAAAATAAAAAAAATTCTGAAACAATTAGAATATATGATTAATAATACAAAATTTATTGAACAAAGACTTCCTTAGGACAAGTAAATGTGAATATACAACTAGTAGGGAACAAACACCTTAAACGGACAAGTTGAATCTTAAGTACTTGATTAATATGATGTTTATACATTACATTTGTAGTCATTTAAATTGCATACTGAATTGATTTTTCGGTTTTGAAATATAAACTCGACCGAACAATAGTAGTAATATCACAAATTAAATTGACTAACAACTTAATAATTTGATGCTCATAGGTATTTTAGAAAGATCTTAATAATGTTAAATGAGATTAAAATCTATGAAGAACTTTATTGCAAAAAATATTTATTTTAAAGAATAGAATCCTTTCTTTTGTGTCGATAAAAAATTGATGTTCTGTCGATCAAAATAAATTTTAAATTTGAATATATTTTTATTAGTTTCGAGAGTGTTGAACTCAGATATGATCTTAGAATAATAAGTATCAATATAAATATCCTCATTGAGATATCTATCAGAGTTAGTAAGTTTTATAAAAATTTTACGTAAAAAATAATTTTTCCGTTTTTTATTATCACAATTTTACATCTAGAAAATTCGTAATACCATCATCATTCTCTTCAATCGTGAATTTTATTCTGTTATAATAAGAATATTAAATCTATATAGAATCACATTTATCTGATCTCGTAGAATTACTAGTAGAATATCGTGTACATAACAATAAGTAAGAAAATTAATATTGATTGTATTAAAAATATCACTCTCCAGATTCTGCAGTACAAGATTTGCTAAAATTGGAGATAGAGGGAATCCCACAAGTATGCCAAAAATTTGTTTATAACATTGGTTGTCAAATTTTTAAAAAGTGAAATTTAATATATATTAATGGAATTGCTGTTAGAAATTCTTCAATTGGAATAGTTCTACTTTTAGAGACAGAATATCCCAAATTTTTTTAATACAGTCTGTTCCACAAGAGCGTACGGTTCTAAATTTCATTAATAAATAGCACAGATGTTAAATTCGGTTTTTCCAATTCTCTGAACAATTCGGAAGAATGCTTCGAGGTTATATGGATAGTGACTTTTGTCTGTAACAGAACAAAATAAACACAATAAACGCTGCGTATGCAAGTCATTTTGAAGCAATGTTTCTTTGCACATCCGAAAGAACCGAAAATGTCGTATGCAGTTATGAGCCGCTACATGAAAAAGTCAGAGGGGTTCGTTAAGACGTGGGTGAAACGTAACGAAACAAAAAGTGTTAACGATCTGCTGCAACGTGGCACCCATGGGCTGATTGACGAAAAAGATGAACAAAGTTATCAAGATATTTGAGAAGAATCCTGGATATTCGTTACGACAAGCAAAGAATCTTTTATTGAAAAAGGGTGTAGAAGTGAACCTTAATACTATTAGACGACGATTGCTGGATTCCGAATACGGCGATTCACAAAGTTAAAACCTTTTTTCAGCAAAAAAACACGTCGAAAAACAGCAAATGGAGTGGGCAAATGCTGATGTTGATCGTGATTTTGCCAATGTAATCTTTACCAATGAATCATCCTTTTGGGCCTCCTGAATTCCCAGAAGGTATGCGTGGTCGATTTGTCACGATCCCATTGTTCAACGTACAGTAAAACATCCATTGAAAGTACACGTGCGTCTGTAAGCAACAGGGATTTAGTACTTAATATCTCATCATGGACAATCCAAATGCACAGAAAAATGAATATAATTTATCATAAGTATTTATTGAAGTCTGCTCAAAGATGGTTTGGCTCAGTTAATAGTTTGTAGGTACTTTAAGAGAACAACGACACAAAACACCAAAGTCATGTATACAAAGTAAAAATGGCATCACTATAATGAATTAGCCTTCCCAGTCGCCTGATCAATCCTATTGAAAATGTATGGACAGTCATGAAGATCAAATTCAGGGAAAAGGTTTTTAATGTAAAGTAACTCATTTGTCATATATGGAAATAACTGGAGATATTTTCCTGAAACAATGGCTGAAAATCTTATGGAAAGCATGTCCCATGCCTCAATGCTGTCAGACCATACTTAATAACAAGGGAGATTGGA
Source organism: Acromyrmex echinatior (assembly GCF_000204515.1). The sequence goes on from NW_011626680.1 coordinate 95,065, forward strand.
TAACTTACTAAGAAAATACCTTTTTGTTTATTAAATTTATTAATAGATCCAAATCAAATATTTAATAATTCTGTGAGTTTTAGGAGAGACAGCCCATATGCTCTTGTGGAAGACTGTATATATGTTTTTGTACAAAAATCCAGCGTGTAGTGTATGCTCTTTGTTATCATTATTAGAAAAAAGTTGATCTCGTTATCCGATACTATAAAATATAAAAATGAAATTTAAAAGAAATTGAAAAACATACTGCCTTATTATCAGCCTCGAACAGAGAGAAATTGTTAGCGAATCATCACATATCGAGGATTACTACATAATATGTCAATCGTCCAGATACATAAAGCGTCCATATGTTTCACTTATGACATTATCACATCATTTTCGCTTTTCTGAAAAAAAAAAAGAAATTGAACGATCACAAGAATCATAGACAATTATTAGAGTTGCTCAATCACTCATCTTGATTTTAACGTAACATAATATAAGAAAGTACCGCATCAGATATAAACATAACCTAAAATTTCAATGTAAACACAACGCTGTTACAAACGTACAGACGCTGTCATTAAAACTCGCTTAGAAGCTCAGATTATTCCACTCTGAAGAATTCCTTGACTTTTATCATACAATTTCTGCTATCAGTGCTGTCACTCGCATGAATGGAGGATTTGGTTTACCATAAAAATTCTTTAATTCTCTAATAAGAATTGCGACATGTGCCGATTTGAGCCAACTTTTGTAAGTAAGGTAGTAGTTTCAATAAAATCTATAACAGAGACAAATATTGTATTGTATTGTATATTGTACGACCCATATTCAGAACGCACTTACAATGATGGGTGCTTTCCATCAAGGCTTTTAGGAGACACACATCGACACAGCGTCGGACGTGGTACTTTCCAATAACGACACGCTATGGTATGATTAGACACAGCAGAAAAGTATAGTTAAACACTGGTTATAGTTGTCAATTTTCGATTGGTGCTAGAGAATATTTTCATTTTACACATAGGATACGAAATAAGAAGTATGTACATAAGTCATCTGGATCATTTTAATGTAAAAAATTGTATCTACGCATAAAATTATTATCCAACAAGAGATACAGAAGTGACACGATATGACACGACAAATCGTTACATCCTTGTTGTTCGCCAATGTTAAATAAGGATGAAGTGATCGCTGTGTCGTAGATGGAAAGCACCTGATGTTAGTGCGTTAACATGCTATAATTTACGTTACGCATACTATAGAATTTCAGAAATAAAAGCGCGCTTTTATCGATAAAGGTAACTATTCAGGCAACTATTCAGGTTAGTTTAAGTAGTTAATTGTCAATTTCCATTCCATGGGACGCCGACCTCAACTGAACGCTTAGTGAGTTCTGCATCTGGCATATTCCATTAGAATTAAAAATATAATAGCCTAAGGCTACGTTCCAAAACTTCCTCTCTGAGGAAAATTTTACTCAAAATATATAGTACATGTAACGTATACTATAGCATATAGATCTTTCTTGGAGAGAAAGTTTTGGAACGTAGCCCAAAAGCCGGTTCTACATTAGTTGCAAACTGATCGCAAGTTTATTGCGATAGCCAATATGAAGCGTTGATTTCAAAATGCAAGCTTCAGAATGTAGAACCAGCTTTAAAGATCTTCACCCCTGAGCAAATTTTCAGCTGAGCTGCGTCAGGCTGCGTTTAACAGAAAAAGCAGCTTTGCAAATTGTTTAATTTTAATGGTGTTAGGATTAATAGTATTTCGATTCGCTGGGGCAGTGATTTTTCTTGTGAAATATTTATTTTTAAGTACATGTAAACAGATCGATTGAGCATATTTTTTTATCAAAATTTAAGGTGGACGGAGCATTCTTTACCTTAGGAACACCAAATGTGGAAACAATGTAAACTGTTGTGTAGTAGAGGCGTAGTGCAAGGGAGAAAGATTTTTTCTCGCAGTTACCAAACTCGGGAAACGGTCACAAAAGTAATCGACGTGACATCAGATGATTCGGAATATGTATTTCCTAAGGAAGCACGAGTTGTTATATGCGGAGGTGGAGTTATGGGTGGTGCTGTGGCATACCACTTATCCCTCATAGGACTGGGACCAGAGACTATTTTAGTAGAAAGTGGCAGGTACACAAGTATTCTGCTTTCAATTGTACTTTTCTTAACAAACTATTAAAAATATCTACACATAAGCATAAAAAAAAAATTATTACCTTTATATAGTTTTCTCTTATATATTCTTTATATTTGTCATCAGACTAGGAGGTGGAACAACATGGCATGCATCAGGATTAGTAGGAGCTTTTAAACCAAGTCTGGCACAAGTAAAACTTGCCCAGGATAGTATCGCTTTATACAAGGAGTTGGAGAAAAAAGGTCTTTCGACAGGATGGAAGCAATGCGGCAGCCTTTCTTTGGCACGAACTAGAGACCGCATGACGTCGTTCAGACGAATGAAAGCACAATCTGTGTAAATTATTTAATAAATATATGAGATACCATGGTGGACATTTCTGTTTAAACTTCATTAATATTTTAGGTCACGTAATATTGAGTGCCACTTAGTTTCACCAGAAGAAATTCATGATCTGTGTCCATTGTTACACGTTGAGGATTTAATTGGAGGATTGTGGATTCCAGGAGATGGTGTTGGTGATCCATATCAGATCTGTTTGACATTGATGCAAGAGGCACAACAAAGAGGTGTCATACAATTAAAAAAAAAATAAATAAATCAAATAAGAATATCCAGAAGAATTCAATTGTCAACTACTCTTAAATTAAATATATTCTTTGTTATATTCAGGTGTTAGAGTATTTGAGAATTGCACGGTTACCAAAGTTATTAATCACAGTGGCCAAATAGAAGCAGTAGAAACAACGCGCGGTATGATCAAATGTCAACATTTTGTAAATTGTGCTGGATTTTGGGCACGAAATGTGGGTAAACTCAGTGAGCCACATGTCAAGGTCTGATACATAATTTATTAAACAAGAAGTAGTCTGGTAAAAAATAATACCTTGCTCATTTTTTTCAGGTACCACTTCATCCAGTAGAACATTATTATTTACACACTAAACCTATTGCTAATTTAGATCCAATGATACCTGTTATACGCGACTTGGATGGATATATCTATTTTCGGGAGAACGAAGGACGCCTGTTAGCTGGTGGCTTTGAGCCAGTTGCAAAGCCAGCATTTGAAGATGGCATAATTCCTGGTTAGAATGAAAATTATGAATAAGAATTATTCTAATGTGTTATATTTATGAAAAATAACTAATTACTCGTCTAATTCCATTTCACTAAATTAACTTGTCAATATTTTCTTTCCGTTTTTTAGAAAGCATGGATAAGCGATTTTTACCAGAAGATTGGGATCATTTTCATATTTTGCTGGAACAGATGTTGCATAGAATTCCAAGTTTGGGAAACGCAATTCTGGAAAGACTCTGTAACGGTCCTGAAGCGTTCTCTCCAGATTGCAGATGGATTGTGGGAGAGGCACCGGAAATACGTAATTACTACATCGCTGCTGGAATGAAAACGGTTAGTCAATTAGCTAGTTAGATATCTAATTATATAGGCTTTCGAAATTCTTTGATATAAGTGATGATTTCCAAAGGTCGGAATATCCGCCGCTGGCGGAGTCGGTCGCGCAACGGCGGAATTAATAGTTAACGGCTCGACTTCGTTAGATATGTACGAGTTAGATGTCTCACGTTTCCTTGGGCTGCATAATAATCGCAAATTTCTACGCGACCGAGTGCGAGAGGTACCTGGAATGCACTACGCGCTGCAATATCCGCACCTCGAGTTCAAAACCGGAAGAAACCTGAGAATGTCACCGATTTATCCAAAGCTACGAGATGCGGGCGCCGTTTTCGGTCAAGTCATGGGCTATGAGAGACCCTCCTGGTTTCAGCCGGACCATGACTGTGGTAATTTTTATACATCATACAAAAAAAACTCTTTCTAATAAAATTCCATTTCATTCAATATCACAAGTATTCTTAATAGATTTGGAGTTTCCCGACGGTTTCCAGAGATATAAAATAGCTTACACGAATACTTTCGGTAAGCCACCTTGGTTCGACGCGGTTGCACAGGAATACGCCGCTTGCAGAGAAGCAATTGGTTTAAGTGATTATTCCTCCTTTACTAAAATCGATTTATGGGTAACTATTCAAAGATTCGTCTATCTTACTGCCAGTAAAATTGCAATAAGATGCTCACATCTCACTTTTGTATATGTTGCAGTCAAATGACACGGAAGTTGTGGATTTGTTGCAGTATTTATGCTCAAATGATGTGGATGTGCCTGTGGGAAGTATTATTCACACCGGTATGCAAAATTATCTTGGTGGCTATGAGAACGATTGCAGTTTAGCGCGAATCGCACCGAATCAGTAAGTCGGAATGACTGCATCGCATGGTGATAGTCTGTTATTAACACAACTAGGAAGATGAATTCTACATGAGAAAGTAAATAAAAAGCAAATTATATACACACACATATAAAAAAGAAATATATATATATATTTCTTTTTTTAAGAATTGAATTTAAATTTGAATTGTAGAATTATCATATTTTTTGTGTCATCAATAACGCGGATTTTGTGTATAAAGAAGAGAAATGTGTGAATACATTCGGAAACATTTTCGTTAGTTATATGATGATTGCACCAACTATTCAACAAACTCGTTGCAAGAATTGGATTCACCGTCATCTGCCGGTAGATGGTTCTGTTGCCGTGTCCGACGTCACATCAGCGTACACTGCAATTTGCATAATGGGACCGGCCACCAGAAAATTGTTAACTGAATTAACAGACATAGATTTAAATCCAAAGAACTTTCCATTTTTCACATTCAAGGTAATATAATTGAATTAAAAAATTTAATTTATATTATATTATCCATTGCATTCTTTCATCAGGAATTAGACGTTGGACTTGCCAATGGCATTCGTACAATGAATTTAACACACACTGGAGAACTTGGTTATGTACTGTATATACCAAACGAGGTAAAAACAACCTTAGTAATTATCTCTCTCTCTCTCTCTCTCTCTCTCTCTCTCTCTCTCTCTCTCTCTCTCTCTCTCTCTCTCTCTCCCTCCCTCCCTCCCTCCCTCCCCCCTCTCTCACTCTCTTTCAAATTATACCTCCATTGAAAACATTTTTTTCTGATTCATAAAGCATGTTTCAAATCTGTGAAACTTAATTTTATAATTTTAGTTTGCACTGCACGTCTATACAAGGCTGATAGAGGCCGGAGCAAAATACGGGATGAAACATGCTGGTTATTATGCGACAAGAGCGTTACGCGTTGAAAAGTTTTATGCATTTTGGGGACAAGATCTGGATACCTTCACTACTCCTCTAGAATGCGGAAGATCGTGGAGAGTAAAATTCGATGTAAATATTATACATTGAAGATTAACATTTCAACAATATTGTTATATATGAATTTATAAGACAAACTTTCATTTCGCAGAAGGAAGTTAATTTTATAGGCAGAGATGCTCTTTTGAAACAACGTGAGCAAGGAGTCCAACGTAAGTACGTACAATTACTGTTAAACGATCATGACCTTGAATTTGATACTTGGTGCTGGGGTGGTGAGCCTATTTATCGAAATGGAAAATATTGCGGAATGACAACTACCACGGGATACGGTTTTACATTCAAAAAACAGGTGAACATAGTTTTTCTCTATCTTTCTAAGAAAAAAGAAAGGAGGATAAATTAAATTAGAGCTGTTTTGGCCAAAATGAAAAAATACCGAGATGTATAAATTATGTATCATATTAAAGGACTACTTACAGAATCGAGTGGTATATGGCTTATCTTGAGGAAACATCGAGAATACGAGAGAAATCGTGATAAAAAGTCAATAAAACTTATGTTATCACATTTATTAATAAAAAAAATGTTAACTAAAACATCAAAATATACCGAAAATTAAGCAATAAATATTTTGCTTAAACACATAATTTAGAGAAGAATTTTCAAGCAATTGACGAACGACAAAGAGTCATTGAGATAATAATCATTTAGTTTCGAATTCTGGTTTTGAATAACAAACGCTTGCCAAATTATCGTGTTTAAATAATAATACGGTTTTTGTTATTTAATTCATGGAATATTTTGATATCTTATTTAACAATTTTTAATTTTATTGTCTTTAACAACGATTTTTGTTGATGTTTCCCTAAAATAAGCGATATGTCTCGATTTTGCTTAAGGAGGTTGTAAGGCAATATGTTAAGAATTACTTGAAAAAATTACAGATTATTTTAAATTGTACTTAAAAGTAATAAAACAAAATTAGAGACAGTTGAGCATCTGGATCAAAAGTTATTTCAATAAAAAGTAATATTTTCTAAATTTGTACTCTAATAGAAATATATGAAAATGTATTACATAATAATGATAAAAATCTCAATTTTTTAATATAGTACTTTATGAATTCAAAAATATTAGGTGTTGGAATTAATTCGTAGCGTTTTACAAGTGATGGGAAGTACTTTCATTAATGTATTTTTTAATGCTCATGTGAAATAAATAACATTCTTTCATTAAAAAACGCTACGAATTAATTCCAACACCTAATACTTATGTGAAGTTACATTGAGATGTAGACATAATTGTTCAGTAAATAAACAAATTTATTTATTCAAAACTAATTGGTGAATCTCAATGAAACTTTACACAAGTCATTTTTAGTACTTAAAATATTTACATAAAACAATTAAATTTTTATTTTAAAATTTTTTGTAACAAAACTAATATCAAATAAAATAAATAATCTATAAAAATATGTTGCTCAATAAAAACAGAATGAACATAACTTTCACATGTATGTAGTTTGTTTAAAGCGTAAATATTAATGTACCTTACAATCTCCTTTAGCCCTTTAATGATATAATTTGTACATCTCAGAATTTTTCATTTTGTGTAGTCAAGAAATAGCCTTAACTTAATATCCTTTTTACGCAACAATATTTTTTTCTCTTGGAAATAACTTGTTGACTCACGTTCACAGGTGTGTCTTGGATTTGTGCAAAATTTTGATTCGAAGGATCAACCGCAAGAAGTGACAAATGAGTACATATTATCGGGCGATTACGAAGTAAACGTCGCGGGTATTATGTACCCTGCAAAATGTCATTTACACAGTCCGAATTTACCGACCAAATTCCCCGATAAAGAGAGAGACGCTTATCATGCTACGCGCGATCAACAATCTTTATAACCTCCCATTTAGAAATATTTCAAGTCAAACAATGTATGTACAAACAATGTATATAGCAAAAGATTGAATAAATCGTTTAATAAGTATCACTCAAAAACTGCTACATCGAAAAATCTAAAAGTCGTAGTAGAAATTCTCCAGGCCAAATAATCATGTAAATAAATTACATTGGACCTGTTATATCTCATATTATTATTATGTAATAACTTTCTCTTTAAAAAAAATCATATATATATATACATATATATATATATATTAGGTGTTGG
>NW_011626680.1:102706-163441 GCF_000204515.1 Acromyrmex echinatior
AAAACGCTACGAATTAATTCCAACACCTAATATATGTTATTTATACATGCATACACAGGATGTTTCAGAAACTTAAGGTTTCGGAATATTTCAAAAAATGTGAAAGATCGGAAAAATTCAAATGAAAGTTGTACGATCTGAAGGGATGCAAATATTGGTAAAATTTAATTTTTGAATAAAATCAAATTCTCAAGATCGTATGGCGGTTACCGCCATATCATTTCTGAAAGATGAAATTGCATAATTTTTTTACATAATATAATTTCCTTGATTATTTCGAATATAAAAGTATTAAGGTAAAGCTATTTAAAAAATCCAATTTACGAGATAATTTATATATTATATTAGCATTAGAAATTGACAGAAAATATTAAATATCTCAAACTATTATTTTTTTATAATCGTACCTGATATGCTTGTGGCAATTGAATAATCAGTGTGCGCACTACATATGAGAAAGATGTAACATGGGCCAAAGACTTAACCGTAAAAGGAAAAGAAGAAGTACCTGATATTTTGTGAACAGAATGAGATGAATCAACTGATCTAAAGGAAACATATAGTTGCTTGATACTTTTGACTTCACGAGTATTTTCATAGAAGAATATCTCACTATTGGTTTTTCAATAGCTTTATCTTTTTATATACGAAATAATCAGAGAAATCATATTTAAAAAAATCATACAATTTCATTTTAAAAAATGGCGTTAACCATATGACCTCAAAAAATTGTTTTCGAAAATTAATTTTATTATAATTGCAATCCTTCAGATCGTGTAACTTTCATTTAAAACATTTTCCTCTTCATTCATATCAGAGATATTACATTTGAAATACCCTGTATGTGTGTGTGTATGCATATATATTTTAACCGTGTCATATACTTAATAATAGTTCCTAAAGCGAATACCTCTCTCTACAAATATCTATCTCTTGTACAACATATTCCATGCTTATATACCTTTCTGCAGGAATACAAATTTGCAAAATCGTACGCGAGAAATATTCGTCAATTGCATTTGTTGAACACCATTTGTTATTTTTATGAACTGTTCCACCACGATACACTTTATTATCTATATACTGACATTTGTGTTATTGTGTGTACAATGTCGTTTGGTGTGTGTGTGTGTATATATATATATATATATACACACATATATATATACATATATATATACATATATGTATAACACATATATTATATAAGGTGTCCAAAAAAGACTCCGGATTTAGGAGCTGAATATAAAAGTGACTATAACTAATCGTAAAGGAATGTGAACTTGTATCGGCATGCATAGTACGCCAAAATATATCATTTTACTATACACCAGCAAGAATTAAAACGCTCTATCACTCTGGAATCTCCGTTTCCGTTGTGGGTACCTGCTTCTGTACCATACATGACCTAGCTACAGATTCGAACAATCTGAAACAATAAAAAATGTTTAATTTATTTAAAAAAGAATGAATTGATTGCACGCTAAAATCAAGTTTATGTCTTACATTCAACGCTAAATACATTCAAAACTAATTCTGAATTTTATTTCTTTTATTAATATTTTATCACAATAAAAATCATGTTAAGTTTCAAACGCATTTAACGGCTATAAATTTTGTTCACTTTTCATCATATACGACAAAAGAAATTGAAATCTATCAAAATTAAAGTCTAATTTAAGTTTTAATTTCACATACCATATTGTGAATAATGTCGAAATGATACCGATATAATTTATAGAAATGGTTCGATATTATATCGATATCATACCAATAACGGTGTCATGCAATGCTGGATATCATTTCAAATATAACAATTTAAAAATAGTTCTATAGATAGATAGATAGATAGATAGATGGATAGATAGATAGATAGATAGAGAGAGAGAGAGAGAGAGAGAGAGAGAGAATTGGTATAAAATAGAAATTATCTCGGCATTTAATTTCTTCAAAAATTAGAAAATAAGACTTACTTCTCAATCTCCGGCGCGCAATGTACAAACTCGTGTGACCAAAATTTATACGTCGGATTCTTGATCAGTTCGATGAAAGTGATGAGAAGTCCCCATGGATGTGGTCTGTTTACAATCAGTCTTTCCAGAAGAACCCTCGTGATTTGTTCCTGTATCGCTTCTGTATTTGCTTCCGCGAATAAGTAGAGAATCGTACAACTGAAGTAATGCGTGTGACTATTAGGATATCGTAATTGATTCGCTATGGCGTTTAGGAACAAATATCGGCCTTCGGTATCCAGATCTACGGCCAAATTCTGGAAGATATCCATGTGTGCGGAATGTGCGATAGTAGACATGTTAGGAGCGTGACCTTTGCTGCGAATAAATAGTATAGCTTGTGTGCCTACGTAGAGCACTAGAGCATTCATCAGCTGAATATTATAACGCACGCCGGCCTCTTGCGACACTTGTAAATTGCTACGAAGTTCGGATAGAAAGGTGACTGGTGCACGAGCCTTCAGATAAGAATCGAGTTCTTTCTTGAAAGTCAACGGTTGTATTGTTGACGCGAAATTGGTGAGAACACGCGGAGGCTGCGCTATTTCCTGCAGCATATCAACCTTCAGATTCGGCGTGAACGGATCGGGTAGACGCATATTTCTCGGAAACGCACTCAAGATTAGATTTCTCATTTGTATGCAATTCGGTGGTATCACATCGCAAAATCCATAATGATAATCGCAAAGGAACTCCGGAAAGTCATGAAGCAATACGAGCAACACACGTAAGGTCCCTTTGTACAGACTCGTCACAGGCTTCGCTAGCTCCGCATTTCGAAGATAAGGTGCGAGGTACTTGAATAGATCGATAAGAAGTTGCGCGTACATCCCCCAACATTTTTGCCCGGGCGTAATAGCCAGCATGCGACCGATGAAGACTCGGTGTGAAACCAACTCCAGCCAAGCGTAACAAAAGCCTGATGCTTTTGCTGGTCGCAAAATGTGCAGAGTATGACAGAAGGCAGTTAGAACTTGGAAATTCACGGCCTCCAGTACCGGCTCGGGCGCGCATAATTCCAAGAACAGCATAATAAAGATTCTATGATACGGCAATTGTTGGAAATCGGCACCACGTATTTCGTGATCCTGTAACAACACACCGGCGACGATACCCAGCACCTTATTCAAAAGATTAATTTTAGTGTGGGTATTGGTAGCATCGCCCGAGTGCTTCACCAGAAGTGCTACGAGACGTACGAACGCATCCAATGAATGGAAGCACTTCGCACGTATTATCGAGGGAGCTAAGCCAGTTTCTGATAGAGTTCGGTAGCAAAGGTCGACGCACATTTGTGTGCTCAACTTGAAGAATCTCGTGATGAGATCGTCAGTCTTCAGGATGCCATGAATGTTCATTTGATGAACAAATATGCTAAACGCTTTCGTGGGATCTCGCGCGTACTGCGGATTATGATGCATTTGCACCCATTCACGTAATAGATATTCTGTCTTATCCATCAGTCCGGGTGGATCGTCAAAATCCCGAGCCTATAAAATGTGAATGCATACCACATGTTAATTATTTACCACATGTTAATTATTTACTTGCGATAATACCGAGAGACGTATTTCGTCTATACTATACACGCAAATTTTTAAATAAAATTATGACATCGATATAATCGATCATCGTCAACGTAATACGAAATATTGCTAGAATAATCTACTTAGATTGAATAATCTGGACAATCTACTTACTCTCACCTGCAGGATTCCAGAGTGAATGTGTGCCGTAGGTCCTGCTGGAGCTCTGTCTACCAATACGGCATTCGTATCGTGATTGGCACGTAGTGACTCTACTAGACTTGTCAATCTATAGAGTGAGATTCTGAAATGTGATGTGAAATATTTATATATGTTTGAATAAATACAAGTACAATATGATTATAACTTAATTGAATAAATATGTCATATCTATTCTCAAAAAAGTATTAAAAGATTTACTAACTGCTTTGCTCTTATTTTGTATTGTAAGGGTAATTGTTAGCGCGAAAATTATGTATTTTCGACAATTGTCGAGAAATATATCAAAAACTTCGATAATCAATAACTATATATTTAAAACTGAAATATGCCTGATATATATTAGAAAACGAAACAAATTATGTGGCAGCTGGATTGAGATAAATATTTTATTTTATAAAGGAGAATTTTGAATTTTCGATACATTTTACACGTAACTCTATCAAATGCAAATATTATTTTATAAAAATATTATTCGAAAAATGTTTGTTCCAATATATTTTGCAAGAATTTTCATGATGTATTTTCTCCTTTGACATCATCAATATGAAGATAGTGAGTAGTCAGAAATTTTAATTTAAATTTTGTATTTTATTTTATTTTTCATATATACATAGTGTTAGAGAATGAATAACAGATACGATGGCATGCGCTTTGTAACGTTCTAATAAAAAAATGAAAATAAATCTGTACGAGTCTACAAATATGTAATAAATTCCTTAAAAAAAAAATCCCCTCTAAAAAAGAACCAAAAAAAAGAACGGAAAAACTGTGATACTATACAAGGAAAAGAAAAATTCAAAGTGATCTGAATGAATTACATCATTTGTCAAACATTTTCGGAAATTAATATTTAATATTTATAATAATAATAATAATAATAATAATAATAATAATAATAATAATAATAATAATACCCTTCCGGTGGTGTTCGGTGATGTGACATTCGAGCCAATATCTCAAGTGTATGAAATAAGTCAGTTTCGGTAACATGAGTTGCCTGCCTCTCATCAATCAAATAAAGTTGAACCAACTGCATAGCGAATACTGTTGCCAAAGCATTTCCCGCCTCTACAGCTTGCGCTACAGCTATGTCGTATTGCGGAAGACTAATCAAGTGAGATCTACGAAATACCGTCCAATAATTAATAGTGTCTTCCAGATATCTCCTGAAGGATATGATTATCAATGACGTACCTTATGAGATAGTCTACAGCTTCAAAGTTATATCGATAGTCTTCCCGACAATCGATTACACAACGAGTCACGTGCTTGTTGGTCCATTGCATACCGTACGCGCGTGGATCTTGAAGACACTTCAAGATCCGTAAGTGTAGTTCTCTATAACGTTGTATTAGATTATCAGAGTCGATGACGCCACTATTAAAGATGGGTCCGTCTAATAAACCTTCAACAGCCTGTAATAAATTATTGGTCAGTTCTGTTTTATATGCTATAATCTTTTGGTTTATTTGACTGTGAATATCACATTTACTCGCGTGTATTCACTCACTTTCTTTAATAACGTCATAGCTGCATTGACATCTCTTGATCTTCTCGTAAGTATGATCGATTCTAGAAGACTGTGAAGAATAGCATGCTGCTGTGGAGGTACCGCAGGTGCCATCGCAGTCGCCAAGACTTCAACTTCCGTCGCAAGTTTTTCCAGCATTGCACCTACTTCGTCGTTGCTAACTGCTACAGTTGCATAGGCTGTTACTTGTGCTGTAGCGACTGCCATCGCAGAGTTGGGCGTGAATGCAGTGAGAGGAGCCTCCTTTAAAACATAATGAAGAAATAAAAAAGTTAAACGATATTATATCACAAATCTTAAAATTCAGGTATGCTATAATACAATTCAGGTGTATTATAAAACAAATCCTTACAGAAATAGGTTTCGGTATAAAAAGTGTTTGCGTATCTCGTTCGGAAAGCGGTAGAAATCCTGGAATATTTCTAGCAAATTCTTCATATACAGCCATTTGCTGAGGCGTTACGCCACCGGTTTTCAGCCTTATCTGCTCTGGCATCCTCTCGGCTTGATACTTAATAATAGGATCACAGTATCTTCTCCCTTCTTGCCGAGCGAGTTTTCGCAACTCAACTTCGTTTAATAGTCGCTTGTCCATTTCAGGTACTGCTTTCTCAATAGCTGTCTTTTGTACAAATGCACATGCAAGTTCCATGTTTTCAGTAGCGACTTGATTTGCCGCAAGTTCGACAAGTTCTTTCTGCTGCGGAGTCGTACCAATCAACGCTGTGAGGAACGCTTGTTTCAGATTCGTACTAATCGATGCCAGGATCTATACGCAGATAAGAAATTAATAATCGACTGAACATTGTAATCTTTTGATTTAAACGTTAATGTGTAATTATCTTTGTATTTAATGGCAATATGAAAAACTTTTTTTGAGACAGAATTTTTTTGTTGTTAAAATGCCTAAATAGATGTTTGAAACATATTTAAATATTTATTAATTCTTCAAAAGTATTTTAAGCTCACCTATGATTTTCAAACATAGAGAAAATATATTTATTATATATAATAGTTTGAATAAAGTAATTTGTTTTTACGTCCGAAATTTTTGTAACTTCTTTTCTACACATTTTTATAATTTTGTAACAGTATCTCTCATAGTGTTTTCTATTTAAAGGCATAATTCTGTCTTTACAACTCATGATATACGACGTAAGATAGAACAACGTTTGTGTCGACATGTGTCACTAAATGGTACCTATAAGTTTACCTGATCACGACATGTAATCATAGCCATGCCAGCGGTTAGATTGCGCGCCATGTGACGCGCTGCTGTACGTATTCGCAATTCTTCTGGATCCAATGCAAAATCTTTTTTCACAATTTGCTCGCTAGTTGTAAGAGCAATTTTAATGGACCTATCCACAACGGGATGGATCCATTCCTGAATTGCTCTTTCAACAGCAGGGCGAATAAATTGTTTCAAATGAGGATGTGTTTGGAATAGAGGTATCTGAAAACCATTTTACATACATCCGTGAAATATATATCCTAATTATATCTAATATGTATATGTTTCATTCTTTTAAATATCTCTTTAATAAAAATAAGAAAAATATAAATTTTTCCATACTTGATTGTTAATGGTAATGTGTTGAGATATATTAGCAATGCCCGTTACGGATATATCCATGTAATTAAATCGTGGCTCGGGTTGACCAGCTGGCAATGAGGGTGTTGTATCCGCAGGTGGTGCAGTTTGAGGATTGATAGTACCGCTCGTCGTCGATCCAACCAACTCTTCCATAGGCCCCTGAGATTGCTGTTGATTACTAGTCGGCTCTGATTTTTTGTTTGGATGTGACAACTGATAATCCAGATTTCGTAATTTTTCAGGATCTTTCAAATAAATGATCGGTTTTAGTTCCTACACAAAAGCCAGAATTCATTTTAATAAATAACAAATTATGTTACAATATCTTAGGAAAGGAAAGATCATAGGAGTTAAATTATGTTACACATTAAAATGGAACAAAGTACAAATATACACTTACCCCAACATCAATGCTGAGATTCTTGCAAAGTACCTCTATTTCAAATTTTAAGTTCAATTTTAAATCAGGCTCTTGATGTAGTTCGGCTAAAACATTCATAATTGCCATAGTCCATGGATTGGGTGGCCGAAATACACGACTTTTTGCACAACTCTCAAGTACTTTTGCAACAAAGGGAACTACATAAAGAAGCTCTTGCTGCCCTTTGTGATATGCTTCAACTAGTAAGCTTTTTAAATCTATATCTATCTGTAAAGTAATTAAAATGTATGATAAAAATTATACATTATCCATAAGTAGTGTACTATAAATATTTGCCATAATAATGTACCTGTAAAATAGGCTTGTTTCTGCCAAGTGTCAACATTCCGAGCCAGTGTCCTAAATTTTTCAATAGAGATCGGTCAGAGAAATTTGCTATTCCCTTATCGCTTCGTAAGAGAACCTAAGATAAAATAAAATTGATATAATATAAAACCGATAATATAAGAGTATTATCTGATACACACGCGCGCGCGCGCGCGCGCGCACACACACACACACACACACACACACACACACGCACAAAGCATTCATAATTCACCTTGATATTTCGGAATGTTTCTCTTGTTACCATTTTATTCACTTCAGGTAATTTTATGCAATCCAAAAAATTGGAGTATAGAGCATGAAAGTTTAATTCTATACTGGCACGTTTCATCACCAAATACTGTGCCATCCACGGCCAGTATTCTTCCGTGACAATCTCACGGATCTCGTCACATTTCTGTTGTAGGTTCAATTGACTGAGATTATTGAAGATGAAAGCAGTTTTATCTTGTAAAGCTTCTGGTGGTGTTGTAATTTTTTCCTCCTTGTCTGTTGCCACAAGTAACGTATCGATATTAGTTGCATTGGCGACCGAGGGCATAGAGGGCTGCGGAAATATGTTGTGTTATGTATGAAATAGAATTCTGAAGCTAAAAAAGATTTCAACAATTTTTATTATTGAACTTACTCTAGCCGAAAGAGACGTAGTCGGAGTCGTAGATGGTTTCGCTTGTGTAGTGCTAGTTGTGATGGTAGTTGTAGTCATAGTTTTATACGGGGTTGTTACTGGAGCCAACATTGCCGCTAAAGTTTTTGGACCTTGTGGCCTCGATGGTGGTTCTTGTCCTTGTAACCCGTATTCGATATATTCCACTAAGTGAGGCGGAAATTCGGTGAAATGCGAAATCGTTCGGACATGTTCGCAATATGTTTGATATTCCTTCAAACGACTCTTAAATCGATCCAAAGCCGTTATACCAAAATAATACATCTTGCTACCTTCAGGTTTTTTAAGCGCATCAAGAACGAATCGTAAAGCTAATCCAAGTGTCATATAACTATTGACAAGACCTTTTTCGATAATACCACCGAACAATTGCGCTGTTATTTGCAATTCCTTTTCTGGGTACTGTGGGAAAAATCTGTATTCTTCGAATAAATTTCGCAACATACAATTAAATACTTCTCTCTCCCGTCTAATACCAGATTCTTGGAATTTTTTCAACATATCAAGCACTTCGTCGATCGATAGAGTCGGATGTGGAGGATGATTGTAAATACGTTGAAAATAACTATTAGCTTCGTCTTCGACCTCTTTGGATACATTTTGTCCCATATCTGGAAACAAATTAGAGGTTTCCGGCATTCTCGCTTTCTCAATACCAGCTGGCGGTCCGAGACGTCCCAATCCACCTATTGTACCACCGGGAAGCACAGATGGTCCCTGAGTACCAACTGGACCTGAGTGTAATTGCGAAGATAACGGCAACATAGGAAATGGACTGGGAGAAGGTCCCATGAGCCGTGAAGGAGATCCGGGTGCCGAAACCAGAGGACCTAGCGCGCCAGGCAAATTGAACGCGGAGCTACTTGGTGGTCCAAGGCCTGTGCCTAGACCCATGGAAGCAAGACTTGAACCAAGATTTCCAAGAGGATCCACTTGTTTTGAGGAAAATAGCTGTGAAAAACAATATAAGTCACATACACATATGATCTTAAATAAAATTTTTAATAGGTAAAAAATTTAGAGAAAGAAAAGAAAGCGGAAAAACAAGAAAAGGAAAGGCTATAAACAAGAAATAGTTTAATATATATTAACAAAAGAATTTACAAAAAAAAAAATCAAAATACTTGGCTTCCCAAAGTTGCCGGATTAAACGGTTCTAATCCTCGATGCCTCAGAACTCCCGGTGGTGGTGGTCTGTTCATAGTGCTCTTACTCAGCATTAGACTACAATTTTGTACCATCGTCATTATTAATTCCGAAAGTTCTTGGGAGACACTTCTACAATATAAAAACAAAAATCTAGATGTAATTACTATTATATAATTAAATATTTATATAAATAATGAATTATATATAATTCCAAAGAAAATATACCCGGCGCAAACTTGCAAGCAAGCCAAAATTGTAGTGAGTGTTTCCTGTGGCAGTTGGCTTGCTTTGGGGACTGTTGGATCTTCTTTGATACCAGGGCCCATGACTTGAGGACACCGTCGTTGTAGAAATTTGACACATGCAGCAACAAAAACTTCTCCATGGTCCCTAATCTTGTCTGTTAACCATTTTTCAAGTTTCAGATACTCTCGTCGAGATGCCAAACAAGCAAGATCAATGACAAATGGAAAAGATTGTGAATTAAGTAAAGCAGATAGTGCTTTTAAATCCTGCGCAACATCCAAGATGCGCGATAATCTCGTTTGATCGTGATCACCACGCGTATACCAATCTGCCATAGCATGCATTATAAGTGTTTTTATTTTGGGATTATTAGCATGCCACGCATGATGCAGTATCACAGCAGAATTTGGATGATTGCCAAGAAAGATTGGCAACAGCGTGGTAAACATTTCCTGCCTCAGTAATGTGAAAGGTGGATTTATCTGTAATAATGCTAAGATGAGCACATCCGGGCAATGTTGGAGTGGCCATTTGAAGATTTCTTGTACGGGATTGTACAAGCCTCTTTCAGCCATATGTAAAAGTAACTCGACTATGTTCAATGATCGCCAAGTTTGCCCTTCCTTACTATCGCCTTCAGGAGCTGCTTTCAATACATCGACTGTTACCGAATGATACGGATAATCAGCGAAACAAAATATGTCTGGGCACTTAAGGATTTGCTGAATTAAAGAAAATTGGCCTTCTATATTTTCCCAGTGCCGATACAAAAGCTCAACAGGAAACATATCGGGTGGATATCCCTGATGTTGTAAACCCAATTTGAGACCTGTGATCAACAAGTTTAAACCTTGCCTATCCTTAATAAGGAATTCTGCATGATCCAATTTCACGATGACCTCGTTCCAAGATAATGTAGATTGCTGGAATGTAAAAAGATAATATTAATAAAAACTGCATCATGTATAATTGAAACTATCAATAGGCATGTTCTTTTGCAGCAGTTTATCTTTCTTCCTTTTCTCTTCAGGAAGAGAACCGGTGCAAAAATTGAGCTAAAAAGAACAGGCCTAGTTTAGAACATAAAAATACAGAATTAAAATTAAAATATAGGATTAAAAAAGATAAATCTTATACATATATATCCTAGACATATCCTAAACTTACTATCTCTTTCAATGTTAGGACGAATACTTCAATGTTCCATGTTGTGGGAATAGTACTGTCCGATGATTTCTCCTTATTGGAGTCTTGCGAGGTAGTTGAATTGCCCCAAAATGTTTGTAGGCCTCCAGCATCATCCAGGTTGCTACAGCTACGTGCCATTTGTGACAATACACGAGCAACACATGCTGGGGATATCTCCCTAGCACCTAAACCTGTTAACGCCGATCGACATTCTTCTATATTACTAGTAAAGCTGTATCCTAATTCCATAATCAACTCTACAAGAGTGTTGCTATCCTAAAATGAAAGAATATAAATGTATTGCAATCTATCAAACCTCAACAAAATAAATAATATTTTTACCATTTGAGTGACGGCCATGTTTAATTCAATTTTGAATTGCAGAGTTTCCTCGTCTGCTGGATACAAGAATGGTGCTAGTACCACTGGTACTAGTTCACGAGGAAAGTCACGTCGCAAATGTTTAAGAAATTTTTCTTTTGTTTCCACAGGTAAATTGTATGGATTGGCAGTATGGAAAGCTTGGCTGAGTATCAAATGAAGGACCTGAGGCAAAGAGTCGTGCAAACCACCTTCCTGATGCTTGTTACTAGTCTCAGAGTTTATATAATTCTTTATCAATTCAGGCAGCTGCTTTTGAGTATGCTCTAAGGCTGAAGCACGAATTTCAGCGTTTTCTGAATGCTGTAATGCAATCGCAAACGTGACCTCTTGTACCAAAGTCAAGCCAAGTGTTTTCTTCAAATTAGTAAAAAACTTTGGAGAGAAATTCAATGACTGAAAAAATATATAGATCATCTTATGTAAATGTATAACCTATTTACAGTAATAGTAATAATGTTTCATAATGTACCTTTTGATGATGTAAAGGATTATCTATAGCAAAGCACAAAGTAGATATAAATGAAGGTTTGCTCAACAAGCTATTGCACTCCTGTTTTAGCAACTTTGTTTGAAAATAATCTTTCGCACTCGAATCTGACAGCTCACCCTTGGAAAAGTCAACGCACGATATCAGACAGCGGAACAAATGTCGATCTGCCTCTAGACCACCACACTGCACCAACTGCAGAAATATGAGAATTAGTCGATAACTGTTTGACCTTTGACGACTTTGATACAAAGGATGTGTTCCATTTGGCGCTCACAACATTCGCGAGCATTTGTTCTTGTTTTAACATTTATTGAATAAGAATAAAATAAACGTTACAAGCGTTAAGTGGAACATATCCATAATACAATATACATTTGTAATTTGTTTATTTGTTACCTACTGATCTAACATTTAACTGTATTTTATAATAAATTGATATTAAAAGTTTAGAAGAAATCTTGATAAATAGTAATAAAAAAGGTAACAAAGAACAGAATATATGTCAGAATGAAAGAATAGAGAGATCTGCTTATGAGGTTAAGATAGAATTAAAGTAAACACTACATTAGTATACAACGCGCGCGCGTGCACATACACGCACACACACAAAAAAAGATTATGTCGCAAGGATACGGTAAGAAGATAACTAGACAGATATTGGTTGGCCAAGCATTTAAAAAAAATGACGTGAATAACACATAATTTCACATGCTCGCCTATATAATTTCCACGTTATTCCGTGAGCGTATATAATGTTCAATCTATTTACTAGGCATGTTCTTTCTTTTTAGTTGAATTTTTGCATCAATTCATCTTTTATCTCCTTCTTTTGTCCTGGAGAGAAAAGGAAGAAAAACTGGTGTAAAAGTTGAGCTAAAAAGGAAACAGGCTTACTGACTGAAGGAAGTCAAAGGCATATCAACATACCACTTTGTGAGAATTATGATCAATGTTAGAAGTAGAAGGGTGAAGAGAGAATTTGTAGAAAATTTTTTGAAAGACATGCATAGGTATAAGGGGGAAAGACAAAGGTGAAAAAGCTTTCTAACTTCTTTTCCAGGATCAATTTGTTACTCACATCCGATATCTCTTGACAGATGTCCTCGAAATTTTTTTTACTCAAATTCGCAACCAAATAACTGATTTGTGACAAAGTAAAAGACAACGAGTCCAGGTTCATAGTTCCATGAATACGACCTCGAAAGCTTCAAACGCGTTTGAAGCTTTCTTCGGTATCCACGAGTTGCCGCCGCCGCCGTCGCCGCCGACGTCGCCGTTGTCGCTGTCGCCGCTGCCGCTGCAGCCGACACTACTACCACCGCCGCCGCTGTTTCCGCTGCTGCCGCTGCCGCCGCTGCCGCCGCCACCGCCGCCGCCCCGGGTTCTCTCCACCACGTTAAAAGCACGAAAGTTACATTGGCACAATCCTATGGCCAACATCGGGATTGATATTATAGATAAGATACGGATTTCACAGCAACGTCATGGCGAGCGCAACGGATGAGGCTCACGAAGACAAATCAGTCGCTAGCACAAATCGGTTCTCCCTTCTCTCCAGCTGACTGTCGCTACTGCTAACAAATTGCGAGATCCGCAATCTTCGTTGGAGATCCGCACGTCGTATACACAGAGCGACACGAACGCGAGTCACTATTGTTCACACTACACTGAGTACCATTCAGTATCGTTACCATCGATGTGCCGTCTCTTTGCGGTCAGATTCGCCCATGATGATGTAAAAATAATACGATAAAGGCTGTACGGAGTCCCTTGAGGATGCGCCTTCGTTCAAGATCAAAGTAATGATACAAGCTGCTTTAGCTCTCCCCCCCCTCTCTCTCTCTCTCTCTCTCTCTCTCTCTCTCTCTCTCTCTTTCCTTTTTTCTGTCTTATCGAGATCCGTCGAAAACCAAAACCCAAATGTTGAAACGCAATATGGCACCCAATTGTACAACCGTTTACTGACGAAAAAAAGTCGCATGCGTGTTGCACATTATTCTTCCTGATGCGATATATATTTCTTCCGCGAGATATATTTCTATTCTTATTTAGACGTAACACAATCCCACTTTCACACAAGTAATGATCCCGCACTATTTCGCATCGATTTGCATCGACTTGCATCAACTCGTGTAAACGATAGACCATAGACACCATGGACTAGAGAAAGAGATCATTGGAGAATTCAAAATTCTAGCCTAGTTTACATCGTGCACTTGATATATAGGTACTAACTAGTAACGTTCTACTGAATTAACTTAATTTTAGCGATATGTGTAAATACAATATATTGTATAATATATTATATATATATATATATATATATATATATGTATATATACATGTATGATATGAGCATTTGATTAATCATTTTAATGCATAATTGTACATCATGTATTACGTTTATACAGCTCAATTTATGGCTTTTTTACGGATGTGCATATACAATATATATACATATACCTGACATGGCAACGCTTGCCGCGTGGCAAAATGCGACGCGGTAGCCAATAAGCTTACTCCTAACATGTTCATTGGTTACCACGTTGCATTTTGCCGGGTGGCATTTTTTACGTGTAGCAAACATTTCCACGCCTAGAGCCCAGATTTATCAGAAAAGAGTCGATCGACTTATGTCAGTATCGCAAAAGAATTGAAAAAATATTAGAAAAAATATTAATAATGATGTCGTTTGCAAGATGGATTATAAAACCAATGGCTTAGGCTGGAATCACACTACGCATTGAAAAATGAGATTGAAGATTAAAGATTGAAATTTGACTAATCAAAACAATAAGAATTAAAATTCCTTTGTCCTTATAGGTTGAATTTCAATCTTTAATCTTCAATCTCGATCTTCAATGCGTAGTCTGATTCCGACCTTAAATTTTTTACGAGCTCTGACCGGCTGTTTCAGCGACAAAAAGGATCACGTGATCAAATTGGACGCTTGATATTTGCCAATTTTGACGTGATTCTTTTTTATCGCTGAAGCAGCCGGTTTGCTCATAAAAATTTACCTTTAAACTGCGGAAATTTACAGCGGAACAAAATGGCGCGACCAATCACAACTCTGCAGTAATTAGGCCAGAATCAGATTATGTATTGAAAAATGAAATTGAAGATTAAAAGTTTGAAGTTTGACTAATCAGAACAAAAGGAGCCAAAATTTCTTTGTCCTCATTAGTGAAATTTCAATTTTTAATCTTTAATTTCAATCTTCAATGCGTAGTCTGATTCCGGCCTTACTCTGCTTACTTTTTTGTGATTGTGATTGATCTCGCTGTTCCGTTCCGCTGTAAATTTCTGCTCATGGAACGCCTGCCGGGGCGTTTACACCTTGACGGATAAGCGGAAAGCGAAAAAGCAGCAGCCAATTAGGATAGCGATCATGTAACTTTTGACTCCCGCACATAGAAGGTAGCAACACTTGCCGCGCAACGAAAGATTGGCGAGATAGCCAATCAACGTCTTGCTTGCTCGGAAGTAATAGATATATAACTTTCACCGCGCGACAAAGTTGAACTCGATCCAATAGCTCCTGTACAGAGAACGCGGCAACGGTTGCCACGCGACGGAAGTTGGCACGATAGCCAATTAACATCTCACTTGGTCGGAAGTAATAGATATATAATTTACATTTAATATTACATCATTTCTAGATGTTTTGCATGATGAGGCCGATTTAAGAATATAGAATTATTGGTTACGATAACTTCCGCCGCGCGGCAAGCGTTGCCGCGTTCTGTGTGCAGGAGCCATAAAAGAGACAGTTTTCTCTGTTTAAATCAGCTTAACTAGGTTAGTTTTTATAAATATTCTAAAGATTAGAAAAAGACAAAGAGTAAGTCGAAGAGAGGTTAAAATCAATCTACGTTGGTGCAAATGGGCATTACTACGACACTGGAGCGGGTCAAATATGACGCAGGTGATGGGAGGGATCCGATCTGGTGGTGGGGATTCGATGTCGAATCTATATATAGGACTCTAGCTCCCGCCGTATATAATTAATGTAATCAGCATTAAAATAGATGATTATTTGTGTGAGAACATCATAAAATTAATTCCCGAATTCAGGAAGAAACGTTTCTATTTTTTTAATGATAATTTTAATCGTATTCTTGAATATGCTAATCAATATTATTTTTTAGTAAAATTAGATAAATTAATTTATTTCTCCGAAATTTCATTGAAATTTCATTGAAAAATATTCGAAAACTTAAAACCATTTTCGCGAAATTTCAACAAATTTTTTCCACTAGAGAAGTAATAAGCAAAAAATAGTAATTAAAAATAGAATTGAAGCATGGAAATTAAAATATTTCTGATATAATTTTAAAAATCAATTTTATGACAAATTGTTATAAACATTATTAAATATTGACTGTCGAGATAAATTATATATACCCCAATGGATTTTGCAGGAAAATTAAATTACAAAAAAAAACATAATTTTTACTTTTTCACATATAAGTTTACTGATATCAAATTAAAAGAGTAAAAGTATTATAAATGTAGTTTCATATATAATATATATATATATATATCGGATAAAATGTTTCGGAATTCCCTGTGTACATTCTTATGTTAATTCTATCTAGCATTTATTATGCATTACGTAAAAAAATGGAGACGCACCTGTTTGAATGTACCAAGGTCGCAATGAACATAGCGCGATGAACATTATTTTTTCACACTGATCGTCGCAAATTCGTTCACTTTCTCACTTCAAATTCTCCCTATTTACATTTATTTTTTAACAAATCATTATTATTGCAACTAACATTAACAACAAAAAGTAATGACAGAGAGACATCGAAGCAAAATATAAATTTTTTAATTTCTCAATTACATTTAAAAAAATATTTTTTAATATTAATTTCATATATAAGTTTTATTTCATCAAAATTTTATAAATTTTAATTTCGATTTAATAAAAAGCTATTAAAGCTTTTCACATGTGTTCTGCATAGCATAGATATTTAAAGTATGCAAACGGCACATATATGCTGTTAACAGATTCTTGTTCTTAAAAAATATATATCTATATATAATGTAGTATCTTTTTACGCGGAGGATCATCTCTGTGGAAGGAAAATTTCTATTTTTGTATTTTTGATTGATAATACGAATGCCATGTCAATCATTCAAAATTATCCTATATAATATGATTCACTATTGTAATTCACAAATGAATAAAGCCGCAATATTAACAAATAAAGCAATATGAGCATACCTAGCAAATGCGAATGGATTAAAATAGATTGAAATTTTTTTCTATCCGAATGCGTTTTATATATATATTTATATAAGTAGCGAATACTTTTTTGGATTCAATTGGATTCAATTGGATGCAATTGGATTGAAAAACTGCATTTCCTATTCAAAATTTTGAATTGATCAGTATTCACAGTTGTGTTCGTGTGCACAGAAAAAGCTAATATTATTTTTATATTGAAAGGACAAATGTGCTCCATGCAATTCCTATAAATAAATAAAAATACATTCAGAATTGAAAAGTATTCATTTTAATATTCGTGAATCAATATTTCTGAAAATCTGAATCCATTTCAATTTATTTTAATCCATTCTCGTTTGCTGGGTAACATTGATTCTAGAAATTAATGGGCGACGTCTAAAACTTAAATGGATATGAGAAAAATGATAATTTGGTCGGTAGCACAACTTTACGCTCGAAATTCCTGTCGAGTCGCTAGACTGTTCAATGTCAGCGCGTAAGGAAACGAATCTTCGATCGATTTGGCTCCGACAATTAAGTGTGACCTCGAGAAAGATATACCCAAATGGAAAATATGGGTATATGAGAGAATTAGTAAGAACGTGGAATGTTTAGAAGTTTCTTGTGGTAGGGGCGACCAAGTCCAATCTCATCGTATAAAAGTCTTTGGATCTACTGCTCCAAGAAGAGTCAGTCTTTGTTCGAAAACGTGATCTCAGCAAGGTACGTTACATACCCTTATTTAAAACAAGAGAATAAAAACATAAATCAAACTTAATCAACTTTTCAAGGGACAAGACTTTTTGTCAGTTGAAAAAGAATCCCGTATGTTCAAATTCGCCTATCCAGTAAACGAGAATGGATTAAAATAGATCGAAATTTTTTTCTATCCGTATTTTAAATAGCGAATATTTTTTTTTGGATTCAATTGGATTTAATTATATTTAATTGGATGCAATTGGATTGAAAAACTGTATTTCCTATACAAAATTTAAATTGAACAGTATTCAATACTCACACAGAAAAAGTTAATATTATTTTTAGATTGAAAGGCATAGAGATATGCTACATGCAATTCCTATAAATGAATAAAAATGCATTCAGGATTGGAAAGCATTCCTTTTAACATTCGTGAATCAATATTTCTGAAAATCTGAATCCATTTCAATTCATTTCAATCCATTCTCGTTTGTTGGGTATACTATAAAAATCGTCTAAAAGACGTTTTGAAGACGAACAAATAATAAATTTATAATTTAAAAAAGTAATAATTATAATAATGTTATTTATTATTTATTTATTAAATATAAGTTCGATGAAAATGATAATATCTGAAGACGGTAGTGTCTTCTAAGGCGGTGTTAAGACATGGCATGATATTTTTATAATTTATCGTCAGAAATATTATATTTATTTTACATGTTTATTATTTAATCTACGATGTTAAATAATGAAAAATTAAATTATTGTTATGACCATCTTGCTATTTAGAATAATTAATTACAAGTGGTCAAATATATATAGACTTCTTTCTTTTAAAACTTATATGTACGTTTCATACATATACAGGGTGTCCCATTTTAATTGATCACCTGAAATGTCTCTTGAACAGTGCATTTTAGGAAGAAACGTTTTGTTACTTCGCCAAAAGTTTTGTTACTTCGAGAGGGACATAAAGATGGTAAAATGAAATTGCGTTATTAACGTTAAAAATAAAGAAATGTAATGATGTTGCTCATCCGCATTACCGAAAAAAAAGTAATTGTAAGGACAGTAGGCGTGTGACACAGTTCAGATCGATTTCTGAAGCATCAAGTCTATGCCATTGATCCTGGAGTATGGGTAGAAAAACTTTCCAAATAACACGTGCATGTCTAAAAGATAGATAAAAGATTAGGAGTATTGATGGTAAAAATGGAGCTGACTAGTTACAAGATAACAGATATCAAATACGTTTAAGATAAAAAATCACTTAATTTCGATAATTCAATATATAATACAATATATAATAAAACCGATAATTCCAATAATTCAAAAAGAAATTAAAAATTGAAATAGAGCCGAAAACTGACCTTATTATCCTTTTACCTAGAAATGAGATAGGATATAAAATCAGAATTATGGGAATAGTAACTCGATCGTTACTTATGTTTTTCAGTATTTGGTAGAATATTTAATAAAAAATGAACTGAAATATTAAATGATCTGACTATGACATCATTGTCGTATTATCGTAGTTTAATATATATATATTTATAACAAAATAACGGTAATATAGCGGAGTTAAGCGTGCACTATAGAAATAGAAGTGTACATACAATACGAATTGTACTGATCGAGTTTATGAGAGATCGACAAATAACAAGAGAATATTATTTTCTATATTTTTTCAGATGGCGATAAGATACATCGTGATGCTAACTATCATGTTGGCTGTAATCTACGTTCAAGCGGAGTCTCACACCGTTGCAGACGGTCAGAATCTGCAACGGACCTTAGTTGCACCTGCGGTATCATCGGAAGTTCCACCGCTAAAACTGGAAGCAGTATCAAGCGAAGTGTCAACCGAAGCAGTATCAACCGAAACTCAATCGCGTAACAAAAGAGCGCTACTTCTGAAAAAGGCCCTCTTAGGTGGTGCCCTCCTCGGTGCTGGAGCTTTAGGTGCCGGAGCTTTGGGTGCCGGAGCTTTGGGTGCCGGAGCTTTAGGTGCCGGAGTTCTCGGTGCCGGAGTTCTTGGCGGTGCTAAATAGTGAGTCAATTAAGTATGTCTAAGGAAACTTGTATACTTAAAAAGATGGAATATCTAAAGTAAAGGAAGACAAGATTTTACGTCAAGTTTATAAATCAAGATGTATCTATAAATATAATATAAGTATAAAAATTCCTGCATTCTCGCTACAACTACATTAAATCGTGATTAAAAGAGAAGTCAAACAAGTCAAGAAGTCACAACTTTTTTTCGAGCTAAAGTCGAGATAAATTAATTGTTTCGCATATTTCCATATTTGATTAAAGTACAAATTAATAAAATATACCGAAGATTCCTTTTTCGATTAGTGGATTAATGGACTGTTCATTGATTTCACGGAATGCTCGTGACTTTACTTGCTCGCAGGATCGCAGTACCGCAGCAAATTGACGAGAACCATTACGGTCGAGTCTGTAATATCCTATTTACTTTTTTAAATTCTTCGATCCCCTCTATAATCTATTGCAATGTTACAGCTACTTGAAATTTTTACTGTTCCTTAATTAAAAGATCCACTTTACACGCACGAGGATTAATTTAATTTACGTGATGCTAATCGGATTTCATATTAGTCTAACTATATCGGATTTCATATTAGTCTAATTATATCGAAAGTCCGTTAAAGATATTAGAATGAAAGTGTCAAGGAAAATGTTGTATTTGTTTTAGCTTTGGAGGACATAGAGGATATGGAGGATATGGAGGATATGGAGGATATGAAGGATATGGAGGATATGGAGGATATGGAGGATATGGACATAACCATTATCATAGCCACTATCCCAATTATGAGTATCACTACCACAGCCATCCCCATTATCATACTTACCACCAATCTGGTGATGGACTAGGTTATGGCTATTGGTAAAGTCTCAAAATAAAGTATTGGTAAAGTGAGACTGACTTCGAATCAATGCATTATAAGTAAGAGTTTTATATATATATATATATATATATATATATATATATATATATATATATATTAAAAAACTATTATTTGGTATTGTTCTGAATTGTTATTTTCCAATATAATGTATTAAAAAAAATCAAAAATATTACAGTGTGTTTCATAAAGACCATAACACATTTAAGGAAATGCTATGACCAAACTTAACTGATGTTAATAATAAACTTTTTAACCCCAAACTCAGTTAATTCTTACATTATCATTCGCCGTCTTATTCAAACGTCTTGTTCTTGTTCCTTTTTTAATATATTATCATCTCTTGCAAGATCCGATATATACTTCTTACTAGACACAATTATTGCTTTTTTAGGCCACTATTTTATTTGTGTGTTTTTATCATATGAGAAATTTTTCAAGTCTGTTCTCAACTCGGAGTATCTTTCAACAAGTTATCTTTAAACAAGAATAATAAATGATACTCGGGTTGATATAGTCGAGTTTTGGAACACTCCTTAGATGGATTTGAATCAAAAAGAAAAAGAAAAAGAAAAAAATTCAGAATGACACAATACAACAATTAAAAATCAATTAATTAAATAATTTAAGGAACAGAAAGAGATTCAATCACAGAGAAATGTGTTTATGCAAGTCTTTAAAAATAAACATTTTTTAATTCTTTGCAATCCTTTGTTGAAATACAAACGTAACATTACAAACTTTATTTTACACATACAGGGGAGTCACTTAAGGCTGGCCACCCGAATAACACTCACAACTTTGGAGATAGGAAAAAATGTTTTAGATGAAAGTGGAACGATTTCAAGGAAAATGTTTTTTCATGACATGTTGTCTTTTTTCTAGATGGAGGCGTCAAAAAGATGTGAAGGTCACCTTCATTTTTTTAAATGGAATTATATAATTTTTTTTATGTAATATGATATATATTCCTCTAATTATTCGGCATATAAAAGTATTAGAGTAGAGATATAAAAAAACCAATAATTTACGAGATATTTTATACTTTATTGTGACATATATTGACATAATGTTAAATAACTCGTAAACTATTAATTTTTTTATCGTATCTTAATACTTTTACGAAAAGAATAATAAATCAATTGGTGAAAAGAAAACACATTGTTTATTTTAAAAAATCCATTTTGCACATATTTTTTTGTCAGAATAAAATATAAAATATCGTAAACTATTGGTTTTTTGATATTTCTACTCTAATATTTTTATATGCAGAATAATTAGAGGAATCATATTACGTAAAAAAAATCATACAATTATATTTAAAAAAAGTAGAGATGACCTTCATATCTTTTTGAAGCCTCCACCTAGAAGAAAAACAATATGACCAAAACACATCTCCCTTGAAACCGTTCCACTTTCATCTGAAACATTTTTTCCTATATCCAAAAGTATGAGTGTTATTCGGATGGCCGATCTTAGGTAATTCATCCTATATATTAGAACTTGTTTCCATACATGTATATCGCATTATGTATCTACACAGGGTGTTCCGTTTCTACCATATTTCCTTTTAGGACGTATTCTTGAGATAATTTTAAGTCGAAAATTCGAATACGAAAATGTCGAGACTTTTTAAACTAGTAGCGATTAAATTTCATTAATCACGGAGCTGACATTTTATGCGCTCAGGCATGATGATATGACAAGTAAACTGCTCCACGAAGGCAACTTCAAGATCACAAAATATCATTTACGCAATATGCAATGATATTTTTACTTATTTAAGAAATTGTTTTATTGCTTCTATATGAAATCGATTTGTATATGATATACTAATATAATCATATTAATTTCGCTACTGAATTGATATCTTGTGATACATTCAGATATTAAATAAGCGTACGTAATATACAAATCGATTTCGTACAGAAGCAAAAACAATTTCTTAGTAAAAATGTCATTGCATATTTTGTATACATTATATATATATTAGGTGCGCAACTAAGTTCTCGCTGTTATTTTGACGAAAATGCATCAAAATAACAGCGAGAACTTAGTTGCGCACCTAATATATATATATATATATATATTGTATGAAGTTATTGAAGTTATTGAAAGAGCCTTCGTGGAATAGTACCTCTACCATTTGTTATATCATTGTGTTTGAGCGCACAAATTAATATCAGTCCTTGTAATAGTAAACTTTAATACTATTAATTTAAAAGATATTATACTCTCGATATCTTGATATTTGAATTTTTTATTTAAAATTTTCTCAAGAGTACCTATTTTTGTATATGAAAAATTTATTTTTCATGTCCGTTTTAATAGCAAATAACATGAATTTTTCAACATTTTTAAATTTTTAACCGCCATTGTGCATATTATATCTTGATATTTTTTTTCTATTTTAGGTTCAATCTATAGAGAGGAATCTCATAAACAAAGTAACACAAAAAAATTGAAAAATTCTAACTCGTTCATCCACAATCGTGGTAAAATCACAGCAGTGTGCAAATGACACAGTCACTTTTCAATTGCCTATATCTCCCTCAAATATTCAAATTTTTTGGACTTTTGCATCTGATTTTGTTCAATAAAGAAATCTTAATGATATATTAAAAAGAAAATTTTCTTTAGAGCTCTTAAAAGGATTTCCGATACATTTAAGGGTCATAGTACCATGAGTATTACACACGAAGCGCATAGATTGCATGAACGCATCAGATGCAACTGCCTCAAGTCAAAATAGAAGAAGTCAATGCACTGGAAAGATTGCTAAGAATTCGGTACGGATAGTGCAATCTAGGAAATTCTCAGCGCTATCAAAGTGCTTCCAATGCGGACATTGATTAAATCGGAACGATTTTCTATGATAGTGTTCATATATTAGGTGTTGGAATTAATTCGTAGCGTTTTTTAATGAAAGAATGTTATTTATTTCACATGAGCATTAAAAAATACATTAATGAAAGTACTTCCCATCACTTGTAAAACGCTACGAATTAATTCCAACACCTAATATTATCGCTAGTTGTTAATACAGTATAGCATATGTAACGAGAAATATAGATATTTTCAATAACGGCAGTTAACTGGCAGTAATATACCTGTGCATAGAATATGGCCTGTGCACTGTAGTCTATGCGTTATTGCGTAACTCGGAACACAACGCACCCCTAAACGGAGCTTTATAACACTTACAACTTGTTCGACTCGATTGCATCAATGTTATTTTAATTTTAAGCATGAAACTCTCTTTAAAAAACTCTCTTTCTCTCTATCGGCTTTAAAAAAAAAGATTTTTAAGCTTCGCTTAAAGTCAAAATAAGTGCAATCGGGTCTTAGCGCGCGCCTATTCGCTAATTCTCGTGCTACAAGCGACCGCGACTGATGCGCATATACTTATATATAGTTCGCAATAGTTCGCGCGGATACGTGTTTATTTAGTGATCTTTAGAAATTAATATTTCCCATAAAGAAAATTAGAAAATGATAAAAGATTTTTCGATTCTGTTCAGTCCGTTTTACTTACTCACGAGAGGCGATCTCGTAGATCAGGGACACTCTATACATCCTTCACTGACTTCCAAAAAATTTCTTATCAAGATAATAAATAAAAATAAAAAATCTTTGCACACATATAAATAACACATTTCATAGAAAATATATTTTGAAGATACAATAATTAACATATAAATAATTATAAGAGTATGCGCCTATCATGTTTTATACATTGTATGCATAAAGTATATAAGTGTAAATAAAATATACATTGTATATCAAACTAATATATTTAATTCTGCTAATCTGTATTGTCGTGTTTGAGGATTTCTGACAAGAACGATGTTAGATTTTTTGTTAATCATTCCAAGTAATGAAATTAATGTAATATATCCGATACCAATACCTTTTGCTTGACTAAATGAAAAGTCCCCTAGTGTTATATATCCCATAACTTCTCTATCGCAAGAATGACGAACTTCTGCACATTTTGGAAGATATAATTCAGACATTTTTATCAGTTGATCAGATATAATTTTACGATGCGATGAAATGATTGTATGTCCATTTTCGTTCAACTTGTCGGATTCTTTTAGTAACTTTAACGCATTGTTTTTCAATATTTGCTTCCGTCGAACTCTTTGTCGTCTTAGTCGTTTTAATAGTATCAAATGATTTTTTCGTAATGCTTTACGAATTTTTTCATTTGGATCGTTATGACATTTTTCTACAGGTCCAAACCATTTCTTATTAGTTTCAATCTTGTTCAAATCTTCGAATGTCGGCATGCATATGATAGCAAATTTTTTTGGCGATCCTTTTCCCACTATAGATATACGAACATGTATTAAACAATTTTTATAATCGTCTAAATTTGGAAAATTAGATGGCGTATTTCGAGCAAGAAATTTTGCATTTTTATTTTTGGCAGGACAAATATCTGCTTGTAAAAGTAGCAAGATATCGCGATTTCTTAGAACATAAAAATCTTCGTTGCCCGACCAGTTTTTCATCAAATTTTTCCAATCGCAAAAGAAAGGACTACGAATTCCAAACTTGACAAAATTAATTCTTCTATTTGGTGGGTAACGGAAATATTTTTTAGTCAATTGTTCCTTTGTAATTAATGCTTCTCTCATGTAGGCAGGACTGTCAGGATCATTGACATCAGGTGAATTTGGATTCAAACTTTCAAAAGCTATTGACCTTGATTCTTGAAGTCCACCTGCTCTTGCACATTGCATTAAAAATGCAAGCCAAAACGGCATTGCCCATCTGGCCGGTATAATAACATCTATGCCAGAACCTAAACCTGTCAACATACGTCATTGCATTATTCTTAATAAATGATATTCAAAGAAAAAAATTAAAAATTAAAAAATTGCATAAAATTATATGTAGGATAAGCTTTTTAAATATATAATCTAATTTTGTATTTTTGTATTTCATACATGTATGTATACGTGTGTGTGTGTGTGTACACACACACACACACACACACACACACACACACACACACACACACGCACGCACGCACAGTAAGTCAAGTAAGATCGTGGTCGGCCTTACTCAAAGCTAATAAAAGATATCGCCCTAAATCTATCATGAATCCATAGAGGGTACCTTTATCCTTGATGCACTATCAAGGAAGATTCAATTGTCATTGAACTTTTTTAAGAGAATCACATTTAACGCCATGAGTACCAAATATGCATCACGCTATGAAGCTGTGTTCCTCTGCACTCACCCAAAAATGTCACAATTAGCGGCTGCTAAATATATGAAAAAGTCGAAATCATTCGTACAGAAGTGGGTGTAGCGATATAATGTAGCAAAAAATGTCGATGATTTACCGGAATGTGGCTCGATATGCAAAGTGGACAAAAAAGACGATAAAAAAATAGTGAATCTGTTTTCGCGGAATCCTGGCTTAATACTGAGTCAAGAATAAGCAAAATTGAAGCAGAAAGGTTTAGATATATCATATCTAAACTAATTTAGAAACTATTCGAACCTATCTCAAGGCTAATAACATGAAATGATGCAACACTACGCTGGTCAACCACGCTCTTACTTACTGTGTACACACACACACACGCGCGCGCGCGCGCGCGTATTTATATGTAATTGTATGCATACGCGCGCGCGCGCATGTGTGTGTAATTTGATGCCTCATCCGTCCAAACATGGGTCGCTAGAATCCATCCGTTTTTTTCTCCTATTCAGAATGGTTAAAAAAATCTCTAAAAATTCACCAATATACTTTTAATTTACTAGAATAAATATTGAAACTTTTGGAAAATAATAAAGTGTAGTATAATTTACAATTATTGAAAGACTCAAAGAAACTTGCACAAACAGGAATCGCTCGGTCACTAATGACCCGACCATATACGATAAAGATTACATTTAAATTTAATTAAGTTTAAATTAAATTTATAATTTAATGAAGTTATATATAATCCAATAATTGGATTATATAAAAAAAGGTAGATTAGAAGATAATTAGATGAGTCGGTTAATAATATTTTCATATCTCCTGGTAAGAATTTAATATTTGAGAATTTAAATTATTGAGAATACGACGTTATGCCGCGAGTATGGTCATATGTATTAGTTTATCATCTAACTTTGACCGAAAATAGTGCTTCTTGTATTTAGTTAGAATAACATTAATAATTTCACAAAAAATGCGTGTAATATAAAATTATTGTCCAATTGTATCATATTCCTATCCCAAACTTGTGAACTTTTTATTTAAAATTTTTTTTTCTGAAATGAGAGAAAAATACCTACAAAATAATTTGGATATTATAGAAATTAAAATGGTCTATCTTAATATATTCTTACAAAGAATATCAAGAATTAAATACCTGTGATAGTTCCCGGCTTCTGAATAAGAAGTATAGGTATCTTTGCCATAATGTCTTCAGTATAATATTGATCGTTTGATACACCAGGCACAAGACATTCACTTCTGAGTTTGTTAATAATGTTTGTAGGCATACAAGAACTGCTTACAATACGACGTATTTCTGTATCCCAAATAGGAGAATAGTTAGAATTAGTTACTAGTCGATCAATTAGAATCGATCGAGAAAATGTTTCTGTTATTTCAGTATTACATTTTGTTCTTTTCTCAGATAAATAGAAGCGTGGATCTAAAATAGTTACTCCAATAATCATATTTGTTGGTAAATAATTTGGTGATCCCAAGGACATCAATATTTGCCATAATTGTTCTTGCACCTTGAAAGCCTCCTTATTTTCTTTTTTTTTATAGTAATTAATATACCATGTATTTTTACCAAGTTCTGTATTTAGATATTTAGAAATCATAATATCTTCATTTATTTTGTCAATCACTTTTTTCTCTGTAGGTTGCACATTATCTATTGATATTTTACTCCTTAATGAGTTGTCATTATCTTTTAAAATAGTGTTATCCGTACAAAAATCTAATTTACTTAAGGATGGCAAATGTAATGCTTTTGTTAGTACATTTAGAGTTAATGCTCCACAAAGCCGAAATCTATTTAATGCATTTCTTAATATAATCATTGTACAACCTACATTATTCGTGTATAAATAGTTTAAGTTATGGATAGTACTAGCTACATCTTGTTCAATATTATTCTGCTTAAATTCAAAACTTGATATAATTTCATTAAGAAAATCATCATAAAAAGCAGGATGTACCCAGATCCAAATAGTCCTGACATTTGTTTGAACATCTGATTTGTTTGGTTGCCAGAAAAAATCCACATTACCAATAGGAAATTGCGGATAACCATTTTTCTTATAAAACATTAAAGTACCTTCTCTATGGCCATTAATATATTTTTTCGCTGTGAAAGTTAACATTGATGTGTTACAATGTGTTTTCAAAGTTGTCTTTAATAATTTTTCTTCTCCTGTTATTTCGATACAAGTATAGTAAGAAATATCTTGTAGGAGACAATATTTTGTAGCGGCTCGATAATTAGCTCTAAAACATTTATCATTTGGATGACTAGCAATTCTATATCCCCATTTGTCAATCATGTAAAAACGTTTTGCATGCCAGATATGCGTTTCTAACCACATTTTATCGCGTTGTCTACGATTATATTCGGAAAGTAAATTGCGTGGTCTTCTACGATACTTCCGAGACAATCGTTTGTTTGTGGATGGTAAATCTTTGCCATTTCCTGATTTTGCCATTTGTGCTAAATGTGCCTCTCGCAATCTACATGGCAATCTTTTGACATTATGAGACATGACACGTCTACGCATATATATTGGAAGTTTTTGAAATATTAATTTGGTCTGTTTAGGATTTTCTGTAAGTAAAAAAAAAAAATTCAATCAATATGTAATATAACAATAACAACAAATTCATCTAGCTAGAATAGAATCATAAACTATGACCGGTATTCATAATCAGTTTTCTTATATTTAAGATTATTTTAAGTACAATTTTAAGATGTCAATCAGATAAACCAATCAGAGAATCGTATTAATATCTAAAGACATTACTTAAGACGGTTTTAAAATAAGAATGGACTATGAATACCGCCTTACGTGATAATTAACTTATTTGGATGAGCAAAAGAGTAAAAGAAGGTGTAGAGGAGAGAAGGAGCGAAACCCTCCATAATCGCTAGGTACAAATGTATATGCGAACAATTCTCCGTTTTTATACCTCGTAAAATCTCATAAAATCAAAGTAAATTTTTTTTTAAATCTCGCTTTGCGTGCAAACATAGGTTCCTACATGGAACCGCGCTTCGCGTGGAAAGTCATAAACGATTCCACAAGTTTACAACTTCTCACATATAGCTAGAGTAGCGCAGAATTTTTTTAACATATATTTTTTTTGCGAATATTTCATTGCGCTCTATTCGCTTCAAAATATTAAATTCATATTTCGTGCACTCTACTATAGCGAGAAATACCAAAAACTAATGCACAAGTGACCATTGGTCGTAGAGCTTGACAATGTGACCAGTATTTCGTGATTGTGATAGATTTTTTAATTTCAATAATTGTTAAATTTAATGCTTAATCTTGACTCGTAAGACAGAGCAATGCTTTTTTGACCAGATTCATTCGTTATGGACAAAAACGCGTCGATTGAGCAGAATTTTATCGATTTTTAAGAAGACATAAACTTAACAATTACCATTCGAATTAAAGTATTTTACCTATTGAAGATGTCATCGCAGAAATTTCATGAGCTCGTGAAGAGACAAAGTTCATAATAGACACCTCGTGTGGAAGAGACGGAAATTCTCCCAAGAACTCATCAAATTGTTTCTTCTTCATGGTATCTAAACTTGTAAATATATATTACCACACACACACACACACACATATATATATATATATATATTTATGTACAATTTTTTTAAGCACACCGCAGATCAAATGTTTATTTTTCTTATTCTTCTTCTTCTTCTATATTTAAGTGCCCTAGGTTCTGATGCAGTTTACTTCTCTTCGTTCAAACAAGCATGGAAATCGATGATCATAGAGACTATGGCACGTAGAAAGACTTAAGATTTAGGGAGAGTTAAGAGTAGATATAAAGAGAGTGACGCCAATGTGTGCATGTGCTTGCGGCTGCATTTTCATGCTTTCGGCGCTCGATTAGAGCGATTTTGATCACGTGACTCGTATTGACACTGAAAATGAGCGTCAAGCGTTAGCATGGAAAAGCAGCCTAAAGATAAATTTTCGTGCACTTGATACGGGTACTAACTAGTAACTTTCTATCGAATGAATTAATTTTGGCGATACATGTAAACATATTGTATATATGATATGTGTATTTAATTAATTATTTTGATGCATATTTTCAATTTATTTATTACAATCATCAATACATCAATTTATTTAATACATCATTTTTTGAATACATCGCTGAAATTAAAATAATTTAATAGAAATTAATTTCGACCCGACCGGGTTTGCACCAACTTGGATTAGAAAATAGCTTCGCTATTGATTGACGTTGTACCCTAAGAGTGAAATCATACGATGCGGGAAAGAGCTGTGGAATAGAGAATGCGTCATTGAAACAATTAGCGCTATTCGGAATAACGTAGAAGAACGCTGATTGATTGCTTCTATGACGCATTCTCTATTCCGCAGTCGTTTTCCACACCGTGTGATTTTACCATAAGGATGTATTCCACAGTCCTATTCCGGACCATGTGATTTCACCCTAAGGCATTAGAGATAAGCAACCTAACGCTTTAGCGAAGAGCGTTGACTTTATTTATGGCAGAGTGGTAACTGTGGTCTTTATTCGCATGCAAGCGTTAAGCGGAGCAGTAATCAATCAGCAAGGCGATATTGTTTATGCCACTCTAAATATTGTCTCACTGATTGCTGCTCCGCTGCTTGACGCTTGCTGTGTCCAGTGTGAATTAGGCATAAAGATGCATTCACATGCAAGCGTCAAACAACGGAAGCAGCAACCAATCAACGAGACGATTTTTACAGTGGCGCGAAAAATATTTTTTACACCACTGCTCACATCACCCAGCTGATTGGTTGCTTCCGCTGCTTGACGCTTGCTGCGTCCAGTGTGAATTAGGCATTAACCAGCGAAGCTTCGCTGCATGAAATTATATATGTATATCAGGCAATACCAGGTATCTTAACATGTTCATTGACTACATAGCTATTGCAATATATTTTGCTGCACGGCAAGCATTACCTCGTCTAATGTGCAGAAACCTTAAGCCATAAGAAATTAACCAATCATAGTCAATTATTTTTTTCATATTCAATTGTGATTGGCCAATTTCTTACGGCTTACGGCTTCGACGTAAAACAGGGATAAAACTGAAGCACTGAAAGCGTCCAAACTGAACGTCGAACCATTGTGATCAATAGTGTATCTTAAAACATCTTGAAATGAGATGAAAATTACAAAAGTGAGCAAATTAGCTGTGTGTTAACTAATGAAATATTTTAGTGAATTTGTTCATTTTTCATCTCATTTTCAATCGATCCCCTAGTTGCGCAATGCACCGTACACGACTGCGTAATCAGCCCGACGGATGATGCGGTAAATCATTGATGAATGTGGAACTTTGAGCGGAAAGTTTTGTATAAGGAAATTGCATCGTCATCATAAGGAAGTAATATCGAGGGTTCATTTGCGAGGAATGAGTTGACAACGAGAGAGCGCAACGGGTACGCTGCAACGCAACTGGACGGTTACGGCTACCACCGATCGACGATATCAAACGTAGGTCAAACAAAATGGCCGCTCGCTCGATAGCGTTTGGCGGTATTGTACCGTTGTTTACTAGTTAGGAAGACGATTGCTTCAAAGTACGCTTATCGATTTCTCGCTACCGCTTTCGTTATTCGTTACTCACTCCGCGTCTCAGCAACGTAAAGTGATACAACGACATTCCACTCGATCGTGATATTACCAATCGCTTAATTTCCGCCTCATTTCCGTTTCGTTTTTATGTACAGAAGAACGGTATCGTTACAGTGTTAGTCAGTACTGGTTTTCACGATTATGGCATGGACGCCGTGGACAGGTGAATTTTGATGTGGGAGCATAACGTGTTTCCATCGACATGGCCGTGCAGTGCCCGAGAATGCATACAACATTGTAATGCTATTGATCAATAAGCTCAATTTTGTGGAACTTTTGGAGAACATTTGTACAATTACGCATCCAGGTAATCGTAACCTTACGTTCCCTAATAAGGGAATTAGATTCCAAAAAGATTCGTCTTTCAAGGAAAATTTTATTATAATGTGGTATACATATACTGTATACTTGGAATAAAATTTTTTTTAGAAAAGATATTTTGGAATGTAGCCCTATTGAATTATCTAAAACTGACACGCTATATTGAAAATCTATAAAATACAAAATACAGATTCTGAATACATATCAATATATATTGGAATATATAACCTATGACTTTATTGAGTATACGTTTAATAGTGAATCAAAATTAATAAATTCTTTCCCTGTCAGTCGATGATTCAGTAAATCGTGTTAGATTAATTAGTAACTTTGGTTGTAACTTTGGTTAAAACTTTTGAATGAATGAATACATTCAGCAGGTACGATAATGAATAAACGATCTGTAATTTTTCTCTTTGATTGAAATAAGTCCGTGATAAATCTGAAATAACATGTACTCGTTAAGCTGTTGTATCTGTGTTCATTGTAATACTGGAAACATTTATTGCATACTAATCCTTTATGGAAACAAAAAATGAAAGTATATATAAGTACAAAAAAAATTTGTTTTGCAGGCAAACAGAATGTCTAGTTCATATGTCATTGAGCCCCAGGAAAGCAATTCCGAGAAAAAGGATGATACATTAATCATTGTTGTCACTGATGATGGGATAATATCTGTTGATCAAGCAACTCTACAAAATTTGATAAGTAAGCAATTGCAAACAAGTTAATAAAGTAAAACATATAATAATGTCTTGTGAAGGATTGACATAAATGAATAATACCGCATAACAACTGCAATAATAACTGAATCGTCATTTCAGTGAATCAATCAAGTGCTAATGTTAGTGTGGTACGATTAGGACAAGCTGATACAGATACTGAAAATGGAGATATAACCTTGACAGTAGATCCACCGACATTTGCTCATTCTACAGCAAGCTCGGTAAGCACAAATGTCAGTACCGATCCAGGTGGATTAGTAGATCCTTTTATGGAGATGGATCCAGAACAGTTGGAAAGATTAGAAACAGCTCTGCAAAGTGAAGAGGCAAAGCAGATACTTGGAGAAAATGTTACTGCGATGCTTGGTATTTTGTATATATATATATATATATATAATTTTTTTTTTTCGTTAAAGTTCTTTTTTATTCCAGTCTTATAATTGCAATGATAAAGAAGTTTTTGTCTACATTATCAAATTTTATTATTAGTGTCAATACAAAACTTGAGATATTGCACAAATTTACTTTTTATTTCTGATTTTATAATTAATCTATGCAACTTTTGTATGTATTAATTCTTTTTAGATATGTTATCAATAGAAGAGTTACAGAATACGATGCGATATAATATACAGCTGGACCATTGTTACACAAGCAGATTGTCACCCAATGATCCTGTGCCAAGGGATCCCTTACCAATTATTGATGATTTATCTGAACCCAATGATATACAATATATACATCAATCATCCTCTCCTCGAACTATTATGTCACCGCCCATTAACGACATGGACAATGTTGGGGTTAAGAACATAAATGTAATTACATATATTTATAGTAAACAACATTGTTACTAATTATTTTATTCCTGCATTATAGATATCATTGCAAAGCAAACAGATGAATAGATCAATACGTAAGACGATTATATCTACACCACCAAATACAACTGGACCTTCTAGAGCCAATACAAGCATTATTGGGACTCCTAAATTGTCAGGGCATTCAGTGTCGAGAAGTATAACAAATGCTCATCAAGGAATAACTAAATGTATCATTTCAATAATTATTTTTTATACCAATTATATTCTTTATATTGATATTATAACGGCAAAATGTTATTATAATCATGTTTACAGTACAAACCAAAAATAACAAGGAAGAAGAAGAAAATGATATCACAGAATCGTCTACAGAATCTTCGGAATCAGAACCATCTGATAATGATAACGATTCAGATTTTGGCCTTCGTAAGAGAAGTAATGCTAGAGCTCGAGGAGGACGAAAAGGTCTTACTACAAGAGGTGGTAGCATGACAGCTGCTCGAAGGAGAGGTCAAAATAAGCAACTGGATATGGAACAGGTGCGACGATTGGATATGGAGATGGCTGCTGCTGTTAACGCAATGAAAACGCCTGAAAAAGACGACAAATCGGGTGCGTAATTAGTTTATTGGAAAATATTTGATTTTATAGCCGAGGAAAATAATATTATTTTTCAATTATTAGAGAGATTTAGCCCTACTAAGAATAAGAGACAAGTCAAGACACTCTGTGGAAAGAAAAAGGAAGAATTGCAGCTTACAGAAGTGTCTTCATCTGTGCTTCAAGAATCGCCACCAGCATATGAGAAAATATTACAAACAACAAATCAAGTGAAAGCAAATTTAATTAATACCAATATGATTAAGGGTGATATGATATTGACCAAACCAGGTCAAGGAAGAAGCAATCAGAAGGTTACTTTTATTCAAAAACAAGTTCCGATGAAACCGAATGAATTAAAAAATGTCGGTCTTAAAAAGACCCTATTGATTTCTAAGGAAAAGTTTGTAAATTCAGCGGGTGCAAAATTTTTTACGACCAAAGATGGGAAATTACTACAACTACCAATAGCATCTAAAACGGTGAGTTCGAACGCGCAGGTTTCTCCAGTAAAGGCAGTATTGACGCAACAACTCGCGTCACAACAGTCTATGACACAACAACAAAGTGCAAACCAAAGCTCGCCAATACAGCAACAATCGAAAACAGTTTTTTCTATCGGCAACACGCCGATAAAAATCAAGCCTAGCGATATAAAGAGAGAAAAGAGAAAATCTGACACCAGTATAGAATCAATTTTGAAAGGGGAAGAAAATTCCGCAAAACCTATAGAGATCAAGACATTAGATAGTTAGTATTTCTTTACTTCGTTACTTAAGAGCGAATCAAAGTGAATTTTACACATTAAATTATATTTCTAAAATATTTTTTACAGATGCGAAGAAGCTTAAAAGAGATAATCGAAAGGCTCCGGGCGATACTCTAGGTCCCGCACTTTTCTCAACACCAGATATAATTCGACGTGTGAGTTCGAATAATGACGGGAAAGTTGTAGATAGTGCTGCAACAACTATGACTCTGCCTACGTCTTTTGCAACAGCAATATCTACATCTGAATCGCCAACTGGTTATATTTCCACAGCCGTTTCATTAAATATTGGCATCTCTGCTGCTTCAAATGTGCAGAATACT
Organism: Acromyrmex echinatior; assembly: GCF_000204515.1. Next base: position 137,815 of record NW_011626680.1, read on the forward strand.
TCTAATCTTTCTAATAAGAAGACAATATTTAATACATCTGAACAGTCTATTCAGCCAGAATCGCAATTAAATCTTGACGGAAGTAACAGTAATGTAATGCCAGGAAGTGAAAATGAACAAAAATCAGAAACTAAGACACCTTCGACTGAAGAATTGCAACCATCGTTAGATACAGGTAAAATTAAGCCTTATATTAAACTGATTTTGTAATATCGTTTTCTTAATACCAATTTGTTATTTATTTTCAAATAATTTTAAAAAAACTATTGTTTATTATTTCTGTTCATATTTTACAATGGAGAATTTCTTATATATACTATTATTGTTCTATTTTCTCTTATTTTTATAAACTACATAATGCTATTGTAATAAGTACATTGCAATATATTTTGTACTTTTGTTCGTTCAGTTCTTTAATTTGTTCATATTATAATTTTATTAGTAAAAACATTTCGTTCTTTACATTATGAAATCATGTAATATACTCGTACAATATTATTGATCATGTATATGTAATATATGAATTTTATATTTTACATTGCTGTCTCTAGCATCATACTGCTTCATTAGAGAGTATTATTTAATTTATGATATTGCTCCTTTTCCCCCTCCTCTACTATATTTTAAATTATGTTATCTAAAATAATAAAAGTTTTATTTTCAAAATATTCTCTACTGATAAAAATATATGCGTGTATCTTTCTCTTTATAATGATAAATGTATTCCCCCATCTATAATTTAAATTTACCTTACTTCAGGATTTCTTCATCTTGTATGGATTGTTATCCATTTTTTAAAACATCTCTATCCCCCTTTGTCTCTTTTTCTTCTTTCCTCTCTAGTCTCTTCTTCCTTTCCATTTCCTCTCTATTTTCTTTCGGCTTCCCCCCCTCTCCCTCTCCCTCTCCCGTTTTAGTAAATATTATAAAGAACGGAGGAAAGAATTGATTTTTATACTTTTTAATTTTTTATTTCATATAATTTTATAAATAGGATATGGAAAAAGTACTGGGCTCCCTGGGAAAAATATATTTGAAAGTATATTTAAATTAATAGTAGGGTAAGTAACGTCTTATATAGCAATGTGAATGTGATTTTGAATAACATTGTTAAGGTCATGTAAAAATCACTTTGAAATGTTGAAATGGGAATACCTTAACTTTTTATTGCACATTCATGTAGCTGACTTTGAGAGTTTTTTAAGATGTTATAATAAAGTTTTTATTAAGAAACTTTTAAAGCTTGAAAGTTACATTATCGATATTAACTCTTAATACATATCTTTAAATCATTCGTGTCCTGCGCATTTCTTTTCTATTATTAAAAAACGTTTGGCAACAAGTTTTATGCGTTGCCGGCCTCAATTTGTACGTATCCTTTAATTGATATAACTCTGAAATTCATCTCTGGGTCACAAATGACCCAATATGTGTACAGAATATATATTTTTTGTAATTAAAAAATTTATTTTTTTCTTTATTTTCAACTAATTCTCGGTTGTATTGCGGGAATATTTCGCGAATTATTTAAAAAAGAATTTAACCCTAGAATAACACATGTTAGCTTAGTAAACACGATTTTTGGCACCCTTGTGCTAAAAGTCAGTAATATTATATATTATGTTGTCTGTAATGTTATAAAGAACATTTTCCTAATAAATTATAAGTTTTTTTAATACAATAGCAATAATAAAATGCATTGTTTAAAATGTAAATGCAGTATATCTTCAATTTATAGTTATTCATGCATATTAAAAAAATATTTTCAGGTTACTCAATAACTAAATTTTTTGGATAGTCGAGACTTAAACTATTTTTTTTTTTTAGTAGTTTGGAATATCAATTTTAAGATATTGAACTATATTTTTCCTGTAAACATTTTTGTTTCAGTTTTACATTTTTATATGAAACAGTGCATTTTTCTCATTTTATTGACTATATTTAGTTATAACATTTATCTATGATTATTTGTTATGAATATATAACTATACAGATATTTTCTAAAGATATCAAAATATATGTAAAAATGTTTAATAATTTACATATACTTTACATATACTAAAAGATGAAAATTAATTCACGACACGAATGACCGTATACAGGGTGCCAAAAACTAAGAGGTGTACTAAGGATTAACATTATCCAAAATGTCTGACTGACGGCTAAAATCTTTGAATGTTGGTCACATTGTTAGATTTACCTCGATGTGATTACCTTGACCTTGGGTGCATTTCAAGTTGCGCATGCTGTATCTTTCTTTATTATTTGGTGAACAATAAGGTCAAATGATGCATCATGCGCTTCATGCGTAACTCGGAATGCATATGTCAGCCCTTGACATATATCAGCAAGATCAGTTGTTATTAGGGCTGTGGTCAAAGTCTCGCTATAAATGAAGCGTTTGATGGATCAAGAAGAATTTTACAAACCAATTAAAAAATGCTTCACAGCGTTTGCAACATCGCGTTGACCATATCCTAGGTCTTGAAAAATACTAATGTCGGTAGTAGTGTAATTTTCAAGTATATTCTTATAATTCGAAAAGTTTTTAATGAAAACTAACTTTATTATAGTGTTTTGAAAAGCTTTTGAAGTCAGCTACAAAGATGTAATGAAAAAGGGAACTTCCATTTCAAAATTTTAAAGTGATTTTTATGTAACCTGAATACTATTCATGGTCACATTCACATTGCCATGTAATGCGTTACTTAAAACCCTACAATTTTTAATTGAAATATTTTTTGTAAAACTTATTTTTCTCGAGATATTCCAGGGTCCCGATTTTTTCCATATCCTATATAATGAGGTATGTGTAAAGAATGCGCTTATTTCTTACATCTATTAATAATAATTTTGTTATTGATATCGATGCATGTCATTTTCAGATGAAAGGAATTGGTAATTTTTAAATGTAAGAAGTTGATATTATAAACAATACAAAAAGATAAATATAGTAGGCTAATGAGAATCAGCAACGATAAACGGTACTATTATTTAGTGAACAATCAATAATCAGATATTGGATTGATGTCTTCTTTATTTTAAAAAATTTATATTTAATATTTAATATTTTGCAAAATAAAGAAGACATCAATCCAATATCTGATTATTGATTGTTCACTAAATAATTCTGCCATTTATCATTGCTGACTCTCATTAGCCTACTATTTATCTTTTTGTATTGTTTACAATTCGAGAGTCCTAATATAATTATTGTTGATATTATAGTTTTAATATTAGAATATCGAATTTCTACCATTGTTGAAATTTAATTTTATATACATATATGAACTTGTGAAAAAAAGAATGCGTAAATTTGTACAGTTACATGAAGTAATGAAATGTAATTCACTGTAAATTGATCTCTCTCCCACCAAATGTCAATTTGTGATTCATTTTGAGGAATCTCCTTTCCCTTTTTTTTCTTCTCTCATTTTCTCTTTCTATGTTTTAAAAATTATGTTAGAATAATAATTATTAAAAGCATTTTATATATACTTGTTTAAGTTGGAATTGAAGGAGAAGAACATTTATTGGCTACTTTAGAAATGGAAGCTAGCAAACATGAAGAAGAATTACTTGCTGAAGCATTATTGTTACAAGAGGAACTTGGAGTCGATTTAGCTGAACATGTAAGTGTATTTGTGTAACGTTATTTTAAAAGTGATTCTACACAGTCAATAATACCATTATTATTAACAAATACTAATAATATTATTGATCGTCTGTGATTAATATTGATGGATTGATGTAGAATACTGATGATGATTTAGATTTTTCTCGAGCATCAATATTGCTTTATTAGGATCGCTTTATTGGGTGTCACAGTATATGTCATAGTGAAAGAGATATTGTACGTAAAATTAAAGTAAAATATATTGCCAAGAATATTGATCATGTAAGGTTGTAAAAATATTAAAAATATTGATGTGTATTGTCATTATTACTGATTCAATGTTACTGATCAATATTATTGATCGTGTAGAGTTATCTTAAAATGTTTTTATATGAATGATACATATGTCATATAAAGCTTTAATCAGATTTAGAATTGTGAGAAAAATTAAATATACACTATTTTATATTTTAAAAAATACTTAGTTTTGTATTTAAATAATAGTTCAGAGATTAAATATTTTTTTATGTATTACATGTGTATATATTGCAATGAATTTCTTATACTATACCGTAAATTTTGCGGATTTAATTGTAGAAAATGATAAATATATTTCGTGGAATTTTTATTTTCTATTAATCATTAATATATTTGCGTTGTTTGCACTTGATTTTGTTTGAAGTTGAATTAAGAGGGTATTCTACTTTGGAAGTCGTAGACTTCGTTTTTAAGACGATTTTTAGGAATTAAATTTGTAAATATGATTAAATCTATATAGCTAATGTTATGTATTTTACATTTATCTTTATTTAAAATAATACCTCAAATTTTTACAAAGCGTTTTATTGTTAATTATAAAAGTTATAAATAAATCCACAGATCATGCTCGAAAAATTTGTTTTCATCGGACGGTGATTGCTTGTCGTCATCTGAAACAAACGAATTTTTCTTTGTTTTATTTTTCACAAATGTAGTTATCGTAAATGTAGTTCGGTCCTCTAATAAATAATTGGAGAAAAAAATTGACAAAATGGCGGCGCTTGAAAGTATTTCGATTTTTACTAAAAAATATTCATTTCCGGAAAAATAGTAATTTTGAAGATATCAAAAAGTTGGAGAGTCAAACGATAGCCTAATATGTACACTATATATGTGTCAAAGCGCAAGTCGATTGGCCCAGTAGTTTGTAAGAAAAATACACGCTCGATTTGAAAAAAGTCGTTTCGAGAAAAATGCGTTTAAAGTTTCTTATGCATTTACGAAGTGAATAATTTCAGTAACTTACCTTTAGTCGGCTATAGCATCACATAAAATACCTTCCTTGAAAAGTTCGAGAACACACTAATCCCTGTAACAGAAATTTTGAACGAAATTTCACAGATTAGGATTTCACAGATGCGTTCGGAAATATCACCCGTGTCCCCGTGTACCGTTTTATTCTTATTCACTCAATGTTAAATAAGGATAATACATGAGGGCACACACCCGGATGATGTTTCCAAACGCATCCTTATAAAAAATCATCCTGAGCTACATACGGTACCATCTGACTGCATAGAGTAAGGGTCATGGCAAACAAAAACTTAAGGCAGTAAGACGTAAGCAGTAAGGAAATCAACATATTGGATTGGCTACTGCTTATATTATAGTCTTACGGACTTTACGGTAATTAATCAATTTGCTTACTGTTTACGTATTACTACTTCAGTTTTTTTGTATGCCATGGCCTTAATACTACTTGATGCAAATGGACTTGCCGGACGTAATCTCGCGTCGTATGGGCGCTGCGTCCTCTAAACCTTTAGTAGCTCGGTCAATTTGACGAATTTCGTCTCAACGTTTTAGGGACACATTTTTAAGATCCCAAATTACAAGAAAATGAAAAAAAAAATTTTTTCCGTTAAAATAAAATACCCTCTTAAAAAATAGTCTAATGTTACTTGGAATTTTAAACAAAAATATTTAGGAAATTCGGGAATTCTCAGGGAATTTTTTTACAAGATCTCAACATCCTATTTTATTCACTCTATAAAGAAGAGAATAGGGAGAATTATTTAGTATGTTGATCCTTAAACAAGCTATTGCTAAAATAATTCTGAAGATGGTCTTGATAAGAAGTATAGAGAACATTTATTACAATCTCCAACATGCGAAATTGCATAGTGAGTACTCGGATACAGTAAAACTAACAGATATTGACATAAGGATTAAGCAATACCAAATTTACCTTGACGGTCAAAATATTAGTAGAAATAGTTCATAATAATAACAATGATAACGATGATAATAATAATAGATCTATAGGGTAATTCTCTTCAATAATTCGTTTATGGCAATTAGATTAAATATTATGCCTCTTTATTTCTAACTAGATTAAGATAGGGTCGCATTTTGTCAAAAGAAAAAAATCCGAGTTCAGCAATTGGTATCTTAGTCAAGTATATGCTAAATATCGGCTGAGGATGTGGAGATTAATCTCGATCTCATCTATAATTGAATATATAATAGAAACTTATACTTGCGATAATTGGTACTATACCTCATTAACAATTGCACTACCACCTTGGCGTCACCTTTTCGTTAGCAATTTTATGCTATTAATTAGGTTCTCCACTAGGCGAATCTTCTAGTAGAATTTTACTTCTACATTTAATTTTTTCCCTTCAGAAATCAAGATACAGCTTTCTCATAAATAGTCTTCTCTTGATCTTTGTCCTATCTAAACTGTAACACACCGACCTCGAATATCAGTCAATTTTTGCTAGCTGATCAGCTCAGTGTCTTTGATTTTTGAATGTCAATGGACAACCCCTCTCCCCCTTAAAACAATTAACTAAATACATAATTGTTTTATAAGATAATTAGAATTTTATTCCTAAAGTATTTTTTGTTGCTTACAGTCTACACTAAGTGATCCCAAGCCACGAATGATACCAGAGTCATTGGCATCAGATAGCATGCTTATGCCTACATTAATATCACCCGAACAAGATTCTAAGTTAGCAGAGACAACATCAACGGCACAAACAAATGTGTCGAAAGAAACAAGCAAAAAATCTTCAAAGGACGATAAAGAGACTATTCAAATCATTCGAGGTAATCGTGTGATTAAGTTACCACCTATCGAAGCACCTGCCACCAGAAGTAAACGATTGCAAGAAAAAATCGAGGTGCCGCAGACAAATCCCGAACCTACAAAGAAAATGCAGAAGCTTACGTAAGCTTATACTATATTATTATAAGTTGAAGATTTGGATGCAGTAACAAATAGTTTTATCTAAAATCTGTTACACAAGAGCGTATATTCGATTATTTCTATATTATTATCTTAAAATAAAAAAATTTTTATATAGTTTGATAGATTTTAATAAATGCAGTTTTTATTATCAAATATTGCTTTATTAACATAATAATAGTATGAGAATAAAGTATAAATATATGATATAATATATTATAGGACCATATATGTGATAACACAAACTAAAAATCAATGCCTTAACGGTCTAGCTGGATCTTAAATGCTTGTACGATTTTTTGTAAATTTATATATTTACGTATGTATATATTTATGTATGTAGTCCTTTGAAACGCGCGCCGAAATGATTTTTCGGTCTTGAAACGCTAACTGTACTAAACTATCACAGTAATATTACGAATTAAATTGAATAGCAATTTAACAATTTGATGCTTTTCCGCATTTTCGAATGATCTTAATAATGCTGAGTACATATTAAAATGAAGACATGTTATTAGGTGTTGGAATTAATTCGTAGCGTTTTTTAATGAAAGAATGTTATTTATTTCACATGAGCATTAAAAAATACATTAATGAAAGTACTTCCCATCACTTGTAAAACGCTACGAATTAATTCCAACACCTAATAAAATCTGCAAATAATTCTTATTGCGAAAAATATTATCTCGATTGAAAGTCTAACCTGGATTTTTTTTTATTAGCTTAAAGGGTGAACTAAAAAAATCCTACAGTTTTTGCTTAAACATTAAATTCAAAAATTTGAGAATTTTTAATCCAAAGTAATCATTTTTTGCAAATTTTTCCAATAAAATTTCTTTGAAGCATTGTAATTAATTGAAAATAAAATATTATTTATTTCATATTTATTCATATTTATATGTCTTTGTCTGACTTCGAGATATAAATGTTACTTAATTTTGAGCTAAAAAATACGTATTCTGTCCAAAAATATAGCATGACAAAGTTGCAGGACCCTGATGTGGCCGGGAAGGTAACCAAAAATAACAGTGTGCTAGGGTTAAGATCGTTCGAAGATGCGGAAAAGCATCAAATTGTTAAATTGCTAGTCAATTTAATTCGTGATATACTGCGGTAGTTTAGTAGAGTTAGCATTTCAAGATCGAAAAATCATTTCGGCGCGCGTTTCGAAGAACTACGTACGTAGTATATAAATTTACACAAATTGGACAAGCATTTAAGATCCAGCTAGACCGTTTAAGACATTGATTTCTATAGTCAGTAAAAAATATATGGTTCTCAAATAACATAAGTAAATATTAAGGCGACACTACACAATCAATAATACTGCCAATATTAATAAATACTGACAATATTACTGATCTTGTGCAGTGTTAATATTGATAGATTGACGTAAAATGCTAATGATGATCTGGATTTTGATTCTCAAGCAGTATCGCTTTATTAGGATCCATGTCACAGTATGTCACAGTACAATAGTTAATGTTTGTCAAATTAAAATAAAAAAAATATATCGTCAATAATATTGATCGTCTGATTGAAAAAAATACTAAAAATATTAACGCATATATATATTGTCAGTAATACTAAAGTCCGATCTACATAAGACGCAAATGCAGATCGTAAATGAAACGTATTTCAGATCGTAAACAATATGTAGGACGCAGGACGCGAAAGTGGAAGCTGTCCCAACTTTCTGCGTTCAGCATCTTACAACCTATTATGATTGCAATATATAATATTAAGTTAGTTTCTAGTTTTACGACCTGCGACCCATGTTCTGCGTCTTAAACATCATCTAAATACAATGGGCAGTAGCAGTAGTAATAAGGCTGCAAGACACATCGGAAACAAGCTAATTTTCCAGTATAATAGGACGTAAAGTAAGTTCGCAAGTGAATGGCTACATTCTATTCTGTTGTTGCTTACGGATTTACTATTGTCCTATTATACCGGAAAAATCAGCTTACTCCTGACGTGTCTTACAGTCTTATCACTACTGCTACTGCCCATTGTAGACGAACCTTTAAATATCATTGCTACTTGGATACTTTTGATTAAATTTTAATAATTGTTTTAACATACAGTCAGATATCAGTTCAACAACAGCTACATAACAAGGATGAATTGAAAACGGAACAAGTAATAAATGAAGAAGAAGAAGATGACGAAGATGATGAGGAAGATAATTCAGATTCCGAAGATGATCCAGATCGATTATGGTGTATCTGCAAACGACCACATAACAATCGATTTATGATATGCTGTGATGTTTGTGAAGATTGGTTCCATGGAAAATGTGTACATGTCAGTAAAGCTATGGGTAAGTATATATGACGAGAGAAAATATTTATTTTAATTTATGTTATACGATATCTATTTTATACAAATGTATGATAGGTCAACAAATGGAGGAAAAAGGCATAGAGTGGGTTTGTCCGAATTGTCTAAAAAAGAAAGCCGAAGAAGAAAAGATAAAGTCAAATTTGCAATCACTACCCGGAAAACAAAAAGCAAAAGTCGAATCAGTGGATGAAAATTCATTATCGCAAGATGTGTTACCGAAAGAAATATCTCCGTCGAGTTCTTCCATTGACCACAGTGTTGCTTCAGCTTCCAGCACAATGCAATGTGTTGTTTGTAAGAAAGAAGCCAGAAATTCTAGCATTTATTGTTCAGATGCGTGTATTCTTGCACATGCTCAGGAAACTTTAACTAAGGACAAACCTGTGCCATCTGGATCAAATATAAAATCTGTAAAATTGCCTACGTCAGAAACTATGAAGGCAAAACATGAGACTAGAGTAGTAGTCTTTGATAAAAAAACTGGTAAAGTTCTTACTGGTAAGTTAATCATATATGGTTCTCATTAAATATTAAAAATATTTAAATCCCTCTATTCTATATCATTTTTTTTAGAAATTTAATTTCTTCTGTGTTGCTATTTTATTATTCATTTTCTATGTAATCACGTGGAATTATAGCAAACGCGATATTTTTTGTTTTTTACTTGCTTTGTTTCTAAATTGTTTGTAGGTATATTTTATTTTGCATATTTATCATTAGATAATAGTAACAATTCAGAGGAAAATTGAGAATAAAAAGGGAGTTTGTTCATAATAGACGGACTTCATTACATATGCATGCACATACGCGTGTACATACAGGGTGTTTATAATTTTCTACTATCTTTTGAACTATTTGTTATTTAAAAGCAAAATGTTTTAAGTAAAATCTAAAATGCCAGAGCACATAGAGAAAAACTTAAGCAGTAAGAAAAAACATGTTTATTTTCTTCTCTCTGATTTGTTACTGCTTACTTTACGAACTCATGGTCTCTACTGTGATTGGCCAATTCACTTACTGCTTACGTTTTATTGCTCAAGTTTTTTTGTATGCCATAGTTCTTGTTCTATTTCGTGGGAGATATTTTTTGGACACATATTTTTTCCAAATAGAGATGTCTCTGAGATTTCAAGGTGACTTACTTTTTAAAATGAAACAGTATCTTTTTTTTTTTTTTAATTAGTGCGTATAGCCTATTTCGAGCTTATTAATTTATAATATGTTGGTCTTCCAAAATAATTCAAAGCCATTTACTATCGTTCAAGCCTTTTATTTTCTTACCAGTGAACTTCAAAATCTTCTGGAAGATGTTCCACTTGTCATTAGAGTACATATGAGTATATGGCAATTGCCACGATCCAATTGCGCACAAGCCTATCACAGCGTTAAAAAAAAAATAACCCTAAACTCTCTATGCAGAAGTCACTGTGATTGGCAATGGGCAATTGTTACAGTTGCACCGCTCCCCATGATAGTACTTCTCATAATGACCACCAAATTCAAGAATGTTTAGTCATTGAATAGGAAGAGGAAGTATGATACCCTTCTTACTAACAAGTTCTTGGATCTGACGATTATAGAGTTTTCTTGTGGAACTTTATAAAAAATAAAGTGTATCAACAAGAATTCACCATTTCTGATAATGAGGATCCAGATATCATGATTGCCTATTTACAAATTACTATTACTATCCACGGAGAGAACGTTTGGGCAGCTCAAGGTTACGACAATAATGCATGCGGAACTAAATAACGCGCTCGAGTCTTTCAATCTGATCACAAAATGTGTAGATCATGATAGATCTCTCCCTGGACGCGGTATAGGATAACTTCTTCCTAACCAATCGAGAAACATTTTGTTATATATTTCTCGAACTCGGTGGTCATTATAAGAAGCACCAGCATGCTGGAAACACATCCTTTTTCTGGTGACGAGTGGAACGTCTTCGATAGATTTTGAAGTTTATTGATAAGAAAATAAAAGACTTCAAAATTTTAAACAATTAAATGATCTTGAATGACCGTGGAGGATTATATCATGAGTCAACGGACTTTCTCGAAGTAGACAACTTAACCTTTTTAAGTTAAAAAAAAGATATTGTTCCAAAAAAAAAAACAAAGATGACCTTCAAAAGTTTGAGAGCTTCACCTAGAAAAAATTGTATGTGTTGCGCGCTTGCCTATGTGCGTGTGTAACATACATGACTTATTATTTTAGGCGCAGATGCTCCTCTCAGATCCAGTTTGCGAACATGGTTGAAAGAGAATCCAACTTTTGAAATAGTAGAGGCTAATAACATCAATACACTTCAAATAGGCGGAAAGCTCGTCACGCAGATCCAAACATCTGGAAAACCTGTATGTGTTAAATAAAATAAATCTAACAATATATATAAGTAAAAAATACAATTAAATTAAAATACAATTTATATATCAGATATTCATGAAAAAGATCGAGACGTAAAGGATAGATAGTGTATATACTCAGTAAGAATTGTTTAATGAGCATATCGAAAGATTGATTCTCAGATTAGAAGCGATTTTTTTATGTTTGTTAAACAATTTATTTGTTTATTTTTACATAAAAAAAAATTATTACATGCGAAAACGTGAAAACGAAATTATCTTATATATTTTTTGATATCTAAGAAAAATATTTTATATATTTTCTTCCATTTTTTCGTGTTCATTTTATAACAAACAATCTTATTATTTTGCTTTTAAATAAAAATATAAGTTAGTCATTCGTTTTAATAATTACACACTTATGTAGCAATTATATTCAGATTGAATTTAATAATATCAATCTAATAATATCAATCTAATAATATCAATCGAATCTAAGAAGTGACAGAAATGCACTTTATATACATAAGATGCTTCAAAATCTATTTTTTTTTATAATTGGATTTTTTGGAACATTCTAATTGCAAGATGAAAATTGTAATACATAAAAATGTTGCGGCTATAATAGTTATTAAATTATCAGAAAATTTATAAATTACAGGTGAAATTTCGCACTCTCAGGCATGGTGACAAGTGCTATCACGAATTGGAGGGGAAGGGAGGGGGAGGGGTTTAATAAGAGATTAACATAAATATGCAATTTTTTATTAAGATTACATTATTGCTGTGTTTCTATACAGAATCTATTTGTCATTACTATGCATAATATCGGAATAATATTACAAAATATCAATTCAATTACGACACATGTGTCAGGTCTCAAAATAAATTCATAATCGTGTTCATTTGCCTTGTATATGGTAAAAATTTTTAAAATAACTTTTTATTTAAAATATCAATGTGTGTTTGTATGACAACTTACAGCGTTTCCCACTGCGAAAACTAGTGCAAAATTGGTGGAATTAAGTATAAATCGTTTTACATATTTTTAGTGTTAATAATTGAATCATTTTAAGATTATAAAATTATCATAATAAGGAATATAATTAAAGGATTAAATTATTTATTAAAATATGAATTAATTTATTTATTATAATTGCACTCAGTGTTGTACTAGTTTTTTCATTGGAAAACGCTATTAAAGGCCCACAATGGAAGAAATATTAGAAACAAAAATAAGTATTAACCCCGGATCTATAAAAAATTTTTAAGCCTTAAGTCATAAGGAATGGACAAATCACAATCACTTAACTTTTTAAGCTTTAAGCCGTAAGAAATTGACCAACTACAGTCGAATGCGAGGAGAATAATTGATTGTGATTCGTCCATTTCTTATGGCTTAAGAATTAAAAATCTGTTGTAAATTCGGGGTTATTCTTCTTCCATTCGACTGTAGTTGGTCAATTTTTTACGGCTTAAGACTTAAAACGCCTATTGTACATCCGGACTAAGATTTTAATCTATCAAAATTCAATTACACAGTTTCTGATAAGTTGAAATCTTTATGCCTATTCTTAATATTTCTTCCATTCTGCATAGGACCTTAGATGTTGTTAAAGACAAGAACATTTGTTATATCGTCATGCTTAAGCAGATAAAACATCAGTTCTGTGATTCGTGAATTTCAATTGCTTATAATTTAAAAATTATTATAGTCTCGACATTATTGTATTAAGTTTTTCGTCTTAGAATACAATATGTTAAAAAAAAATTTCTTAAAAGGAAATGCAGAGATTTTGGGACATCCTGTATCTATGGTTGCCACCTTTTAACTAATGTCCTGCCGGTAATTGACTGCGTTCAACAGAGAAAATTGATCAATGATTCTTTAATATAATTGGTTCCTACACACTTAGAAGTTCTTATCTAACGAAGAACTAAAAGCATGAATCAATTATATAAAGAATTACTAAGTTAGCTCTCTCTGCTGAATACAGCTAATGGAGATACAATCAAACTTGTGCGGAAGTTTCCAAATCGAATGATTTTCATCAGCATTGCATACAAATTTGCAACTATTTTTGTTTTCCTGTAATATGTCATAAATAAAAGCATCAACTTATAAAATTCTGACTTTACAACTCTGACTTCTAACTCAGAGTTAATTTTCTTACTACATTCATACATTATATATTTTTTATTCATAGTTTAATGAGTACTTTTAAATAATCCTGAATTTTTTTTATATAACTTGTATTTTTACTTGTACAAAAGTATAGGTAAAAAATAATATAAAATATTTAGAATTTCTAGATTATTTAGAAATTTCTTTAAAATATATCTTAAGTTAACGGAAAGACATGGGAATTGTTTTCAGGCAAAAATTACGCAGATATCTCCAGTTAAAGTGCAAAATATGCCAAAGACGATCTATACCAAGGTATCTGGATCAAAACAAACTGTTTTAGTACCCAACAAGAAAATTACAATAATTCCCTCTATACAACAAGTATCGTCGGGCAGTAAATCGGCACAGCTAAAACAGACGATATTCACTACAACGCCAGGAAAGAATCCTGTAACATTGAAAACATCAAAGAACGTCACACAGACACAATTGAAAATCCAATCAGCAGGTTCGCCAAAGCAAACGCCGATTAAGAAGCAAGAATCAAAGTCATCACCGTCTCAATTGAAACAAACTAAGCTAACACCGGTAAAAAAGCCAGAAACAGAACCTATACGAGTGAATATCCGAAAATCGCTGACAGAATTACTATCCAGCCGTATAAAAGAAACTAAAGATCTGAAACTAACTGATGAGGAAATTGCCGATTTGGCTTTTAACATAGAATTCGAGATGTACAAGTATTTTAAGGACACCGGTTCTAAATACAAAGCGAAATACAGGAGTCTAGTATTTAACATAAAGGATACCAAGAATCTGACATTGTTTAGAAAGATTGCGGATCACTCATTAACGCCGGATGCGGTGGTGCGATTAAGTCCGGATGAGATGGCCAGTCAGGAATTAGCCGAGTGGCGCGAGAAGGAGACTAAACATCAGCTGGAAATGATAAAGAAGAACGAACTGGATTTGATGGCTCAGGCCAAGTCGATTGTTGTTAAGACTCACAAGGGCGAACAGATAATCGAGAACGATGGTGGAATCGATCACGTTGATCCTAAAACTCCGGTGCAGGATATCGTTTCTGCATTAAATAACGGCGATAACATAAGTTCCACAGTTAACGATTTAAAGGATAAGAATAAGGATAAGGAGGATAAATTAACGGCGCAAATGGAAACAAAAAAATTCAAGAACATAGACGATCGAAGAAAGAAGGATAAGGAGAGAGGAAGAAATCGCGACAGTGCAAAGTCTAAGAGTAAGGATCGACGAGAGAGAAGTCACAGTCGGCATCGTCATAGTCGGGATCGAGATCATAGTAAGACGCGAGACAAGAGTAAGGAGCGAAAATCGAGCAGGAATAAAGAGAGCAAACGTGACAGAGAGCGAGAAAAGGATAAAGATCGAGATCGAAATAAAGATCGAGACAAGATGAGTAGAAAGGAGAGCAGGGAGAGAGAGCGGCAGAGAGAAAAAGACAGACACAAGAGTAATGATAATCGTACAAGAAATCGTAGCGGTAGTAGAGAATCTAAGGACATTGATAAACGAGAAGAGGAACATAAAAGAGAAACAGAGAAGAAGAAGGAGATGTCTCCACCACCTGTGGAAAAACTGATAGAAGACCGTCTCTGGCGGCACATAGAGGACGAGGCGACAACGAATACGATTGATGGGAACGATTCCGATATATCGGACAGAGAACCCAGCTCTACTGTTACGATTAAGACGCCCGATATCAATGAGGAATCCGAGAGAGACAAAGAGCAGGTGATGGACAAGGAAACATCAGCAAAGGGTAGTTGGCAGACCGTTTGGCGTGGTTTTGTTAATATGGTTGATGTCGCTAAATTCTTTATAACCGCGCAAGAGGTAAGTGGTAACGCCAAGGATCTTATGGACGATTTACCAGATACTGTCGACGTTGTCGGTAGGATTAGTCACGAGACCGTTTGGGATTATATTTCAAAGATGAAAAGAAGCGGCTCGAAAGAGATTCTAATTATTCGATTAACAGCTGCGAACGACGAAGAGAAGATTCCCTACATAACTCTGTATAGTTATTTGAACAGTAGAAGCCGTTTGGGCGTTGTGGGTAATGTTTCCAAAAATATCAAAGATTTTTATATAATGCCATTTTCGAATCAGAGTACGATACCGTCAGTTCTAATGCCACTTAACGGTCCGGGATTTGAGGAGCACCGGCCACATCTACTTCTCGGCATTATAGTTCGCAACAAGAAGAAGCGATTGTCGGTTGTGTCGACAATACCTTCGAAAACATCCAAGACGTCCGATAGAAGTTATACTCCGCCATTGATCAGCGTGCCAAAGGAGAAAACCTTGTCACCGTCACCTTCTTCATCTCCCATGTTATACAAAGCGACCGCGTTAGACTCGACAAAAGAAAAAGCGCCGGCGGCAGTAACACAAATGACTCTGGAATCTTTGAATAAGGCACACATAGGTATGTCACGCGGCGTCATAGATACCGCAACGATATGCAAGATTGTGCCGGAATTGTCATCAAAGATCGACCTGACCTCATCGCCCGGTAAAGTCACGTTGGACGATGACGGAGATGAACCATATAGTCCTGGCGAGATGGACGATGATATAAATAATCTGCAGCCCACTGTTGACAATACCGCTGGTATCTTATCTTCATCCAGCAAGAATTCCACAGAGTTACAAAGAAAGATGGATGAGTTGAATCGGCAGATCGAGGAGCAGAAGCAACAAATTGAGGAACAGAGGCAACAAATACAGAATATTAGCTCGTCGTTTCTCGACGAAACAATTCCTACTTTGCCGGTGAGAATTTCCACTTATTTTTTTTTGCAACCTCAATTTGTTATTGCGTTACTACGTCTTGTTATTTGCCTTGTATAAATAACATTGATTTTGAATTCTGCTGCAATACATCCCGATCTAATTTCCTAAGTTGCTCTAGATTCTCACTCATTGAAAGAACTTGAGTTTCTTATCGTCGTAGATATTAGAAGCCTTACGTTAATCAAACATTATGAGAAAGTTGATCATTTAGCAGCATGTAAGAGAATTGAGTCAACACTTGTATAATGTAGAATGAAGATAAATAAATTTTTCTTATTTTTTTTAATATGAAATCCTGGTATGATAGCTGCATCTTTATATAATATTATTGTAAAGGATAATATCGCAAATTGTGATCTTTTTAATGATCTGTAGATTCCAGAGAAATATATGCATCTTCAAATAACCAAATCAATCATTCTATCACCGAAGTAGAAATCTGTAGTAGCTCTATCCATAGATGTAATCTTATTGAATGATATCTTTTAAAATACATTTATGGAATGTAAAAGTAGTAGATTCAATCGATAAGTTTTCTATTAAAGCTGTAATGGATTTTATCTGTTAATTTCTTTATTATTTACCTAATAATTTCTAATCGGTAAAATATAGATGGATTTTTGAAAATATGTTCGCTTGTTTCCATTAATCACGCGCGTTATTGATACGCGATCAATCGTGAAAATTTCTACCTTCATTATCTAGCTCTGTTGATCTCTCTTACATATTTGTACATCTTCATCTACAATTGTTTCAGGGTTTAGGACTAGATCCGCCCACCGACGCTTGCGAGGAAGCTTACAGTCCATCAAACGCACGGTCTTTCACACCTCCGCCACCTATTTCCAAATTCACGCAGCCTATTCTCGATAAAGTCTCGGACATTACTATACCGCCGAATTTACAAGAGATCCTAGCAAACGTCAAGCGGCAGGAATCCTCTAAAGTGGATCCTTATCTTCCGTCTAAGCCTGGCGCGTCATTCTTACCCACGCTCTATCAAAACCCGGAGAGGTATTCACCTTCGTCCTCTTCCAAGATTAGTCAATCAGAGAAAGCGTCGCTAGAAGTTCCCAAGGAGAGCAAGAGTACATTGAGTACTTTGAGCGATCTGGATCTGATCCGAAAGGCCGAAGAAGAATTGGCTGCAGTCGCGGCAGCGACGGTAGCGCAATCTGTAGTGTCAGCCCTGCCACCGTCCTCTTCTTCCTCGTCGTCGTCGTCATCGTCAACATCCTTGCTCGTTTTAACGCCTCCTGTTGGTTCCGTAAGTGACGCACCGATATCGCCTCAGGTTCTGTCCTCTCTTCCGCTTTCCGCGGAGCCTTCATTGGAAGCGAATAAATCATACAAGCCAAGTCCTTCGGATTCTTTCAAGAAGAATTTCACTCCTGAGCAGCCGAAGCCGCCCGGTCTTGAAGATGAAGATTTTCCTATTTTTCCATCAACTCCGCCGACAATAGACATCTCTAAAATGACATCCCACTCAAAAATTTCATCCAAAAGCGGTATTGTGCTGAACGTCAAACGGAAATTGAGCGACAGTGATAGCTCGTCGTTACCCACTAGATTACCGAGGACAAAATCGCGCTGGGGTCAAAGACCATCCGAATAAGACAATACAAGATCTATTTTCTGTGGCTCAGCTAGTGTACAACTAGTTTTGGAACTTAAAGTGAGATAGCTATGTTTGACGAAAGCGAGAAAGAGAATTTTAGTGCAGTGATAAAAAATACTGCAGGGATAAAAAATAGATCTATAATTGTTGCGGTCTGCGATTTGCAGTATGGTGACTTTCCGACATATATAGTCTTTCTACGTTCGCTTTTTACCCAATGAATGTTTGTCTTATACGAAGTGAAATTGTATTTCTTTTGCGTAAGAAGGAAAAAATGAGCCAATAGAACGATAAATTACTAAAAGAGTTTGCTATATTTTAAATATATAGAAGAGAAGGCGATCTCTCTCTGTTATGTATATATCCGTGTGTGCATGGAACTTGTATACGATGAACGAAAAAGATATGAGAATGAAATTGTATGAGGAAGAGAAAAAAGGGGGGAAATGAGAATGAGATTGTAAATTGAAAGCTCACATAATAGTAAATCGTATGTATTTCCATAAATGTTTGTTGAGAAAAACACTATATTTTCAGTATGTACCAAATGTAGAGATGCAAGAAAAGTTTCTTTACTATTTTAATTAGGCTGCTTTCCTTTTACGAAATATAATTAGTACAAATCGTTTTATCTTCGTTATTCATTGAATATCAAAAAAGATAGAATGATGTTCGTGTCGATTGTCTTTTAAAAGAAAAACAGCCTATTAAAAATGTTAATACTTTTGAGTTACAAATATCAATAATGGGTGCTTTCCATTTAGTGACACAAGTCGACCCAAGCATCGTTCCATCTTTCTTTACATTTAGCAAGTAATAACAATAGAACGATGCTTGTGTCGATTTGTGTTATCAAATGGAAAGTACCTAATAATTATTGATACTTCCGATTGACTGTTGCGAAGCATTGTACAATGCCCTTAGAAGTACATTTTCACAAACTGCTCAAATCTTATCAGCGATAAAAAGGATCACGTGATCAAAATTAATAATATTCGATGTTGACCCTTTTTATCGCTGAAACGGCCAGTTTTTAATATCTCGTGAAAATGTATCTTTAGAAAAAGAGACAGCAATTCCACAAAAGTACACGTTTTGTTGCTAGAATTTTGTCCGCAAGAATATCCTGACAATTGTATGTACCTTTCTCTATTCACCGTATTTCTCCTATCTGCCGCTAGAATGAATTCTTTACGAGTAGAAAAAATGTATCTTCCAACGTAGCTTCGTGTTTATTGACAACGTCAACGAGAGGAAGACAAAAATCAAAGAGGATTAAATCCTTTTTGGCAAACAAGATAGTTTTGAGAGATCATCTAATCTAGATAAACCATCTGTCGTTTACATTGAAGCTAACGTTATATAAACGCGAGGCTAATTATTGCTGATGTATTAGCTGCTGTTCAACGCATCGACATATAATACTGGATATAATGGAGCGAAATCTTTTTGATCTTTCGTCTTGATAGGCCTAAAAAGAGTAAGATAAATGTTTGGGCACTCTTTTCTACTATTGTCCTATTGGTCGCATTGTTTCAGGAGAGGGAAGACATACTATTACCCCCAAACATCTTTCTTTTTCTAGATCTTTTTCAAGATGACTTCAATACTATGCTCTATCCAGTATTACATATGGATGGTTCAATGTATCGCCAAGGTGTGTGTAAAAGCGAACAAGGTTCAGATACGATGCATTTGCAGTGTGACACACTCATGTGTGCTTGAATCAGTGACTGGTACCACCGAAAGTACGCATATTATTCTTGTAAATATAATACTAAAGCGAAAAGGTGAACAAAATTCTGCGATTGTGCTCACATCACCTTTACATATGACGCAGTTTCTGCGTGAGCACGTACATGTGTATACATACATATACATGTGTGTGTGTGTGTGTGTGTGTGTGTGCACATCTCTATTCTGTAATTCTCAATGATAGTGGTAATGTTGTTACATTATTGCATAAATTTTATACATACAAGGTAAAAAAAAACTACGTAACGACAATGGATTCACACTGTTGTTAAAAATTACAGAATAAGGGCTTTTATTAAGGTTACTGAATAGTCATCACAGTCATATTGAATCATGACGTCAGAAGCGAGAAATGACACGTTAATTTTTAATACGTGTCACTTGTAAATAAAAATAATTTGGATAAAATGATTGTTTTAAAATATTTGTAAAAATAGACGAAAACTATTCTTATTCTCCCTGACAGTAAATAATCGTAGTGATAAAAGACACTAAGTGAAAATAAGCTACGCATGCGCATTGAATAAAAACACTTAATGTACCTTTTATCACTATGATTATCTACTGTCAGGGAGGATAAGAATAGTTTTCGTCTATTTTTATAAATATTTTAAAGCAATCTCGTTTTATCCAAATTGTCTTTATTTATAAATGGCATGTAATAAAAATTAACAAACATATCATTTCTCGTTTTTAACAAATTTGATTTAATGTGGTTGTGATGACTACTCAGGAGCCTTAAAGATTTAGGGTGCTTTCCATTTGATGACACAAGTCGACACAAATGTCGTTCTATCCTTCTTGATATTCAAAAAATGACAAAGATAAAACAACACTTAAGTCATCAAATGGAAAGCAGCCTTATTCGGTGATCTGTGATCGTCGAAGGTAAACTGAGGTTCTTTCGCGTAAGATTGAGTATATGGGAATATCTTTCGAATACTAATTAATTTCGTCTCCGAAGAGATTGATAAAGCTGATTTTTGAAAAATTTCAATTAAAAGAAATATATATGATAAAAATTGTGGTGTGTGTGTGTGTGTGTGTGTGTGAGCGCGCGCGCGCGCTCACGTATGTGTATACATATATACATATATATAACTTGTAATGTATTTTTAAGAATATATTTAACACAATATAGCTATAAAATTTGAAGATAGTTTGGACATAATGCAAGCATGGTGTTTAAATTATTTTCTTTGTAGATAAAAACTTATCCAAGATACTTAATTCAATTGTTGTTATAATTGAATTATTCTTGATATGAAAAACCCTTGATTGAAAAATGGCGAAAAGTGTCACTTGTAATATTATTCATTGGAAGTGCAGCACCATAAGCATTGCGATGTGAAAATATAGTTGTGTGTTTTAGGATGAATTCTGTACCTTAAACAAGCAGCAGTGTATAGTATAATTCAATGTTGCTCTAATAGTATACGGGCGCACGCGCGCGCGCGCATATACATTATACATACAATCGAAATTTGATTGCAATTACACACAAAGCGCGGCTAATATATGTACGCACTCGTGTATAGTCAGGATCTAAAAGGTTGCAGCACTTTTTTTTTAAATGGGTTTCGGAATGCAGCTTGTTCGTCGAGCGATTAGTTCTTATTCGTGGATCGACAAATAAAAACCAATTGCTCGGTAAGTAGGTCGCATTCTGAAACTCATTAAAAAAAGTATTGCAACTTTTTAGATCCTGACCATACATATTGGGTCATCTAAAAAGTATCCGCGGTTTTTTGTCACTAGATGTGTGTGATGGTCATATATCTAGTGACAAAGTACCGCGGATACTTTTTAGATGACCCAATATAATGTATATACTATATAATTTAAGACTATAAATATATATTTTATATATTATTATGTGTACACACACACACACACACACACACACACACACACACACACACACACACACACATGTAAATAATGTGTTCATACAGAGTGTTAACTACATAATCTCTGATGGGAAGAGAGAGCAAACTAAATTGACAATGAGTTGAAAAGTTCTGTACCATTTTATAATAGTTAACGAGAAATTAATTCCTAAAGATCTCTAAATTGTCTCACCGCCAAATACAAATTCGTGGCAATATATGACCATCTATCATCATAAGTTGTTTGGCGTGCAAGGAGTTGTTTATTACAAGTAGCAAGGGCAACGCACGAACGATGAAGAAAAATATTAATATATCTTCCCCTCATTAAGTGATTGTATCTTGTAGCGTGCTTGTCGATAGGTCGAATACATATTCGGCCTTTAGCAATTAATATCCCGTTAACTATTACAAAAAGTGCAAAATGTAGGATTTCAATTTAGTTCAATCTGTTCTATTTGTCCATGAGAAATTATGCGATCATTATCGGATACCCTGTACGTATGTCGTGTGCACGCGTACACACACACACACACACACACACACACACACACACACCCACACACACAGAGTGTCTTAGAAAATTTAGGAAAACTTGTATCGTACAGATAGAGTGAATTAAGCTGAGTTGTAAAGTCCTCTATTATTTTGAAATTTTTACAGTAGTTAAGATATTTCTAAATATCGCTAAATTTTAAGTAGTGTCTATAACAATTTTTTAAAGCAAAACACTTAAGCTTTTATGCCCCAAGCCGTAAGAAATTAATCAATCATAATGAATTTTTCTTATGGACCTTCTATATAACAAGTTATTAGTCATAAGAAGTCATAAGCTATAATAAGCCATTAGTAATAAGAAGTCAGAAGCTAAAAATTGACGACTATAATTAGTCAATTTCTAGCTTGTAACTTCTAATTTATGACTAATGGCTTATTGTAGAATGCTTCTAACATCCTATCGTAATCGGTTAATTTGTTAGGACTTAAAGTTTAAGATTTTGGCCTTAAAATTTCATTGTACTGTCGCTTAAATATGTATCCATCCGTTTACTGCCAAATGCTAGAACGAGATACGATCGCCCAGTTCAGGGCTGCGTTCAGTATATCAATCATGAAATTTTATCCCTAGGATGAAAAGTGAAAAGTGAAAATTTTCATCATTGAAATTAATAGAGAAATTTTTCACTTTTCACTTTCCTAGGAATAAAATTTCATGATTGATATCCGGAATCGTTGTCCGGATGCACCCAGATGTCGATTTATCCTTGTTGTTCGCACGAATATTAAACAAGGATAAAAGAACATCTGGGTATATCCAGATGATAATTCTGAACGCAGCCCAGGCAGTTATTTTCTTTTATCATCATGCGTAACTATTCACTATTATCGCTTGTAGTAAACAATTTGTTCGCATGTTTATGCCTACTGCTCACTGAACGTGATAAGCGATGAGCGATCTCCAATGAGAGCTTCGCTTTGTATTATCATATGAAAAAAAGCAAAGCTTTTATTGGATATCACTTGTCGTTGATCACTTATCGCATTTAGTTTGCAGTAGGCATTAGCCATCATAATCGATGGACGTATAAACATTTGACCTGTCGGATACACGTTTTTTTAGCAATTGGCTACGTTTACAAAGCTCGATTTGTGCCGAAGTTACAACATCGATGTTATGAATTGACTAATCATAGCTATTTCTCTAAAGAATGAAATGACTGTGATTGGTCATTTCATAACATCAATGTTATAACTTTGGCGTAAATTGAGCCGTGTATAAACGTAGTTATTTATGATTACAATCAATATCTCGTTAACTATTGCGAAAATTGCAACAAAGTGATAGTGAACTTTTCGACTTGGTTTAGTCTTTATCTGGATATTAGCGTACCAAATATTCTGGGACACTCTGTATTTATGTGTATATAATACATAAAATATATTAGAGCTATAATTTTATCCTCTTTCTCTTCCGTAATAACGCGATAACTCTACATATTGAAATCGATAATATATTTGGAACATTTTATTTTGTAGTGAACATCGTTAAAATCCGATGTAATATCACATATCGTGATCTTAATGCAGTTAATTCACTTTTTAGCGATTCTAAAAAATTACGCATTTATTGGTATGATAAATATTGATGTAACATTTACATTTATATTGTGAAATTTTCTGCGTTACCTACAAAGGCAATTTACTTCAAAATCTTGATACATTTAAAAGAAATTTAGGGAAGTATAGTTGTAAGAAATTTTCATATTGATAGGACGATATCGAAATAAGTATATTTTATTTCTGTTCATTTTTGCAAGTTTTCTTCATTATACTTTAGAGAAGAAAATGTAATTCACGCTCTTATATTCTTGTCTGTGTTCTTACCAATTTTTTCTGTCCTCTCATTAAATATAACAGAGCACGAGGTACAACGTGCGTGTATGTACATACAGAGAGAAGTGTATAACTTGAATTTATTTATGATATAATTTGGATATAATTTAAATATAATTTGAATTTGTTTAAAGAAGAAGAAAGAACGTCGGCTGCGTTCGGGAAGCGCGTTGCTAGCGCTACATCATTCTCTTTTCATTTTATATCTAATGAATGATTGATAGATGCGAATGGCATAATAGTGTCGATAACGCGCTCCTCGAACACGGTTAAATATAGACTGTGCATTTTTTTTCTCTAAGTTGTCACTATCGGTTTAGAAGGATTCTAATAGCATCCTAGGATCTGCGCATCCCCGTCCTCTCTTTCTTTCTCATTCACTCAAATATCGAGTTGAAGAGAGATGCAGTTCAATATGCATTTTAACGAAACACAAATACTAAGGTCAGGGAATGCGCAGGCTATATCCATTCTGTCTATATCAAGATAATACTTACAACTTTCTTTTTCTTTAATAATTTAAATGAGTATTCAAAATTATAATTTTATCTACATACATACTATTTGGTTACGGCACTGTTCAATATTTAAGCAGTCTGAATAGCCTTTTTTTATTAGCAGAACCAGTGCACATTAAAGCTGTTGTACATTGTTATAATTTAAATGTAAAAGTGAGATATCTCAATTGATAAAATGCCCAATGTGTATTTTATCAAATGATACAATAAAATGTATCAAATATTCCCCGGTTTAATTCATTTCTATATTTTTATTAAATACCTACATCTTTATGTCGATTTTTGTATGTAAATACAACGGCTTTAAAGTGCATTGAGTTCATGCGCACTAGTTCTGCTTAATGAAAAACGCTAAGAGTAATCATTACAGCCATATTGAATCGTAACGTCAGCGAGAAATGACACGTTAATTTTTATTATGTGCTATTTGTAAATAAAAACCATTGAATAAAATAAAATAAGATTGCTTTAAGTTTACAAATAAGAAATAAAGTTTATAACGGTCACGGCTGGATCGTAATCTAATTTAAATATTTCCATGTGAATTTATGTGTTAAACTGCGCGCCGAATTGATTGTTCGGACTTAGGATGAAATTACATGGTGCGGAAAACGCAGGACTGCGAAATAGAGAAGGCGTCAAAGAAACAACCAATCAGCGTTATCTGCGTTATTCCGAAAAGCATTGATTGGTTGCTTCTATGACGCATTCTCTATTCCGCACCATATGATTTCATCCTTACGCAATGAAATTGTAGTGAATTCAATTTTTTAGTAAGAAATCCGTTTCATTCCGATTCCGTACATACATATGTATGTATGTATATATATATATATATATATATATATATATATATATATATATATATATATATATATATATATATATATATGTATGTACGGAATCAGAATGAAACGGATTTCTTAAAAAAAAATTATATACACT